>JAVJIX010000055.1:875000-1227500 GCA_036785185.1 Paratrypauchen microcephalus | reverse complement strand
GAGACCTTTTGCTGTTGTATATCTCTGTGATATCTCTCCACCAGACGCAACTTGTTTTTTGACTTGATATTCCACTGCTGATTACCCAGCCTCAGAAGGATCTGTTCTGTAGATGTGTTATATCTTAACTTATAAATACTCTGTGTGACGGTGTGATTGTGCACAGTTGCTTTATTAAATCAACTCTTTGATTCAAGACAACGTTCCAGTTTTATTCTTGTAGATCAGAAATTCCACAACACTGTACCACTGTACCCAGACCTATAATAAGAAACTATGTCTAGATACGAATGTTTTGACATCAAGTACCCTCTAATAAAGTTGGTCTCTCAGAGTAAAGGCTGCACTTTTTGAAATACCGTAATTTGCTACACAAATAACAAAGTCTTCTGTATTGTGCGTAAAAACTGCTAACCCTGTAGTTTAGATGTGTACAAAAATGTGATTCTTGTGTTTGTTTGTTTGTCAGTTCATAATTCAGTCTTTTTGTAAATACTCCTGGAGATGTTGGATGTTTGATATATAAAGTTTTGCATGGGCTCCTCCTCCGTTACAGGATTTTACTAAAACAAAGACTGTCAGTGGGATGGGAACTAGGGCCACGACCGGGGGAACTGTGAGGTCCACCACAATCAATCAATCAATCAAACAATATTTATAAGGCGCTTTTCATACAAAATTGTAACACAAAGCGCCCTACAGTGGTCAAGGATTAGAAGATTGACCTTATTTGATCTCGCACAGGAGAAGGAGAAGTTGTTTCTATATTTGACCCGGGGACCATCCCCATGATTTTGTTTTGTTATTTAGGCTTTGGTCAGGCCCTAAGCTGGAGGATTTTACCTATGGCGCATGTTTAGGTTGGTGGGGGAAACCGGAGTACCCGGAGGAAACCCACCCAGACACGGGGAGAACATGCAGTCTCCGCACAGAAAGGCCCGGGCAACCCGAACCTTCTTGCTGTGAAGTATGAGTGCTAGCCACTCAGCCACCGTGCCGCCAGGAAAAAAAAAAAAAAAGACACTGGGGGAACTGTGAGGTCCACCACAGACCCCGGGGGAACTGTGAGGTCCACCACAGATGCTCTACATTTGGACAAAGTGTCTCTCAGTCAGAGGCACTAAGTTCTAGAACATTCTTCCATTATCAATCAGAGAGACTCCAACACTAGACACTTTCAGATCACACTTGAAACAGCGGCTAAAGGAAAACCACACTTGTGGACACTTTTAGGTCGTTTTCACACCTACCTTGTTTGGTTCGTTTAAAACGAACCAGAGTTCGTTTGTTCCTTTGATTTGGACCTTTTGGGCTGGTGTGAATAAAAACCAAAAATCTTGATCCGGAGCAAACAAGCGAACCGAGACCTAAAAAGCTCGGTCTCGGCACGGTTCCATTCGAATCCTGGTGCAGTTCGTTTTAGGTGAGAATGCAGACCGGACTCGATCCAACACAAGTTTTTTATACTTTTTTTGTACTTAACGAGTTCCCGTCGTATGTCGAGCATTATGGGAAACCGAGGCTGACGAAACAAAACTAAACAAAACTAAACGAGGCTTACTTACATTTTGCGTGAAGAGCAAGAGTCAAAACTTGATGTGCGCACATGAGCGCTGTCCTCCGTAGCCGTCTTGCCCTGTGTCTTCGTCGTTTGGAAATTGATTGTAAAATAGTGTAAACCTCCCGATGCTGCTCAAACATTTATGCAAACTGTAAAAACTGAGCAAACCATATCGCTAAGACGACATTGAAAACAGCAATGCAACGCCATGATTCTCCTCCTTCCGTGTTTGGACACGGGCGTTTTGACAAGGCTCATTTTTGTCCAATGGCTGAGCGACCTCAGCACACGTGGTTTTGTTTACAGACGTTGGTCCACTTACAAAAAAAGTGCAGCGTGAAAGCGAACCACACCAAAATGAAAAAAAACATTTTTAAAAAATTTGGTCCGGACCAAAGCAAGTGAACTATCGGACTTTCCTGGTGTGAACACGACCTTAACTCATTGGCTGCCGGAGACGTCTATAGACGTTCGGGCGAACCCAACCGTTGATTGCCAGAACGTCTATAGACGTTCAACACGTTTTTCAGCGGGGGTTGCTAGGTTACAGCCTGGAGCAACTTTTGAGGTGTAATTCACGTCTCTCAACCTGTAGATGGCGATCTTGTATCATTATTTGCCGATCAGAGCCGGGGAAGAAAGGAGGAGTGCAGCGTGTGTATGGTGTATTGGCCAGAGTAGTAAGATGGCGAGGCCAGCGAACCCGGAAAAGCAGATAACTGTTGATCAGCGCCTATGGAGCGATCAGATCGCTCTTGGGACTCAGGATACTGGATCAGAGGATCGCAGAGACAAGCCGGATCAAGCAGAGAGGTCTGAGCAGAGATCTGCTGTGCCCGAGGAGGGGGCGTGTCCTGTGTGCGCTGCGCGGACCAGGGAGTCTCCTCAGAACTACGACAGCTCCAAAGAAGAAGTTTACTGACTTGGAGCAGTAATGGTGCTGTATGGTAATTGTAATGAATGAAGTTGTGTGTGTGTGTGTGTGTGTGTGTGTGCGTGCGTGCGTGCGTGCGCGTGTGCGTGCGTGCGCGCGTGCGTGTGTAGCTGTGTGTGTGTGTAAAGGTTTATGCATGGGCTTGTGTGTATGTACATATATATATATATATATATGTGTGTGTGTGTGTGTGTGTGTGTGTAGGTGTGTGTGTGTGTGTGTGTGTGTATTAGTTTTTATTATGGGTCTGTACTCTGGGCCTCAGACAAAGCCTCAACAAAGTTCTATTTTATATGAAAAGATATTATTATATCCTGTAAACATCTCTTGGCACTATTCACAGAGCCTTATATTCTTATATTTGTAAATAAAAAATGTACTTTGTCATCAAAAATCTCTTTCTCTGTTATTTTAGATGTTTGAGGTGTCACTAAATCAATAAATATTGATGTCAAAGTCACTGATCTGCTCGAAATCCTTCTCTGAACTCAACGCTCGTTTTCTCCATTTCTTGCTCAAAAACCAGTGTTTTTGCTGAAACTTCCCTATGTTCTACTATCAGTTATTTGAGAACCGAAAAGGTTAGAAACATAGTCTAGGCTTTATTTTGATGTGTGCCATGTTTATATAGTCAAAGAACTCAGTATTCTGTGAGTCTTGTAAAATCAGTGAAAATTCTCTGAATCTCTGGCACTCTACAGGCTTAGATTTTGAAAACAGGCTGGCAGTGAAAGAGTTAATGTTTAACTGGTGCTATTGTCACTTGTCGTTGTTTTTATTGTTTTTGTTGTGGCGTCACCTGCCTAGGGACTACAGATGGAAATGAGCATTTTTGCAATAGTCCGGCGTATTTACACTGCAATGTTGTAGATGTTCATTAATATGCACTGTCCCTATTAAAGTTCAAAGTCAGCTTTATTGTCAAAAAACATATGTACAGGTTGCACACAGGATTTGAAATTTGAAATTCACACAATGAACATTAAACATCTAATAAACAAGACAATAAACACCAAGACTAAACACACATCACATATACCCATAGCAGAATTACAAGATAAGACAAACGCAATGACTAAAATGTCATATACACCCGTACCCGTTAAATAAAAGAATAAATAAATAAATGTTAAAAATGTGAACTTATTATTAAAACAGAAATCTCAAATCTATTCATAATCACACCGTTTGTCAGATCCCCCCCTTCCCTCCCAAACCGCACAGCTCTATGTGTCACACTTTGAAAACCACAGCTGTTCCCATTTTCAATATTTTCCCCACCACAGCTCCAACATTCCCCCCCTTTCCTCGATTCTCGGCTCAGTCCTGAGCACGTTGTACGAGAGTGCCGCATGTGTGGCACAGATTCTGAACACAGTCTGAAGCTGAGCCAGCCAATCTCCGACTTATTCAATCAAAAAATGAACACATTTCAAATTTTCACATTAGGAGCGCCATATTGAGTGTTCACCGAGATGTGCCTCTCGCCGCGAATGCCCAAGCGCTCCGAGAAACAGGAATAAATCGGTCTTTTTCCCCTCTTCTTTCCACCGACCTCTGGCTGACACTTACAGATAGCACAGAAGTTTACTGCGGAGGGAAAGTACAAGCTTGCATTCCGTTTATGGATCGGCGAGTTGCATCATTATTGGATGATTTTGCTTCCGAAAAAGATGATGTCTGAAATGATTTGATATAAAGACGGGATTTGGGATAATTACTCTACTGAGGCCAGGGGCGGTGGAGGGTGGAGGGTGGTCTTATTGTGCCCGTTCCAGACTGCCTGTCCGAACTGACCATCAGAATGGAAATTGCTTTCAGGTGAAAGCGTTCCAAAAGGAAAAGTCCATTGAGATGTATAGTAGAGAGGCAGCTTTTTCAGTTCCGATACAGATTTCAATACTGTAGTTAACTTTTCAGGGCATTTAACTGAATTATAGTCATTTACCCTTCTCATTTTGTTGTTTTTGGAGTGATTTGTGAATGTTTGAGCAATCTTTAATTACTTCTTTTCAAGATGCCATTCCATCCATCTGTCCATTTTCTTCCTCTTATCCGGGGCCGGGTCGGGGGGGCAACAGTCTAAGCAGGGACGCCCAGACCTCCTTCACCCCGGACATTTCCTCCAGCTCCTCCAAGCTCCTCCAAGATGCCATTTTGTTACCTTAATATCAACTTAATATTGTGAAGTATCTGCCTATAACCATTACCAACCGACACCAGTACTGAGACCAAAAAGCTGTTATTTCTCTCTCAAGTGACGACAGAACAACTTTGTATTAATAAAAATTCAAACAATAAATCTTTAAAATAAACTGAACAACTTTTCTGGTGCTTTTCTCCATGGAGATGTTATTGCTTTGCCTGGAATGTTCCATGTTATGGCATTAAACATTTCAGTTTAGCATTTATTCATTATAGGTATTTCTAATTCTCAAAAATACAATAATAATAGTAGTGGTTTGAAGCACTGGGGATTTGATTAATTAAGAAAGAAACTGTTTTATGAGCGAGTCCAAAGTTTTCTCATGTCTGAGTGACAGTTAACAGCCTACTGAGTACACTTATCAAAATAATACATAAAACTAGGGCTGTCAGTTTAATGCGTTAATTAGATTGATTAATTATTTACACTGCAAATTAACGTGTAATAAAAATTAACGCAATTAATTATTAGTTCAGTGCGTGCGCGTTTTAAATTTGGCATGCGGCAAGCAAATTGCTGCCAGGGCCTTTGAACGGCAAGTTTATTTATAAAAAGAACGAAGACGGGACGATCAACAACAACACCTGACGGATCATTTGAACGATAAACACGTCTGGACAAGTTCCATTGTTACCGGTGATAGAGCGAGCGTGAACACACTTCAACAAACCAACAAACCACCAAACCACCAAACAAACAAACCACCAAACCACCAAACCAACAAACCACCAAACAAACAAACCACCAAACAAACAAACCACCAAACCACAAACCACCAAACCAACAAACCAACAAACCACCAAACCACCAAAACACAAACCACAAACCACCAAACCAGCAAGCCTCGACACAAACAAACCACCAAACCTCCAAACCGACAAACTGACAAACCAACAAACCAGCAAACCACCAAACAAACAAACCCCCAAACCACCAAACCACCAAACCAACAAACCACCAAACCAACAAACCACCAAACCACCAAACCAACAAACCACGAAACAAACAAACCACCAAACCAACAAACCAACAAACCACCAAACCAACAAACCACAAAACCAACAAACCACCAAACCACCAAACCAACAAACCACCAAACCAACAAACCACCAAACCAACAAACCACCAAACAAACAAACCACCAAACCAACAAACCATGCTCTCAGAATTTGGGACGGATGACGAATGAGCAAAGTGACCACGGAAAAACTGACAAAACTTCTCACTCTCTTCCTCAATCTCTCTCAAAGATTAAAATGCGATTGATTAGATTAATTAATTACAAATCCTGTAAGTAATTAGATCGCCTGACAGCACTACATAAAACCATAAATTATCTGATTCTGATTCTGATCTGATTAAGTAGTGCATTTTTTTTCTAACAGTAGTTCATGTTCTCTTTCCTTTTTACTGCATTCTGAACAAACTAGAGTTGATCTATCTGTTGATTTTGTCTGAGTCAGCTTAGAGTCAGCATAGGCTCCATACGTCCATGAACAAACAATGTAATGTATAGTAGCCCGTAATTGCAGTTGGCATTCTTTCTATTTGCCAGCCAACAATGCTCCCTCAGAGGCCAGTTCACAGACAGGCCAAGAGCTAAACCAGGGCTTTTACCGCCAGAAAAAATAAAACTATAGAGAAAATCCTTTATGGACTTACAGTGAAAGGCTGAGCTGACGAGGCCGAGTCAGTGTTAAACCACAGCAGAGAGACAGGACTTCATAAAGCGGTGGACTAATTAGAAAACCAGCTTGCTCCAAAGTCGGTGGTGAGCAGAGAAGCAGTGAATCATCCACACCTTCTGAGCCTCTTCCTAATGATTATATTACCGGAGTTGGTGACGCCGTATTTGCATTTAAACGCTTTTATAATGCGTGACGCTTTCATTGCCTCTCCAGTTAAAATAGTTATGATAGTTTGTGAATGCCTGAAGGATTTATAATCACTTAATAAAAGGAAAATGGTCATACATATGCCTCTGGTGCCAGTGTTCAGTTAAAATTCTCAATAATAATGCTGGAAAAATGTCAAATATCGATTCACTAGCAAGGACCACGCCACAACAATGAAATACGATAAAGATATTTATTGACGGTGGGTCGATGTGATGGCTGGGGGCATGGTCTCCAATCCAAAATGGTCACCCAGCTGATTCGGAACCCCCCATCCTCCTTAAAAATTATGTCTTCAGGCTGAAGGATGGACGAGAGACACGGGGTGGGAGGGTAGGCTGTATAAATAGGGCTTCTGGGTAATTGAAGGTGTGGTCGAGATGAGCTGTGGTCGGCTGGCGAGATGGTTGAGGCGTGGTCCAGCTCCTGAATATGAAGTTAATCATATTACCTCCACATAAATTCAGTTAAACGCAGGTATTTTGCTTTTTATTGGTGGACCGGTTGTGTGTGATGTTCTGGCATATGTCAGTTTTTTCAAAAAGGACCTCAATAAGACTTTTTGGCTGAAATTGGACATACAGGCACTTTAATCTGACTCAAGCGAAATACAGGACATATAATTACACAAGGACACATCTTGCTCATCTTCACATCGTCTCACCCTGAACTGAGTACAACAGTTGCTTATATACAGGGTCTGGTATGCTGAGTATGCAGTCACTAAGTTTAGCTACATAGAGTTTACTGCCTTTTAAGGATCTATTGAGTACACACAAATATAGCCTATAGCTGAAGGAAGGGAACAGGTGATGAACATTATCCCATCTTAGTTGCTAATTAGATCACTAAAACACCCCTTAACGTAAAGGTCACACAGCTCCCACATTATACTTGAACACAGAAATATACTAGATACAGAGAATACAATTGGATATAAAGAATAATTCTCACACATATCATCTCGACAAGGCACATTAGCCCTGCGCAAGATTCCTGGCAGCACCCCCTGTACACATTCAAGGTAATAAATATTCTAATTGCCAAGCAGTAGCGGCACGGTGGCTGAGTGGTTGAGGTTCACGATTCACAACGAGAGGAATGTGATTCTTTTGTCACTGGGCCTTTCACTGTGAAGTTTGCATATTCTCCCTGTGTCTGGGTGGATTTTCTTTGGGTACTCCGTTTTCTCCCATTAACCCAAAAACATGCACAATAGGTCAAATCCTCCAGCTAAGGTTCTGACTAAGATTAACTCAAGATAAGGAGCTGGGTCCCTGGGTGCTGCACTGCTCCTGTTGAGGTGCCCCAGTGGCATTAAAAAATGGGTCAAATGCAGAGGACAAATTTCCCTACAGTGACAATAAAGTGAACCCTAACTTTGTAGGTTCATTTTCGGCCCCTAAGATGTGTGTAGAATCCCTCAGTCGTCCAGGTAGAATCCATGGCAAAAGGAGAAATTCAATTTGTCAACTGGACAAAAGTTTATTTGAACGAATTCGTTTCACAGCTCATCCAAGCTGCTTTTTCAGTTCTGGTCAGACGCTGGGGGACACTTCCTATATCTGCCTGAAGGGAGGAGCTAACTGCAATGAAACTGAGACTGCTACACCACATTTGTTTAGAGTTTCTGTTACAGTTACAGTTTCTAACAGCCATTATGGCCCTGAATGGTTCCGCTAACAAGACTCGACACTCCACTCCTACTGCATATTTAATAGGCCCCACTAACTAACAGAAACTGTAAACAAATAGGTGTGTCAGTCTCAATTACGCAGTGAATCCTTTTGCCTTTAGGTCCCTAAATAAAATTCTGAATTTACTGTATATTATAGCAGTTAGTTTTGAGATCTGGGGGTCTGTGAACAGAATTAACTTCCTGTAATCTAGGGTATTTTGGATCAACACATCCGGATTTCACAGAGGTAAATTTCTGTCATTTAGTCATACATGGTGATTGTAAGCTACTTTTGTCTAAGATTGAAATAGAGCCATTATTCACTAACATTTGCACATGATGGATATCACTTATATCCAAATCCTGCGTCAAGCCCCGAGGTTCAAACATGGCTGCCTGTTTGAGTCAATGGGCCGAGCTCAGTGCCAGTTTAGTCTTAAGTGCATAGGTACACTACCAGTCAAAAGCTTGGGCACACCTTCTTTTTCAGTGTATTTTTAAGTAAGTTTACCATTTTTTATATTATTATTATCTGTGTGTGTACAACAAGCAAGTTATATGGAATTATGTGGCAAAGAAGAGTCAAATAAATCAACTAATATATGGCAAACAGAGAAATGAAATTTATCAACTGGACAAAATGTATTTGGTCGAAGACGTTTCGCAGCTCATCCATGCTTTTTCAGAACTGAAGTCTTTGTCCAGTTGACAAATTGAATTTCACCGTTTGCCATGGATTCTACCTGGACGACTGAGGGATTCTTCACACATCAACTACTATATATATTTACTAGATAACAGAAGAGATCCGAGGCACTCTGATATATTTTGCTATTATTGTATTTCTTTATGTCAAACACCAATGCGCTTCGACTTGCGTCTTCATCAGGGCACTTAAAAAAAAAAAAATTACATGCCCTGATAAAGAAGCAAGTCGAAATGCGTTGGTGTTTGATATGAAGAAATAAAACAATAGCAAAACTCAGCATCTCTGAAGAGCACCTGATTGCAGTTTCATTTAACAGTCATCCAGCGACTGCTCCAGCTCTAACTATCTCTTAATATATACAGTATGTTTTTTATGTTTTGTATTAAAATCCTCAGAGTACCAGTGCTGAAAACCCTTCACCTTCTCTCAATCATGTTCTTGGTAAATTCACGGTAAATGTTTTTCATTTCACTGCAGTGCAAAGTCAGGGTCAAAAAATGCCAAAAGTGCAACGCAGTAGTCAAAGTAAAGAATTATTTTGTAAAGAGTTATTTTGTTATTTTGTATTCCCTACGTTCCATTCATTATTTTGATGTCCTGAAAATCTACAATGGAAAAAGTGTGTCCAGACTTTTGACTGCTCGTGTATGTCTCGTTGCTTTCCAGTCTTTCGAATGCTGATCCATTGGCAAGACTATTCGCTCGCCAAATTCTGTTATTGCAATATTGGCTAATATCATAATGCTGCAGTAAACATTTAAAAAAAGAAAAAAATGCAGAGATTTAGAAGTATGTAATTTATTTTTTTACCTGAAAAGTGTTCAATTTTTATATATATATATATATATATATACATATATTAGGGATGTAACAACTGAAATATCGTATTGTCAAAAGTCTCACAATAATATCGTGGGCCATCACAATATATCGAATATCGAAGTCTCTTAAAGGGACAGTGTGTAAGATTTTTACCCGTTAATTACTGAAATTGAAGATACCCATTCAAAAATACATTGTTTTCCAAGCCTTTTCACTTCCATCATGAAATCAAAGTATTCTGTTGGACTTAGATATAGTCACATAAAAGGGGGATCGTCCCCATACAGAGGCAGCCATTTTTAATACGAGAGCTGCAGAAGGACATTTGGGCTCCGCCTTCGGCAAGGCTCGTGGTTTTGGGTAAACAACACAAGCATGCTGCCGGATCAGATGTCGTAATGGATCTAACACGTGTTTTGGACTAAATTGTTTTACTGGATTTTATTCGCTGGATCCTTGCGGACAAATTGAGAGCAAGTTTATGGTGAAATACAGAGTTTGACCTGTGCAAAGCATTCTAAGGTAAGCTAACCTCGTTTTGTGCTTTTCCGAATAAAAGCCCCATGTGCTCAGGGAGCGATTGTTGTGCAGGGAAATGAATTGCATAGTCAAAAAGAGGAGACTGTAAGGTTTCATTTGATGTGTAGAGTGTCATGGTACATGATCGGGAATGTGTGTTTTCATGAGAAAAGAAAAGAAAAAAAAAAACGGAACCGCGCGGCTCGCGACCCTCGAGGTCTGCTGTAGCTAAAACAGAAAGTGCAATAGCACCATCCACCTATGCGCCACGAATCCTACACACTGGGGCTTTAAGTTATAGTGCAGCAATATAACTACAAAAACAGAGGGAACTAATAAACCATGATCTTTTTATCCATTTGATTGTCAAATACATGAAGAAATAACAGTTATAAGCACTTTTAAATCTTAATTCTTTGGAATATGACGGAACAAAAGTCTTGGCAATGCATCTTAAAAGCAAAAAATATTGCAATCAATATCGAGATGAATATTGTGAAAATATCGTACCGAGAGATTTGGATATCGTTCCATCCCTAATTTATACATACACAAATTTTGTGTTTAGTACTTAAAGGGCCACTAAACACCAAAATTACTTTTTTCTACTGATTAGCTGTGCAAATGGTTCTAAAATAGAAGTGGATACTTGTCCCTGGCCTTATTTTGGCATTTTAGTGCATATTTGTTAAAAAAAATCAGTCTTTTGGGTAAAAAGCTGCTCTGTAACGCAGTGTTTCCTAACCAGGGGTACAAGTACCCCTAGGGGTATGCAAGCACACTGCAGGGGGTACTCGGCAGTGTCACTGCTAGGCGCAGGGGGACATTTTTTTGATTTTTAAAATTCTAATTTGAGTAAATTTTAGTTAAAGAAAAGAGAGAAAATGCCTGAGAATTAAATTTTCAAATTAAGAAGTTGAAATAAAATGATTTTCATTTAATAATCCGTTGTGTCACGTTCTACTTTTGGAGAATTATCAACACGTATGAGTGAGGGGGTCCTTGAGGTATGACAAAAAGGCTCAGGGGGTACACAAGACAAAAAAGGTTGGGAAACACTGCTCTAACAGACTCTTCAGAATTAACTAAGGCTAGTACATTTGAATTTCTGGGTTGCACTAACGGCCGCCGATGAGTCAGATGCTGTTCTGAGGTTATTATGTGACAAGCACAGGACCCTGGCGGTCCACGGGCGGTATGTGAGGAGCCCCTCTCAGCCCCCACCTGGCACCGCTGGTCACTGCGATGTCACGCCGTGTCTGGAGAGAAGTGAAACGACGTGATCCGAGCACAAATGTCCGCTCTGTTTCAAAGTCTGCAGCGCACCGGTCTGCGCCATGTTGAATTGACACTGCCCACTCTAGAGGATTTTTCAGATCAGTAAAACTTTGGGAGGGTGTTTAATGGCTCTTTAAGTTTGTTATCTGCCTAAAACTATGAGTGTTACATGTCAGGTTTTCAAAGACTGAAGGCAATCTATAGTTTCGAATAGATGAGGACGCCAGTTCGCATCTGCAGAGTCACAGCTTATTTCGTTCTCAGGTCTCGGGACCCAAACATGAAACGCAAAGCTGTAAATTATGGATAAATCTCGGATTACAGGCCACTTTTGACTCAAACGAAACTGTAGACTAAGACATTGAGCTTCTATGATTTGAAAAGTCCTAAATTTTGTGTTATTAGGAGACCGCAAACATATGCCCTGAGAACAGAAATGCTCCATATGACACCAAAGTGCTATGGGTGAGTAAAACAACTTGTTTTATTACCAAAAGAAGGCTCAGATTGTAAAAAAACGTTAATTCTCCTTTAAAGGGATATGCCACCCCCAGGTCAAATTTGGGCATCTCCCCACACTCCAGAGACTAAAACAAGTGATGAAAAGCGTTTTCCTGCTCACCCAGCCATTGTCCGAGTCTGTTGCCACTGACCGCCGCGCGAGCTGCTGCTCCTCCGCCTTAGACTGGAGTCTAACGTCGCCAGAGAAAGATTTCGGCCAAAAGGAATTAATTTGCTCGATGCGTTTCCCAATTACTTTATGTGTAGTGCGCATTCATATCGAGTGCAAATAAATGTGCAAATCAACATGGAGAGCTTGCCTTGGTCATTTTGGGTGGGAACTATTTTTCAGTGTGGAAGGACATGGCCGAATCACGCAGCACGCTGACAGGGGAATCCCAGTTACGCACCGGGAAGGGAGTTCCCCTGTTGCAGAACGTGGTGCGTGATTCGGCCATGTCCTTCCGCACTGAAAAATAGTTCCCACCCAAAATGACCAAGTCAAGCTCTCCGTGTTGATTTGCACATTTACAGTGCCGTGAAAAAGTATTTGCCCCCTTCCTGATTTCTGTGTTTTTTGCATATTTATCACTCAAAACATTGTCAGATCATCAAACCAATTTTAATATCACACAGAAACAACCCAAGGAAAGACAAAATTCAGTTTTTGAATGATGATTCCATTTATTAGTGCACAAAAAAAATCTAAACCTATCTGGCCCTATGTGAAAAAGTAATTGCCCCCTTAATCTAATAGCCAGTTGAGCCTCCTTTGACAGCAATAACTGTAACCAAACGTTTGCGATAATTGGTGATGAGTCTTTCACACCGCTGGGGAGGGATTTTGGCCCACTCTTCTATGCAGAATTGTTTCAATTCTGCCATATTGGAGGGTTTTCTTGTATGAACTGCCCGTTTAAGGTCACACCACAGCATCTCAATCGGATTTAAATCCGGACTTTGACTTGGCCACTCCAAAACCTAATTTTTGTTTTCTTTGAGCCATTCAGAGGTGGACTTGCTGGTGTGTTTTGGATCATTGTCCTGTTGCATGATCCAAGAGCGCTTGAGTTTGAGGGCACGAACTGATGGCCGGACATTCTCCTTCAGGATCTTCTGGTAAACAGCAGAATTCATTTTTCCGTCAATCACAGCAAGTTGTCCTGGTCCTGAGGCAGCAAAGCAGGCCCAGACCATCACACTGCCACCACCATGCTTTACTGTGGGCACCATGTTCTTTTTATCAAATGCTGTGCCATTTTTACGCCAGATGAAACGGGCTGCAGACCTTCCAAAAAGTTCAATTTTAGACTCATCGGTCCACAAAATGTTTCTCCAAAAGTCTTGAGGGTCATCAAGGTGCTTTTTGGCAAAGGTGAGACGAGCCTTTGTGTTCTTTTGTGAAAGCAGTGGTTTTCTCCTGGGAACTCTTCCATGGATGCCATTTTTGGCCAGTGTTTTTCTAATGGTGGAGTCATGAACACTGACCTTAACTGAGGCCAACGAGGCCTGTAGTTCTTTCGATGTGCGTCTAGGTTCTTTTGTGACTTCCTGAATGAGCCGTCGTCGCACTCTTGGAGTAATCTTAGTTGGTCGACCACTCCTGGGAAGGGTTGCAACTGTTCCCAGTTTCCTCCATTTTTGAATAATGGCTCTGACAGTGGTTCGCTGGAGCCCCAGAGCTTTGGGAATGGCTTTGTAACCTTTTCCTGAATTATAGACTTCTATCACTTTTTTTCTCATTTGTTCTTGAATTTCTTTGGATCGTGGCATGATGTGTTTGTTCTTGAGATGTTGTAGCCAACTTCACTTTGTTTGACAGGAACTATTTAAGTGATTTCTTGATTCAACACAGGTGGTGACAATCAGGTGTGGGTGTGGCATGTAGAACTGAACTAAGTTTTCTCAAAACTGTGGTTAGTCACAGTTAGTTTGTGATTTAACAAGGGGGGGCAATTACTTTTTCACATAGGGCCAGATAGGTTTAGATTTTTTTTGTGCACTAATAAATGGAATCATCATTCAAAAACTGAATTTTGTCTTTCCTTGGGTTGTTTCTGTGTGATATTAAAATTGGTTTGATGATCTGACAATGTTTTGAGTGATAAATATGCAAAAAACACAGAAATCAGGAAGGGGGCAAATACTTTTTCACGGCACTGTATTTGCACTCGATATGAATGCGCACTACACAGAAAGTAATTGGGAAAAGCATCGAGCAAATTAATTCCTTTTGGCCGAAATCTTTCTCTGGCGACGTTAGCCTCCAGTCTAAGGCGGAGGAGCAGCAGCTCGCGCGGCGGTCAGTGGCGACAGACTCAGACAATGGCTGGGTGAGCAGGAAAACGCTTTTCATCACTTGTTTTAGTCTCTGGACTGTGGGGAGATGCCCAAATTTGACCTGGGGGTGGCATATCCCTTTAACTAATTCCATGTAGACCATATCTCTTATCTTTACTCACACACACACCACATTCAAACTTGGCAAGGTGGTTCTAGTGTCTTGCCCAAGAACACAAAGACAGTATGCACCTGTGCCACTGCCCCAGTATGGCACCTGGTATTCCCAGTAGCCTCCCATCCAAGCACTAACATTTAACATATTGTTGTTTCCAGGAGGGGTTGTGGGATTTCCTGACAGTGGGATCATCAATAATCAAACTAACAATAGACTACACTAGCATTACTTTGCAACACAAGGGAAGACTGTGATTTGTGGGGTGACCTTTACTTAAGCTGGGGAGTCCACGCACCCATAAATCTCTTTTAAAAGTACCAGAGTTATGGCCCACTAAATGACCTTTTATAAATGTTTTGGCTGTAAAGTTAAACAACCCAGACAAGCTCCTGTTTATTCACCTCACCATCGGTGATTAGATGATTTATACAGGCCTGTAGAGGTAAGCAGGCTGCAGGGCGGTTGTCAGTTGAAAGGAATCAAATATTACTATGTCAAATGCTTTTCTCCATGGAGATGTTGTTGCTTTGCTCTGGAATGTTTCACAGTATGGCATGAAACCTTTCTATCTTCATGGAGGCCAAAACAGACCAAGTTACAGTAAAGATCTGTGGAGATACAACCCGCTCACTGTCGGAATTCTTGTTTTTCTAGGTATTTCTGAGCTATAAAACTAAAGCCCTATTCGGACGGGATTAGTTTTACAGGGGGATGTAGAGTAATGTCGGTTTATCACAGGACCTCTGTAATATAAATGACCCCATTCACACAGGACAAGAAATGTCCGTAATATTTATTTGACATGGGAGGAGTTTGTTTACGCTCTGCCGTCACGTATTCGTCGCTGTGCACGTCACTTCCGTAGATAGAGAAGTCATGATTAGCTTATGTGAAATATTAGCGAACTATGCAAATTATTGCCCATAATCAGGACTAATAGAGCATACATGACCTAAAACAAGCAGAAGTTTCATGGCTCTGACGACTGATTTATACCTCTCGGGCTTTTTCATTGGTCGACGTGTGCGTTTGTTTGAGAGTACCGGTACCAGAGAGTATTTTGTTTGCTGACAAAACAAAGCGCTTCAAGCTCCGCCATGTTTGAAAATTGCGGTAAATTATTTCTTTGAAAGGATGTGACGAAATATTTCATACATCTTTACCGAGGGTCACATTCGCACGGGATTAATATTACCTATGGTCGATCAAAGGAGAAGTTCAATTTGTCAACTGGACAAAGTTTGTTTGGTTGAAAACGTTTCGCCGCTCATCCGAGAGGCTTCGTCAGCTCTGGCCCTCATGCTGGTTCGACCCCGTTTATATCTAGCTGCAAGGGAGGAGCTAGCTTCCCTGAACAAAGCTCTGACCTATCCCCGCTACTCTCTTTTGTTTTACGAATTCCTCTGGCGTCTTGTATTAGCATATCTATCAGCCCGCTCACTACACTGAAACAACTGTGAAACCATCAGCTAATCTGTCTCTTTGTATTTCAAATTTCTCTGGCGTCCAATTCCCTATTCAAGACAACGACCCTCTCCACCCCTCTGCAATGGCTTGTCTGTCCTAATGATTCTTTGTTTGAGAATGGAATTATAGATGGGAGACAAGTTGTGTCTAACTCCCCCATTTCTGTTTAACGACGGATTCTCTTTTTTGACAAAAATAGCCTCTTTAACTCCCCTCTCAAACCAGTTCTTTTCCCTGGCTAAGATCTGAACCTCACTGTCCTCAAATGAATGGCCCGCAGCTTCTAGGTGAAGATGAACGGCAGATGACGGTCCACTCTGGCCCGCCCGCCTGTGTTGGTACATCCATCCCTCCTACCTGGACGACTGAGGGACTTTTCTGAAGTGAACTTTATTGATCTCACACTGGAGAAATTCTTCTCTGCATTTTAACCCATCCTATATATATATACATATATTAGGAGCAGTGGGCAGCACACACATTAGGGCGCCCGGGGACCATCTCCATGATCTTCTTGCTTCGGCTTGGTCAGGACCTAAGCTGGAGTACCTATGGTGCATGTTTTGGGTTGGTGGGGGAAACCGGAGTGCCCGGAGGAAACCCACCCAGACACGGGGAGAAACATGCAAACTCCACACAGAAAGGCTCGGGCGATCCGGGGATCGAACCCAGACCATGCATGCAAACTCCACACAGAACACACACGGAAAGGTCTGGGCGACCCGGGGATCGAACCCGGAACCTTCTTGCTGTGAAGCAAGAGCGCTAACCACTCTGCTACCGTGCCGCACCACTCTGCTACCGTGCCGCGGTAGCGGATTACCTATGGTAATTCCTCCAGACTGTTTTACAGAAGGTGAAACTCGCTGTAAATTTCACAGACATACTCCATTATGTTTACGGACATGGCGCGTTGATACAGGACTAAATTCCCTGGTAATTATTACTTCACCCCATGTCACCCCATAAAACTAATCCCATCTGAATAGAGCTTTAGACTTTATTGATCCACAAGGGAAATTATTTGGGTACAGTAGCTCACACATCAAATATAATATATAACAGAGGGTAACAAAAAAATAGATGGAATAGCAAGACCGGTGTCAAATGAGACATAATTATGAAAATAAAAAATAGTAAGTGTATATGTACAAGTGGCAAAAGGAGAAATTCATTTTGTCAACTAGACAAAAGTTTATTTGGTCGAATACGTTGCTTCTTGGTTGGATGAGCTGCAAAACATATATGACCAAATAAACTTTTGTCCAGTTGACAAATTGAATTTCTCCTTTTGCTATGGATTCTACCTGGACGACTGAGGGACTCTACATATACAGTATGTATAAGTGAAAATAAAATAGAAAAATAAGTAATAAAATATCAAATCACAACTATATACAGGAGAGAAGAACGGCAGTGCAATAACTGGTTGGCCACCTGTAATTGAATAAATATAAATTAGAGATGTTTAATGTCATACTGTGGAACATTCCAGGCAAAGCAATAATACTGTATATCTAAGTGACGGACCCTCAACCAAAGTTACACAGCACACATTTAAACAAAAAATTGTGAGACATTGTCTAACTTGTCTAATCTCTGCATTTGGAAAATATCCTGTATATACTTCACCAAAATGAGCTCAGAACAATGGGAAAGTAAATTTATGAATATCTTATGCTCCTTGAATGCTACGTTAATAGAGCCATGCATTTGTTGTGAACATAATTTGACTGCAAAATTATTCAAGTGATGGTTTATGGTCTTAGGGCCCATGCACATGACGTTTTTTGGTGGAAATGGAGAAGTTTGTATTCATTTTGGCCTTTCGTCCACACGGCGCTGTCATTTTGGTGGGGGAAGGGGGACGAAAACGGTGTTTTATGAAACCAGGATCCAGAGTAGAGAAATCTGAGGACGCCGGGGTCGCGTTGTCGTGTGGACGAGCAAAACGCAGCTTTTGGAAAACGATGACGTCGCAATGCCGTCATCATCTGCTTTGGCAGGACTCCCAGTTGACGTTCTGCTGATACTGACGTGTTTTGTAATTCAATGTAACTCGTAGAAGTAACTTCACTTCGTCGTCGGTCCAAACGAGAGTCGGCTTTTGTGCGTGTGTTTGCCATCATTATTATCTTCTTGTGTTTGTTTGTTTGCGGAAGAGAAAGGACTTAGTGCGCATGCGCTCTTTGTAGTGTTGCGTTTCCAGTGACTCTGGCTGTTTCCTATTTACAGCGCCACATATCGGTGTGGCATATGTATTACATCGTTTTCACTCAGCGTTCCGTTTTTCGTCTGGACACAAATATTTACTGATTTTTTAAATATTTACTGATCCGACACGTGTGTGGACGCAATTTTTTTTCAACCCGCATAAAAATAAAAATCCAGGAGCGTTGTCGTGTGGACGTAGAAGTCTGGGGTTTTACCTGTGACGCAACAAAACAGGCAATATGTGAACTGATCTTGTTTTTGGATAATATAACATTGTTAAAAGCTCAAAAAAAAAGAAAAAAAATTGCATTCAATATTTTTTCTTCTTTCTGGTGATTTCTTATTATTGTCTTCTCCATCTTTTTAAGGACATTTGTGCATTCTGCAATCTGACCTCGGACGAAAAATCAAGACAAGCAAAAATATATGAATTTTTAAAAACATCTTTTCCCTCCAATTATGAATGAGTAGACTGTACTGAAATATAATAAAAAACAGTTGCTCAAAACAGCACTGAGGGAAATGGAGGGTCAGGGTGGGAGGGGTCAGGGGGTCAAACGGTCAGCAGAGGAGCACAGATGAGACCTGCTCTGGACCAATCGCTGCATGAAAATCAAATTGAGGTGATAAGGTGAGTGTGTGGGTTAAAATGAACCAGATTGCATGCTAGTAGTAGAAGTTTCAAGATGTGTCATTCAAAAAAACAAAAACAAAAAACACTTGTAAGCTGGAAATAAAGGAGACAAAGCTTAACGGAACTAAAATTTTTATTTTAAAAATGCATAAACATGACTACTGATAACAATCCTCATAGCAAGTACATCTTTCAAGAAAATTACCTGGATTCTGCTATGATGTATGATTTTATTACAGCTGCCAACAAGTATGTATGGTTAAAAACAGTCTGTTATATAAACAAAATAAATGATTGTGGAAATTTGTGAGCTGAATTGGCCATGGCTAGTGCGGTTTTACACTTATTTGTCTTCTTATTCTCGTTGGAGACTACAGCTCTGGAAAAAAATAAGAGACCACTGCAATATTATCAGTTTTTCTGATTTTACTAGTTATAGGTATGTGTTTGGGCAAAAGGAACATTTTTGTTTGAGTCTATAAACTACTGACAACATTTCCACCAAATTCCAAATAAAAATATTATCGTTTAGAGCATTTATTTGCAGAAAATGACAAATGGTCAAAATAACAAAAACGATACATGTTTTCAGACAAACAATGCAAAGAAACGAGATCAAACTCATTTTTAAACAACATAATATGAATGGTTACACTTAAAGGCAAATTAACGTTTTTTTACAATCTGAGCCTTCTTTTGGCAATAAAACAAGTAGTTTTACTCACCCATAGCATTTTTCTGTCAATTGGAGCAGTATCGCAGAACTTATGTTGAGCCGTTCTGTTCTTCTAATGATCCCGTATCCGTTAACATGGTGCTGTATCATATGCTCGGGGCATTACTTTGCGGTGTCCAAATAACACAAACTTTAGCACTTTTCAAATCATAGAAGCCCGATGTCTTAAAGTAAGATTTCGTTTGAAGCAAAAGTGGCCTGTAATCCGAGATTTAGCCATAGTTTCGAGTAGATGAGGACGCCAGTGCGCATGCGCGGACTGTGCTCTGAGCTCCCGGGACCCAAACATGAAACGCAAAGCTGAAAACTATGGCTAAATCTCGGATTACAGGCCACTTTTGCTTCAAACGAAATCTTACATTAAGACATCGGGCTTCTATGATTTGAAAAGTGCTAAAGTTTGTGTTATTTGGACACCGCAAAGTAATGCCCCGAGCATATGATACAGCACCATGTTGACGGATACGGGATCATTAGTAGAACAGAACGGCTCAACATAAGTTCTGCGATACTGCTCCAATTGACAGAAAAATGCTATGGGTGAGTAAAACTACTTGTTTTATTGTCGAAAGAAGGCTCAGATTGTAAAAAAACGTTAATTTGCCTTTAATAAAGAAATCAATATTTGGTGCAATAACCCTTATTTTTAATCACAGCTTTCATGCGTCTTGGCATGCTCTCCACAAGTCTTTCACATTGTTCTTGGGTGACTTTATTCCACTCCTGGTGCAGGAACTGAAGTAGCTCAGCTTTGTGTTTGTGTTGGAATTCAACAGACGCTGGAATGGAATGGCTGTAATACATGTAGAGATGCTGATTTTGGAAGAAAAAAAATGCAGTGGTCTCTTATTTTTTCCAGAGCTGTATTTCTGTACAGACCAAAGAGTGAATTAAAATCGTTATATGTATACTTAATTGTAATATCATTTAGTCTCTCTGGTGACAGGCTGCTGCTGACTCCCTAGGATTCTTCAATGGGAAGAAGAGAGAGAGAAACACTGTTATTTTATTGTGATTATATTATACCGTTACTGGCTTAAAATCTAGGTATAACCTTTATTTACACTGGCCAAAAAAATTACCAAATCTAGATTGATTAAAAAAAGTAATACATTTTTCAAGAGGCGATTTTTGTTAGGAAGGACAATCCATCTTTAAAGGGATATGCCACCCCCAGGTCAAATTTGGGCATCTCCCCACAGTCCAGAGACTAAAACAAGTGGTGGAAAGCGTTTTCCTGCTCACCCAGCCATTGTCCGAGTCTGTCGCCACTGACCGCCGCGGTATCTGCAGCTCCTCCGCCTTAGACTGGAGTCTAACGTCGCCAGAGAAAGATTTTGGCCAAAAGGAATTAATTTGCTCGATGCGTTTCCCAATTACTTTCTGTGTAGTGCGCATTCATATCGAGTGCAAATAAATGTGCAAATCAACACGGAGAGCTTGCCTTGGTCATTTTGGGTGGGAACTATTTTCCAGTGCGGAAGAATACAGCCGAATCACGCAGCACGCTGCCAGGGGAATCCCAGCTACGCACCGGGAGGGGAGTTCCCCTGTTGCACAACGTGGTGCGTGATTCGGCTGTATTCTTCCGCACTGGAAAATAGTTCCCACCCAAAATGACCAAGGCAAGCTCTCCGTGTTGATTTGCACATTTATTTGCACTCGATATGAATGCGCACTACACAGAAAGTAATTGGGAAACGCATCGAGCAAATTAATTCCTTTTGGCCAAAATCTTTCTCTGGCGACGTTAGACTCCAGTCTAAGGCGGAGGAGCACCAGATACCGCGGCAGTCAGTGGCGACAGACTCGGACAATGGCTGGGTGAGCAGGAAAACGCTTTCCACCACTTATTTTAGTCTCTGGACTGTGGGGAGATGCCCAAATTTGACCTGGGGGTGGCATATCCCTTTAAACAGAAATAGAGGGCTCCGACATGATCTCTAATTTACAACTCAATTCTCATGTGTGAGAGCATCCATTAGCGGCCCAAACGATTACGCTAATATGCCTCAGGCGCAGTTCACAGACAGAAACTGTAAACATGGAGCTGTGTGAGTTTCAGAGAAGTTTCAATGAACTTAGCCCCTCCCTTCAGGTAGATAAAAGGAAACGTCCACCGGCATCTGACCACAACTAGGCGCTGATACTGAAAAATTTGCTGGATCAGTTTTCGTTTCCATGATATCGGTTTATTTGGATGTTATAAGAGTATTTGCAGGCTGTTTTTTGGCCTGGAACATCTCAAATTGTTTGAACTTTTATTCATACAAAACTGTTCACTAGTTATTTGAAAGATAAATAACAGTTGCAGAGAACAATTGGATCTCTTGTGTAATAAATTAACTGTGTTTTAAGGAAATAAGTGTCATTTTCCTTCCCTACACTGGTATCGGCAAATGAGTGAGTTTTTTTTCTAGGCCAGATATCAAAACATCCTCTTCCAAGTCCTCCACACGCTGTTCAAGCTGCACTATGAGTTTGTTTTTTTCTCTCACAAGAGTTTTCAGTCCCTGGATCTCCTCCAGCAAGTCGTCCAGACTTGACATCTTTTTTGACATGTCAGTCAATGTTTTTTTAATGACCTCTAAGTCCTCCCCAAAATCCATACCTTTTTTCCTTTTGCCATAGGTTCTTTTCACAGTTGTTGCACTCTTTAGCCAACACTTGGCGTTCGCACCCCGAGCGATTTCAAGCATGCGACGCCGGTAAATGCCGAGGCCCAACCCAGACACAACGCTTAGCCCCGTGCAATCTGGGGAGTTGCGAGTTGGTGAAACCAGTGTTAGCCGCTCTGCTTTTACCTCGTGATAAGTGAAAACAGTGATGATCTGGATTTAAAGGGATAGTGCATTTTTTTATGTGAATCTGTATGGCGTCCCCTTCAGCGGTGTCGTCCTTTAACACTGACTTACTCCTGACAGTGTCCTCTGAGCCGAGTTCTGCTCCGGTTCTGTAGCTCACGAAAGTAGGTCCGGTAAGTTAGCAGGGACATTTAATAAAGCTTGTTTTTCTTCTCAAAATAATATTTGTCCAAAAAGTGATATATTTGCGTCACAAACAGTTGTCCGCGAAAAATTCAGCAGTCTAATTCGCTTGGTGCTATTTTCCCTCGAGTTGTATTACTGCGCGCCTATTAGCATTATTAGCCTGTTCACTTGTAAGTGGAGGTTTACAGAACCGGAGCAGAACTGGGCTCAGAGGTCACGGTCAGCGGAAAGTCAGTGTTAATGGAAGACACTGGTGAAGGGGACACCATACAGATTCACATACAAAAAAAAAAAAAAGGACTATCCTTTAAGCAGACATGACGTAAACTCGTAACGATCCGGAGAAGAGTTTTCTACAGCAGTCGAGATGTAATCTGAGTTGTGTTTATGGCAGAACTTCAGTAAATACGCACATCCATTTTAGGCGTGCGCTCGGACATTACCCAGAATCCCCTGCTGTCACGATACTTAAAGCCCCAGTGTGTAGGATTCGTGGCGCATAGGTGGATAGTCGCTATTGCACTTCCTGTTTTAGCTACAGCAGACCTCGAGGGTCACCCGGGCGCGCCGTAGCGCGGACAGCTCGCGTACCGGCGCAAGAACCGCGTGCCACTACTGTATACATAAAACGCGGTCCCCCTGTTCACTTGTCCCTGACTTTCCCCCCGGGGGTTGTGGGTTCAAATCCCGCCCGGCAATGAGCTAACCAGTGTGGGTCCTTGGGCAAGACCCTTCACGGTACTGCCCCCCGGGCGCCGAAAAAGATGGCTGCTCACTGCTCCTGAAAAGGATGGGTCAAATGCAGAAGTCAAATTTCTCCCGTGTGTCACTGTGTGTCATTGTGTGTGAGACCAATAAAGGCTTAATCTTAATCTTAAAATCTTTTTTTTTTTCTTTTCGCATGAAAACACACATTCCCGATCATGTATCATGACAATCTACACGTCAAATGAAACCTTACAGTCTCCTCTTTTTGACTATGTAATTCATTTCCCGGCACAACAATCTCTCCCCGAGCACATGGGGCTTTTATACGGAAAAGCACAAAACGGAAAAGCACAAAGCTTACCTTTGAAGGCTCTGTCCAGGTCAAACTCAGTATTTCACCATAAGCTTGGTCTGAAATCTGTCCGTAACGATCCAGCGAATAAAATCCAGTAAAACAATTTAGTCCAAAACACGTGTTAGATCCATTACGGCATGTGATCCGGCAATATG
Organism: Paratrypauchen microcephalus; assembly: GCA_036785185.1. Classification (NCBI taxonomy): domain Eukaryota; kingdom Metazoa; phylum Chordata; class Actinopteri; order Gobiiformes; family Gobiidae; genus Paratrypauchen; species Paratrypauchen microcephalus. The sequence goes on along the minus strand of JAVJIX010000055.1, from coordinate 1,203,680 downwards.
CTTGTCGTTGTTTACCCAAAACCACGAGCCTTGCTGAAGGCGAAGGCGGAGCCAAAATGTCCTTCTGCGGCTCTTGTATTCAAAATGACTGCTTCTGTATGGGGAAGATCCCCCTTATGTATCTAAGTCCAAAAGAATACTTTGATTTCATGATGGAAGTGAAAAGGCTTGGAAAACAATGTATTTTTGAATGGGTATCTTCAATTTCGGTAATTAACGGGTAAAAATCTTACACACTGTCCCTTTAAAGTTAAAGTATCAGTTTCGCAACTGTAAAAGCTGGAACAGTGCATCCCTAACCACACCTGATGAAACTGCTTGGCTGAGCGGCAGGTGAAATGTCGTCACTCTAAAACCTATAACTTTTTAACTGAATATATTTGATATTTTTACTTTATACGTGTATTTTAAATGATATATGGGTATTATTTATATAAGGGTAATATTTTTGAAATATAGATCACATATATATCAAGTGCTGTGATTATGAAATAGCCTATTTACAACACCCACACAGGGTCACAATCACTATTTACTGTGAAAGCTATCCTTCTGTACTTCCCTTTCATTTGCATTAGAGGGACATTCAATAGAAGACAGCACTTGAAGCTGAAGAACTTGGTTTTCAAAGCGTGAAAGCAGGTAGGTATTAAAAGTCTTACCACTCTTAACTTGTTCCTGGCTCTCACAAATCCTTTGGTACGTTGCACCTGCACAGCTCATGAATAGTTTTTTTCAGACAGGGAAAAGTACTGCCCTGCCACCGCTCACAGCTATCATCCCAAAACATAACCTAGTAATAATATTAGACTGGTACACCTGGTTTGGGATTTAAAAAGTCTGTTTACACACCGCTGGTTTAGCAACGCTGTCAATCAAACCCGTTGTTAACATTAGTGGAAGTGACCTGAGGGAAAGAACGAGTCCGATTTGTCTGTTATTACTGTTCATATACAGTAGTACCTCACCTTACGAAAGACCCAACAAACGAAAATTTCAAGTTACGAAACGCCTTCACGTTAAATTTTGGTCTCTAGATACGAAAGAAAATTCAAGTTACGAAACGCGAAATCTCAAAAATTCAAATAATGCGCGCTCAGCCACACATTATACGCTTTTCTCAGACTGGATTTAAACTTTTCTCACATTTCTCTCTTGTTTAAATACTCGAACTTTCATAGATTTTCAACAAAATTTATTAAGAGTGAAGTGTGGGGGGAAGGGGGAGAGCGGTGTGTGTGCGCGCGGACACATGTGTGTGATAGCGCAGCATGACCCAGCGCGGGGCTGCGAGCACGAGACCCGTGCTCAAACCGTGCCAGGACTAAACCAGGTCCGAACCAGGTCTAAACCAGGATTAGACCACCGCGGCTCTTGCATGCGTTCATTCATGCGCTCAGACTGCGTGCGGTCCCGAGGGGAGTCCTCGCTGCTCGCCTCAGCCGTGACTCGAAACGAAACCAGGAAATAGACCAGCACGCGGCGCTTTAATCCACCTGGTTTAGTTCAGGTTTAGTCCTGCTCCAGTCCTGGTTTAGTCCAGGTCTAGACCTGGTCCAGTCCAGGTTTAGACCTTGGTCTAGACCTGGTATAGTCCAGTTTAGTCCTGGGTCTAGTGTCTCTACGCAGGACACAGTGTTACACTATAAAAAAATGTTACACTATAAAAGAAAAAAACTTGGAACGAATCAGGCTTTTTCCATTGAAATAGCTACTCAACTTACGAAAAATTCACGTTACGAAACCACTTCTGGAACGAATTAATTTCGTAAGGTGAGGTACCACTGTATTGATTTCCATACAAAATGGCGAAATAAGGAGACTACTAACTAGCCTATAAGAACATGACCAATCTAGTGTATATAATATTTATTTTAATTAGGACAATGCATATTAATCAACATGACATCAAACAGCATCAATGTAAATATGCCGGAATTAGCACAATATCTACTTTATATCTTTTGTCCTAAGGCAGGTCAGAACTATTACTATTGTTATTACTATTATTATTTAGTGTTTATTTAGTGTTTTGTGTTCGCACCTTATCACCGAGACAAGTTCCTAGTTTTGTGAATTGTGTTCACTTGACAATGGCAATAAAAGTCTTTCTGATTCTGATTCAGAACAGAAGAACATTTAGAGGAACACACAGAAGAGACAGAAGTGCAATAGACATGACGGCAAGGTCACCACAACAGACCATTCTCTGAGTTTAAGAGGCCCCGAGAAGAAGAACATCTACCTGTGAGAGCATGTTGGATTATTTTTCAACCAGTGTTTCAGAGTGTTCTTGAAGGTTGAAGGACCAGAATCAGAATCAGAATCATTTATTAATGGCCACACAACAAGTTGGTGGAATTTGTTTCCGGTACAGCAAGAATGCTCACATCTCTTCTGTGTCTATTACAGGACAAAACAAATATACAACACACTTACACAATACGACATACAACAACAGATAAATGACCAGTTATAAGCGGGATTGATTTAGAGTCCGGATGGCAGTGGGAAAGAAACTGTTGGTGAATCTGACAGTTTTGGAAGTGATGGATCTGTAGCGCCTCCCAGAGGGCATGAGTCTGAACAGATTATTGGCAGGGTGTGTGGGGTCTGAGGTGATTCTATTGGCTCTTTGTGTGATGCGTCTGTGATACAGTGTGTCTATGGAGGGGAGAGTGTGACCAGTGATTTTAGTTGATTTATTTATAATGCGTTGAAGTTTGTGTTGTGAATGTGAATCCAAATTACCGAACCAGACTATTATTGATGATGTAAGGACGCTTTCAATTATTGCTGTGTAGAACTGAAGAAGGATGTTGTGTCTGATTCTGAATTTTTTTAATTGTCTGAGGAAAAACAGTCTTTTATTGGCTTTTTTGTATGTTTCGTTTGAATGCTGTTTCCATTTTAGTGTGTGATTGATATGGGTACCCAGAAATTTGACTGTCTCTGTAATGGTGATTGTTTCATTATCAATTGTGATTGGTGTTTTCTGTGAAGGTGAGCGTGCAAAATCAATTATGAGTTCCTTTGTTTTTGATGTATTGAGGAGCAGGTTGTGACTTTGACACCAGGAGGTTACATGGGAGATTTGCTTACGGTAATGACTTTCATTATTGTCAGTGATGAGTCCAATTATTGTTGTGTCGTCAGCATATTTGAATACGGATATAGAATTGTGGATGGATGTCAGTGTATTGGTGTACAGAGAGAACAGCCAGGGGGAGAGGACACATCCCTGGGGAACACCGGTGCTGAGGGTCAGGGGCTGGGATGAGAGGCCACTCATCCTGACCCGCTGCTTTCTCTCTGACAGGAAGCACCTGATCCAGTGGCATAGGGTGAGAGGAGTGTTCATGTCCAGCAATTTATTGAAGAGTTTGACCGGGTCAATAGTATTGAAGGCGGAGCTAAAATCCAGAAACAGTACACGGGCATAGGTGTGAGGAGTCTCCAAGTGATGTAATATTCGGTGAAGAGCCAGGTTCACCGCATCCTCTACTGACCTATTGGCTCGGTAGGCAAACTGATAACTGTCCAATTGGTGAGTGGTGAAGTCTTTGAGGTGAGTGAGTATGATGCGTTCAAATGATTTCATGACAACAGATGTGAGGGCAATTGGTCTATAGTCATTGAGGCAGGTTACTTTATTGGTTTTCGGGGAAGGAATAATGACAGAATCCTTGAAACACTTTGGTACTGCGCTCTGATGGAGAGAGTAGTTGAATATAGTGGTGTATATTGGGGCTAACTGGGATGCACAATGTTTTAGAGCGGTAGGGCTAACCCCATCAGGACCAGCCGCTTTCCCCTTTTTGTTCTTGTAGAAAGAAGCTCTCACCTCCTCCTCCTGGATGTAGAAAGGACCCACAGTTCCTGACATGAGCAGGTAATGTGTTCCATGACTGTGATCCTCTGATAGACGTCACCCTTTGGCCAAATTTGGTCCTGCGTCTCTTTGTGTTACAGTCTCCTCTAGGGATGGGAATTGATAAGATTTTTTTTTTGCATGCATCGCACATAGGCAGTGGGTTAGCTACTTAACTTACCTGAGATACATGATAACAGGAGAAGTTCAATTTGTCAACTGGACAAAGTTTGTTTGGTTGAAAACGTTTCGCCGCTCATCCGAGAGGCTTCGTCAGCTCTAATAAGAATACTGGTAAGACACTTGCTTATATCTTGCTGTAGATATGTATCTTGAACAGAAATGGTGGAGTAAGACATAATTTGCATCCCATCTACAATTCCATTATTAAGCCTAGATCAAACAAACAGGGAAACAATAGGGTTAGCCAGGTCAGGGCCAGAGGTGTGAAAAACAGGCGTGTAGGGATGAATAGGGACTGTCAGCTAGACGCCAGAGAAACAAAAGACCGAAACCAATGAGATAGTTCCGGAAAGTAGTTAGCTAGGTAGCTCCTCCCTACAGCAAGATATAAGCAAGTGTCTTACCAGTATTCTTATTAGAGCTGACGAAGCCTCTCGGATGAGCGGCGAAACGTTTTCAACCAAACAAACTTTGTCCAGTTGACAAATTGAACTTCTCCTGTTATCATGGATTCTACCTGGACGACTGAGGGACTTTTCACTTACCTGAGATACATTCCGTAGTAACCGTAAAGGTGGTCATAGCTTGGCTACTGCAGCTGCTGGTTTGCGATTCATCAATCCGAAGCGTGTCAAAAACATGACACTCACTAAAGATATTGCATATTGTGCGCGCAAATGTTTTTGCATGTTCATCGTGTTCCCTCCCGTCGCTGTTATTTCCACTTTGCAGTGATTGCACGTTGCCCTGTTGCCATCTTTTTTACTAAAATGCAGCCAGACTTTGTACCGCTTAAACCGAGTGGTGGGTGCCATGTTTACTACTGCAATGCACGTAAGTTACATAACTTACGTCACGTAATTAGTCACGCTTGCCTGAATCGAGTGTGCATAACTTGCGTAGTTCGTGCTGGCTGGACTCGTTAAGAGAATTGTTAGATAAACTGCTAATCGATTCCGTGGACAGGAACCGGTTCTCTATTCCCATCCCTAGTTTCCTCTGGTCAAAACACATAAGGACTAATCTGTAAACCAGGGCCAAACCAGGACAAATGTCGCCTTTGAAGAGCTAAATGTCAGACACGTGAGCATAACATCACAAACTGTCTTTGCATCGTCTGCAGGTAAAGCAGGACATCCAGGATCAGTTTTAGGGCCCAGGAGAGATCACTAAAATACACAAACATGCATGGATGACACATAAAACTTCTTCAGGCATGTTTTTGAAGGAATGTCACAACATGGTAGAAAGTAGTTTGACCGGCCAGTACCTCCTACGTGTTGTTCTAATCCAGAAGCACCTGGTACCAGACAATAGAGTGAAAATCCTCTGTCCAAAATGGAGATGATCCAACCTCAGCTGCTCATTTGTAGCACGTGTCTCTCAAAAGCGGACATCTCCTCTCCAAAATTCTCGTACTATTCAAAACAAAATGCATAACTTTTATTAACTGAGATAAGTAATAGCTTTGTGCTTTGGTTGTGAATTCTGTAAAAATCTGCGCTATCTCACCTCTTTATATTGCAAACAAATGTATGTATCTTCTTTATGTTGTAAACAAATGTAGTTCTTTTGCCCCCCTCCGGGAATGCTGTGCTTGTTAAGGACACAAGGACAGTTGGTTTATGGTCTTAAAAACTGCATAGAAGTCTGAAGCTTTATCTTTATTAAACAGGCAAAAAAAAGAGAGCATTTTTTAGGATATTACTGTCTTCACACTTCGCACATTCAATTAAAATATGACCTCTCGGATGAAAAATATATGAATTTTCTCTCCAATTATGAACTAGCAGACTGCTGGAAAGAGAGAGAAAGAAAGTCTCCATGGATACAGGAAAAACAAACAGCTCAACAGTCCCTTACTTGTGTCCTTTGACTGCTCAGCCAAAAAAGCCGCCAACCACTCCGCTGCCAAGGGTCGGTTGTTAAAAAGTAGTCAAAAAATAATAAGTTTCAACATTGGTGGATCATTTGTTTCAGAAATTCCAAATCCCCATAAAGTTATTGATCCCTGCCCTCCATCTGAAATGAGGTGAGCCACAGCCTGTTTCGGAGTGTGTTTTGGATAAAAAACATGAACGGTGGCAGCTGCCGTTTGCCTCTGGGCCTCTGGGATGAGCCATAGCACAGAGCTCATAAACTAAGATGAGTACAATGATTTCCCAAAGACGGTAAAGCACCGACATTCTAAGGAAAAGAAAGTAGTGTAGCTGAATGTGAAATGAAGTTTAGAAAATAGTTAGAGGCGCTGTACCTGATTTAGCCTTAAAAAGTAGGAGCAGTTCATTTTAAAAGCGCCAATATTGTGTGAATTTCTTGTGTTTTGTTTTATTCATGTTTAATGTTTAATGCATAAATTACATTCTACAGATTTAGGTTGTGTTTTTTTCTCTCAAACTGTTCCACCTTGTGATGTCATCACGGTGATAAAGGATCTCCACACACCTTCACTAGAATCATTTGAATAATAAAATAATTAGCCAAACTGTGAAGCTACATACAGGGTGTCCATAAAGTCCCTTTACAATTTAAAGATCCCATGACATGGTACTTCTTGATGCTTTTATATGGCTCCTTAATGGTTCCCTAATACTGTAAATGAATCCTTCTTCAAAATCAACACTCAGTGCATAAGAAACAGAGATAAGATGAGAAAGAGTAATTTTTCTCTCTCTGGAACACTCCATAATGGGCCTTGTTGCTTGAATGCAAATGAGGAGAAAAGAGCTGTCCAATAGTAGAGGGTGGGGGCGTGGCCAAACTCTGCTTTCGGCTCTGAGCCCTCAGCTGATCCATTTCCTTGTTTTTGCACGGGGGGAGAGATTTGAAGCGTTCCATTGAAAAATAAACGCATTTCCACATAAAATAAAATTAAACCACTGCTGTTCAAAGGTCCAGAGGCTCAGATAAAGGACTTCCGAGCCTAGAAACACTCGGACGTGCCTCCAGGCAAATAAAAAAATGCATTTCGCATTGCCTAGCGCATTCGCAGTCCAAACTCTCTGGGCGTGATTTACAGAGACGCTGAGTTCAGACAGACGGGGGTGTAACTGCATTTGCATTTCTTTTTTCGATCTGACGTCAATAAGGTGCCTTGTTCAAAATCGCCCGTTTGAGCTCCGATTTTTTGTAACGCAGAAAAGGATCGCAAATGCTCAGTTTAGACATTTCACAACTTTTAACCATGGGGGGCCCTAAACAGGGTAGGAGAGCTCACATTAACGTTCAAAAACCTCAGAAAGTGAAAATTTCATGCCATGGGACCTTTAAAAAAAATATTGAAAAGGCAGTTGATGAGATATCTTAACCAGATTTGCTTTATTTTAATCAGTGTTTATTAAAGTTTTTATTCACAGTAAAATTTTCCATCAAGATGGTGCACCACCACATTGGGGACTGCATGTTCGTCACTTCCTCAATCAAACATTTCCAGACCGATGGATTGGTAGGGATGGGCCAATTCCATGACCACCGCGTTCACCTGATATCACTCCTTTGGACTTCTTTTTATGGGGTTATGTAAAGGATATCGTGTATCAAACAAAGGTACGGGACATTGCTGACTTTAAGCAAAGGATTTGTGAAGCCATTGCCACCACTGATGAGACTATCCTACAACTGAGTACCGTCTTGATGTGCTTCGTACAACTAATGGTGCCCATATAGAAAAAATGAAGTGAAAAAAACTTTAATAAACACTAATTCAAATAAAATAAATCTAGTTAATATATCTCAACAACTGCCTTTGTAATAAATGGTTTAAATTGTAAACAGACTTTATGGACACCCTGTATTTGCGTCACAAACAGTTGGCCGCTAAAAATTCAGCAGCGTAATTTGCATTTGCATATTTTCTCTCGATTCATATCACTGCGCGCATATTAGCTGTATTAGCCTGTTCACTTTAAGCGGATGTTTAGGGCGGATGTGGTATGGCGACATCCAGCGTAAGCGGATGTTTACAAGTTAACAGGCTAATAGAGCTAACCTGGGCGCAGTGATATGAATCGAGAGAAAATATGCAAATGCAAATTACGCTGCTGATTTTTTTACTGTTTGTGACGCAAATATATTTGCCTGGAAGAATCCTTATCGCTGTACCAGCGGCGAGTCTGGTAACGCTTGGTCCAGAATGCCCTGCCGTTGCGCTTAGACAGACAGCTAAGTGAACCAATCAGAGAACAGTTAACGGACAGCGAAGTGAACCAAGCTGGTAGGAAGCAATGCAAAAATATCTTTTTTGAAAAGAAAGGCCTCTAGAGCTCTCAGCTGCTGTGGTTTTAAGGAATCGATGTGTTTTAGGTCATTTAAGACCAATTTTACAGCTGAATGGAAGGGACGTTCAGTTCTCCGATGCGCCATCTTGATTCAAAACTGAGGAGGAACTTCCGCTGCCCAAGAGTGACGTTGCGGGCAAAGGCGGGTGCACTGACATCACCATCTTTGAACGAATCAGAATTGCGGAGTCCGTTGTTAACCGGGGGAGCGAGGGTGGAGCGAGGGTGTCCAAATGGTATCTCGCTGTATAGCAAATACAGAGAGATATCATTTGGCTGGCCAGGTAACAAATATATCACTTTTTGAACAAATGTTTTGAGACGAAAAACAATCTTTATTAAATGTCCCCGCGAACTTACCGGACCTACATTCCTGAGCTCCAGAACCGGCGCAGAACCGGGCTCAGACTACGCGGTGAGCGGTGAGCCAGTGTTAATGCACAACACTGTTAGAACCCATACAGATTAACGTAAAAAAATAAATAAATAAACGCACTATCCCTTTAAGGAGGTAACAACATTCCAACATGAGTAAAACCTCAAATGAAAGGTTTTATCTCTCAAGTGCTGCTATACAATAATCTGTGTTGAGGCAAGACACATATTTAAAAATGATGTTCATTTCAACACATTTCTTGCTTTTTACTTGGCCATTTTTCAGTTTACAAAGTAGAATTCTGATAAAGAAATCCCATGTTGTGTCTCATGTTGTGCATAGACATAATTCTTCTGTCCACTGGAGCCAAAGCACATTAGTGTAACATTTAAGCCAAGTGTGAACTTTCAAGCGCTTTTACATGAAAAAAAAAAAAAGTCATGTTTTCTGAGCCACGCTGTAGAGCATTTAACCAAAAATTAATTTGAAACATTTGCTTTTTAAATGCCATGGCCTCCACTACTTTTCACACCATTCAAATGGACTTGTAAATTGTAGTGCACTCTCACTTTAAACTTTTAAATATCAGAAGAGGTGATAATTACTGGAAACCTTTCAGAATGTTCTCTTTAAATACATGTTTAGTGAGTCCATTGGACTAATAACATGATTTGATACACATTACAAATGCTGCAAACTTAGTTAAGTTACAAACTCTAAAAGTGACTTTTGTTTCATGGTGTCTGTCTTGAGGTGTATATTTATTTAATTTTTTAATGTTTATATTTATTCTTTATTTAATAGAGACAGTGCATATTAATGAACATCTGCAGCATTGTAGTGTAAATATGCCAGATTATAGCAAGAATGCTAATTTCCATCTGTAGTCCCTAGGCAGGTGACACCACAGCAAAAACAATAAAAATAATGACAAGTGACAATAACACCAACATTAAAACATTAAAACATTAAAGATCCCATGACATGGTACTTCTTGATGCTTTTATATGGCTCCTTAATGGTTCCCTAATACTGTAAATGAATCCTTCTTCAAAATCAATACTCAGTGCATGAGAAACAGAGATAAGATGAGAAAGAGTCATAAATATCTCTCTCAAACACTTTATTCTGGGCGTTGTTGCTTGAATGCAAATGAGGAGAAAAGAGCTGGCCTATAGTAGAGGGTGGGGGCGTGGCCAAACTCTCCGCTCTCTGCTGTCAGCTCTCAGCTGATCCATTTCCTTGTTTTTGCACGGGGGGAGATATTTGAAGCGTTCCAATGAAAAATAAACACATTTCCACATAAAATAAAATTAAACCACTGCTGTTCAAAGGTCCAGAGGCTCAGATAAAGGACTTCCGAGCCTAGAAACACTCGGACGTGCCTCCAGGCAAATAAAAAAACGCATTTCGCATTGCCTAGCGCATTCGCAGTCCAAACTCTCTGGGCGTGATTTATAGAGACGCTGAGTACAGACAGACGGGGGTGGAACTGCATTTGCATTTCTTTTTTCGATCTGACGTCAATAAGGTGCCTTGTTCAAAATTGCCCGTTTGAGCTCCGATTTTTTGTAACGCAGAAAAGGATCGCAAATGCTCAGTTTAGACATTTCGCAACTTTTAACCATGGGGGGGAAGGGGCATAAACAGGGTAGGGGAGCTCACATTAACGTTCAGAAACCTCAGAAAGTGAAAATTTCATGCCATGGGACCTTTAAAAATGTCCACAAGTCTGGTTTTCCTTTAGCCACTGTTTCAAGTATGATTTGAAAGTGTCCAGTCTCTCTTACTGATGATGGGAGAGAGTTCCAGAACTTAGTGCCTCTGACTGAGAGCACAGTTTGTCCAAATGTAGTGCATCTGTGTGGGACGTCACAGTTCCCCCGGTGTCTGTGGTGGACCTCAGAGTTCCCCTGGGCCGTGGCCCTTGTTCCCATCCCACTGACAGTCTGTGTTTTGATAAAATCCTGCAGTGGAGGAGGAGCAAGTCCATGTAAAACTTTATATATAAAACAACCGAGTTTAAAATGAACACAATTATTAAAATTTAGTAAGTTATACTTGTCTAAAATTGTGCAGTGATGGGCTGAAAATGGTTTCTTGTGTAATATTTTATAGATTATATTTACTCTTAAGGAAACACATTGTTGAGTCAGTGAATGATTTGTGAGTGTTTGTGAAAAGTGCTCAGAGTAAAGAGCCTTGTGGGACTCCCATAGGACACTCTTGATAAGATGATATGATTTGAAACAGTTTTAGAAATCTAACCACACACACTTGACCCGTAACTTGTTTCATTTGTTTTTGTAGTTATTATTCATTCTAGATAAAGCAATAGCATCAAATGCAAAAAGCACAATATGTCCTCTTTAAAGGGCTCATGTTACACCATTTTCTTCTTATTACAGTCATACCTCACTTTATTCGTTCCAGAAGTGGTTTCGTAACGTGATTTTTTCATAAGTAGAATCGCAATGTAAAAGGCCTGATTCGTTCCAAGGTCCCCAATACCCCCCTAAACCCTGTTGGAGAGTGTATTTACAAGTGTATGTACATTTCGAGGGATTCGGGCGGCTCCAGAGCTGAGCGCGCATTATTTGAATTTTTGAGATTTCACGTTTCGTAACTTGAATTTTCTCTCTTATTCAGAGACAAAAATTTTACGTAAAGGCGTTTCGTAACTTGGATTATTCATTACAGTGGTACCTCACCTTACGAATGACCCAGCAAACGAAAATTTCAAGTTACGAAACGCCTTCACGGTAAATTTTTGTCTCTAGATACGAAAGAAAATTCAAGTTACGAAACGCGAAATCTCAAAAATTCAAATAATGCGCGCTCAGCCACACACATTATACGCTTTTCTCAGACTGGATTTAAACTTTTCTCACATTTGTCTCTCGTTTAAACACTCAAACTTTCATAGATTTTCAACAAAATTATTAATAGTGAAGTGTGGGGGGAAGCGGGAGGGGGGAGAAGACTGTGCGGACACGTGTGATAGCGCAGCATGACCCGGCGCGGAGCTGACAGGTCTAGACCAAGGTCTAAACCTGGACTGGACCAGGACTAAACCAGGACTAGACCAGGTGGATTAAAGCACTGCGCGCGGTCTATTTCCTGGTTTCGTTTCGAGTCACGGCTGAGGCGAGCAGCGAAGAGGGGACTGCACGCAGTCTGAGCGCATGAACGAGACCCATGCAAGAGCCGCGGTGGTCTAGACCTCCTCTAGACCTGACCAGGTCTAGAGGAGCAGGGGTGGTCTGGACTAAACCAGGACTAAACCTGGACTAAACCAGGAGGAGTGGTCTAGACCACCGCGGCCACCTGGTCTAGTCCTGGTTTAGTCCAGGTTTAGTCCTGGTTTAGTCCAGGTTTAGTCCTGGTCCAGTCCAGGTTTAGACCTTGGTCTAGACCTGCTGTCAGCCCCGCGCCGGGTCATGCTGCACTATCACACGTGTCCGTGCAGTCTTCTCCCCCCTCCCGCTTCCCCCCCCACACTTCACTTTTAATACATTTTGTTGAAAATCTATGAAAGTTTGAGTGTTTAAACGAGAGACAAATGTGAGAAACACACAGAACACAATGTTACACTATAAAAAAAGTTACACTATAAAAAAAGAACTTGGATCGGGGCCTTGGAACGAATCAGGCTTTTTCCATTGAAATAGCTACTCAACTTACGAATTTTTCACGTTACGAAACCACTTCTGGAATGAATTAATTTCGTAAGGTGAGGTACCACTGTATTTGGGTCTTTCGTAAGGTGAGGTACGACTGTATTATTAGTCTTTATTTGAAGGGACAGTGTACAGAGACATTATGCTCATAAAACAGATACTGCACCAGATTATAGCTAAACAGCTAGTTTCCAACTGCAGTCCCTCAGGAAAAATAATAAATTATACCATTTACATTTCTGATCTACAGTATGTTATGTTATGGTGTTTCCTCACCACAAACAGACCTGGAGGTGTGTTTTTTTTTTTTCATTCACATGTTTAAAACACAAATCCTGCATATTTAGGCTTTAAACTCCATAGACCTTCACTAAAATAATTTGGATACGTTCACCCCTGGAATGGCAAAAGGAGCTGTTAAACTGAAACTACCGCTTCATGACATCACAATGTGGAACAGACCATTCTGAGCTTTGGATACATAAACAGACACAAAACACAACTCCACGTCTGTTTTTGAGGTAACATTGGCTAAAAACTCACAGGAGTCAGTTTTGCCTAATGTAGGATCTTTATCTTTACAACATAAAAGAATAATTAAACATAATTACTTTTTTTGTTACCCAAATACTAATTAGTCTTGTTTTACGCACATTAAACATGACAAGCCTTGACATCCGAAAACAAGTCTAATCCATAACAGCCTTTCCTGGTGTATCCACCAGCGCATCTGTCTCTGCCTCCCACTGTAGTGAGTCGCAGCAGCCTGCTCTGTGATGCTCTTTATGTTCAGATTGTGTTTTTATGACCTCCTCTCCGTACCATCTGGGCTACTCCGCGTTTTCTGATGCAATTACCGTCCTCATGTGGGAATACATCACTATACTGTACGCAGGCCTGCACGCTCCGTTAGATATGCAGCCAGACCTATCTTCCTTTGGTCCTTCCACGTTCGTTTAGCCTCGTCGCCGAGATGTTCATTGCCGGCGACAAGCTGGTGACGTAGCGCGCTAGCTGGCAGGTGTTGCCTGATCCGTGCCCACTCGCTCAACCGGCCACCGAGGAATATCTGTCAGCATCACTTTACCGGCACCGCTACGTAACACGGTCGGTAACAGGTTTATTTTAATTTTTGATTGTTTTTTCTTGGCTCAAAAGTAGAAGAAATGCATTTTCTTCTTCTTCTTCTTCTGTTTTTTTTATAAGATGTGTTTATGGATGTTGGAAAAAGTGAAATTGAGTGACGATGAAATAGGAGGAACAGCACGGAGAAGACAGGCACCCAGGGAGGACCACTTTAAAGCCTGTGTTCCAAAGAGAAGCTGAGACGGTTGTATTTATAGAAAGCAGAGATCACATACGCTCTGGCTGCACAGCTGAGTCCAAGTGAAAAAAAAAAAAAGAGAGACACGTCGAAGTAAACAATTTAGCGAAAAATAGCATGTTAGGGGTTTTCAGGATTGTATTGGGTTCAAAATAAACAGTACGCAGGGTGGAGATGCCCTCGTGTTTAGCCTGGTTCTAAAATGGGAGTAGCTTTTCGAATGAAACTGTGAAATAAATAAATAAAAAGAACAGAAATCGTGGAAAGGAAAAAAGGCAGCAATGTAGGTTGTTTTAAAAGTGCTATACCTAATTTTTAGTGTCTTTGAAAAAAACACACATGAAAAACTAGTTCATTAATCTGCGAACTCTGTTTCGATATTAAGAATACACTTGAGACTAAAGACTGATTCAGATTCCATGAGAACAACAACCAAACACACTTTCTTTAGACAACAGAATGTGATTTTTGACATCTTTTCTATTCCAATGTGGATTTATATCTGTCTAATCCCTCGCTGGCAAATTTTATATTTCATATAATATTTCCATGAATTACCAAATAACTTAATTGCTAAATGATGTACACTTTTAATTAGTGCTCCTTTAACTTGGTTACACAACTACATTTTACACCAAATTGGAATATATTTACCCAATCAATTACTACTGTAAATAGAGTAAACTATTAATTATGTCCTTTAACATTTTCACAACTTCAATTCAGAAAATAGTAATTTAATTCATCAGCTCACTGTCAACCCAAATTTGGACATTTCCCAAATTAAATCAGCCAATTGCATTTACAAATTAACTAAGGTTCCTCATTATGCTTTTAACTGTATTTAAATTAAAGAAAATGTTCATTTGAATGATAACAGGAGAAGTTCAATTTGTCAACTGGACCAAGTTTGTTTGGTTGAAAACGTTTCGCCGCTCATCCGAGAGGCTTCGTCAGCTCTAATAAGAATACTGGTAAGACACTTGCTTATATCTTGCTGTAGGGAGGAGCTACCTAGCTAACTACTTTCCGGAACTATCTCATTGGTTTCGGTCTTTTGTTTCTCTGGATTCTACCTGGACGACTGAGGGACTTTTCACGCTTCATTTGAATGAATTAACCATACTGAAAAACTGATTTTACGGGTAAATTTTCTCACCGGTAGTGTCTCTGTGTTTCCCTGTTGTATTCCTGAGTTTGTTTTGTGTGTCTGCGCACCTGGACCTAATTAAATGGGTGCAGCGACACTAACGGCTTACCTGGATTTTTTGCCGCCATCTACTGGCCAGACTAGGAATAAAATATTAAAGGGACGTTAATCTGTATGGGTTTCCTTCTAAAAGTTACATGTGTTGACACCGGCTTATCTCTGACAGTTTCCGCTCAGCCCGCTCCTGCTCGCGTTCTGGAGCCCACGTAAGTAGGTCCGGTAACTTCGCGGGGATATGAAAGCTTGTTTTTCTTCTCAAAACAAAACATTTGTCCTAAAGGTGATATATTTGCATCCCAAACAGTTGTCAACGAAAAATCCAGCAGCGTATTTTCGCATTCGCATATTTCGTCTCGATTCATATCACTGCGCTCACATTAGCTGCCTGTTGCCTGTTCACTTGTAAACTTCCCCTTACGGCGGACCGCATCCGCCGTTCACTTCTGCTAAAGGTTAACAGGCTAATAATAAGTAATAAGCGCGCAGTGATACGAATCGAGACGAGATATGCGAATGCGAAAATACGCTGCTGGATTTTTCGCGGACAACAGTTTGAGACACAAATATATCACCTTTCGGACAAATGTTTTGTTTTGAGAAGAAAAACAAGCTTTATTACAAGTCCCCGCGAACTTACCGGACCTAATTACCTGAGCTCCAGAACGCGAGCAGAACCGGGCTGAGCGCAAACTGTCAGAGGTAAGCCGGTGTTACCGCACGTAATTTTTAGAAGGAAACCCATACAGATTAACATAAAAAAATATATATAAATAAAAAAACAACAACGCACTATCCCTTTAAGAGGGAAAGAGAAGAGAGAAGACGATGAGCAGAGGGCCTGGGCTTTTTTGACTTGACAGTTGGTTTGTTGGTTTGGTGGTTTGTTGAAGTGGGCTCACGCTCGCTCTGTCACCGGTAACAATGGAACTTGTCCGAACGTGTTTATCGTTCAAATGATCCGTCAGGCTGGAGCAGCTTCAGTGATCGGAAAATTCTTTTTGACAAAAGCTAAAAATCACCACGTTCTAGTTGATCGTCACGTCTTCGTCTTCTTTTTATAAATAAACTTGCTGTTCAAAGGCCCTGGCAGTGACTTGCTCACCGCACACTAAACTTAAAATGCGAGCATTGAATTGCCACTCATAATTAATTATGTTAATTTTTATAATGCTTTAATTTGCAATGTCATTAATTAATCTAATTAACTCTACTGAACATAAGGTAAAAGGAGCTGCTAACTTGAAAACTACCGCCTCATGATGTCACAAGTAGGGATGCACCGATCCACATTTTTTCACTTCCAATCCGATCCCGATACCTGAATTTGGATACCGGCCGATATTGTCATCATTATTGTTAAACTACAAATAAACTCATCTCTACGATGAGTTTATCAGCTGAACGATTTAAATAAATCGTTATTACACCTGAAGAACTAAAAGAGCATCTGTGTCTTAAGTAGAGCCAAAAAAAATTCTTTTAAAGTGGTGCAAGGTCAGTCTTTTATGGATCAATTGAGCTTGATTTTTGTATTTTACAACAAACATATAAAATACAACGCAACTTAAACTTAACTTAAATATAGCAATGGTAAATATAGCGATGCTAATTGCGGTAGCCTTTCTATAACGTTATTAATGTAAACTAGTTTTATGCTAACAGTTTGCCAGCTAACAACAGAGGGGAATACCTCTTATCCATCGTGCGGAGGAGACTTTTAAACCACTCTTTGGTCACCGTGTTTACGGCAGTCCTTATCTCCTGATGTTGTCGGCTGCTTCTGTCATACGGAGTTACACTGGCAAAAGAAGTTGTAACTGCCTGTTTGGCCTGAGTATCAGTTTTACTAGATTTTTCTCTGGACTTTCTCGCCTTGCACTTGAGTGACGGATTACGGACATTGATTAAACGGGGCCTAACACCGGCTTCACCAGCTTGCGACTCCTCAGACCGCACGGGGCGACACGGCTAACACTGGCCTCACGTTGCTGTCTTGCTTTGAGGTGTTTCTAGTAAAAAGTATTTCCACACAGCGGACATGTTGTGACGAAAAGTTGGTTAACTGCCTCGTGTTGCTCAATGTTGGCCTGCTAGCTGGCTGCAAACTGTGGAATGGATTTCCAGAACGGAGGTGTGTCTCATCATTACTCTGTGTCTCATTGAGATACGCCTCCGTTCAGGAAACCCACTCCACATTTTGCAGCAGGAGTAGAGCAGGCGACAGGGAATCAGTGGAGTCATTTCAGCAGAAACAGCCATGGCTCATGGATCGGAAATTTTCGCAGGTTGGATCGGAATTTCCGTTCTGTGAATTACGTTGATATCGGAACCGATACTGGATCAGATCGACCTCATCCCTATTCACAAGGTGGAACAGAACAGTTTGAACTCAGACAGCGTAATAATGCAGGATTAGTCAAATATGAATGAAACAAAACACAACTCCAGGTATATTTTTGATACTTTGGATGAGGTTAAGTCAATGTCAATGTATCGTAATACTAATATAGGATTCACAGAACATTTGCAAACAACTGCAAAACTAATATCAGAACACAATATTTTGTTGTTTTCAGAGGACATTGTTTTGCCATTTCCAATTTGCAATCATTTAAACTGTTCAAATGAAAATAATATGCCTTTTCAACCCTCCTCACCGCCGTGTACATGTTTTCTTTATGCTTAATGCTTGACAATGTGCATCCATCGACCCATATAATAAAATGGCTGATGGAAAAACAAAAATAATTATTTCGTTTTCTTATTATGTTTGATCCTCGCCGCATTCGTCATTAACTTGCTGGCCCTCGGAGAAATGACAGACGATGCAGCTGTTTTTAGTGTGCGAAAACAATTAAAGTTAAACAAATGCTTTAGAATCCACAGAGCCTTGGGTGACTTCTTCATGTCTTCATATTAAATTTAATAAAACAGTAAAAATAAACATTAAAAATCTTATATTATGATATTTTCTGATCTATATTATGTTATTTCCTCATCACAAACAAACCTGGAGTTGCGTTTTCTTTCATTCACACTGTTTATTCACAAACAGGTCTAAACTAGGACTAAACCAGGTCTGAGCCAAGACTAAACCAGGTCTAAACTAGAACTAAATCAGCTCTGAACCAAGACTAAAGCAGGGACTAAACCAAGTTAAAACAGGGACTAAACCAGGTCTAAACTAGGACTAAACCCAGTCTGAACCAAGACTAAACCAGGTCTAAACTAGGACTAAATCAGCTCTGAACCAAGACTAAAGCAGGGACTAAACCAAGTTAAAACAGGGACTAAACCAGGTCTAAACTAGGACTAAACCCAGTCTGAACCAAGACTAAACCAGATCTAAACTAGGACTAAACCCGGTCTGACCCAAGAGTAAACCAGGACTAAACTAGGACTAAACCAGGTCTGAACAAAGACTAAAGCAGGTCTAAACTAGGACTAAACCAGGTTAAAAAGGGGACCACATCAGTACTAAACTAGGATTAAACCAGATCTGAACCAGGACTAAACCAGATTAAAACAGGGACTAAACAAGGACTAAACCCGGTCTGAACCAAGACTAAACCAGGTCTAAATTAGGACCCAAGAACAATGTGAAAGACTTGTGGAGAGCATGCCAAGACGCATGAAAGCTGTGATTAAAAATAAGGGTTATTGCACCAAATACTGATTTCTGAACTCTTCTTAAGTGTAAACATTAGTATTATGTTGTTTTAAAATGAATTTGATCTTGTTTCTTGGCATTGTTTGAGGTCTGACAACATGTATCTTTTTTTGTTATTTTGACCATTTGTCATTTTCGGCAAATAAATGCTCTAAATGATCATATTTTATTTGGAATTTGGGGGAAATGTTGTCAGTAGTTTATATACTATATACGATACTATACTATAAGTAAAACTGATAATTTTGCAGTGGTCTCTTATTTTTCTCCAGAGCTGTATGTCTCACTTCCCTAACACCTGACACACATCCTAATTATTCACCGTGATGAGTTTATAAGCGCTTTTCACAACTCTCAGAGACCAGAGTTTTGCCATCACGGTAATGTTAGCAACTAGCATGCTAACAAATGCTAACTTCTTGGTTTTCAGATGATGAAAACAACTTATACTTGGATGCAGACGGCACACTGCAGTTTCATTTCGACCTCAAGAGCTGCTTTTAGAATAGATCTGGACTCTGCACTTTCTTATTTCCTTGAGTCTTTTAAGTCCCTTTATAGAAAATGTTGAGGTTTAAACTATAAGATTGGGTTGTACCGTAGCTAACCTGATAGCCGCTGTGTTCCAAATAAGAAATGAGCATGAGTGTGGTTGCGGCCAGTAGTCGAGTTGTAAAATGAAACCAGGGGGGATGGTGAAATTTTTCACCAACGGGGGGGATGCATTAAGCTAAGCCCTCCCCTATCACTGACATCACTGTGGTGTTTCAGGGCAGGGCAGAATTAGAAGGTACTTTGTTAAAATGGAAATGCTTTTATAACAAAAAGTCCATATAATCATTCAATAATTCAATAATACACAGGATATATGTTATCACACACGTACACACACACACACACCTTAGTCCTGGTTTAGTCCTGGTTTAGTCTTGGTTTAGTCCTGGTTTAGTCCCGGTTTAGTCCTGGCTTAGTCCTGGTTTAGTCCTGGTTTAGACCTGGTTTAGACCTGTTTTAGTCCTGGCTTAGTCTTGGTTTGGACCTGGTTTAGTTTTGGTTTAGTCCCGGTTTAGTCCTGGTTTAGTCCTGGTTTAGACCCGGTTTAGATCTGGTTTAGTCTTGGCTTAGTCCTGGTTTGGACCTGGTTTAGTCCTGGTTTAGACCTGGTTTAGTCTTGGTTTAGTCCTGGTTTAAACCTGGTTTAGTCTTGGTTTAGTCCTGGTTTAGATCTGGTTTAGTCTTGGTTTAGTCCTGGCTTAGACCTGGTTTAGTCTTGGTTTAGTCCTGGTTTAGTGCCGAAATAGATGCAGAAATAATCTGATAATGACTCACCCATAAGAATGTGGTCAGATCCATTCTAACAGTTTGCCGTGTTGTCTTTAATAATCCGGAGCTCCGGAGAAAAGGACATAATCCCGAATGTATCCCGTGTCCCGAGGCGAGAGTTCCTTCTTACGTAGCATTAACGTAGCAAGTTAAGGAATCTTCTTTTCTTAGAAATGCCGCGTAAATATCAGGCTCACAGCTGATCGGCGAACAGGCGCAAACACAACAGCGGCAATCGTCATGATTGGCGGGAACGCGTATCGGTGCGTAATTATGCTGCAACATGATTGGAAGCTGGAGCGCACTGGCCATTTTGACTTAAAAACGTTGAAATTCGCCAAAAGTTTAGGGATTTTCATGCCTGATTGATAAAATGCCATAAGGGATGGAAGAAAGGATGCCCGTTTTAGAAGAGGGATGATTTTGACTATTTTTTCCCACAGGGGGGATGCCACCCCCCCCCCCTCCCCCCCCGCCATCCCCCCTCAACTCGAGTACTGGTTGCGGCTCCATTAACCCTGGCTCTGATTCTCTTTGTATTGAAAAAACATTGCCCCTCTCTTCATAACGGTTGCTGTCAAGCTCGTCATTTTGGTCTTAAAATGTTCGTATTAACCCGCTCATGGGGTGACAGTAGCTCACTTGGTAGAGCTTTTGTCCTCTGATTTGAAAGTTGGCAGTTCGAATCCCGCTCTTGACATAAACATCACTGGCGAGCGGTCAGACCCACAGACCCACAGGCTGGTGTGATTCCAGCTCCCACAGATGAATGCTGTCGTGTACTTGGGCAAGACACACAAATCCGTGTCTGTGTACACTGGTGAATGGGTGAGTGGTTCCTTGATGTAAAGAGCTTTAACTGCCGTGAAGGTGGAAAAGTGCTGGATAAAAATGTGACCATTTACATGATCCTGGTATTTTTATTTTGCTATTTTGTCTGTTGCTATTTCAAAGTTCAACATCAGCTTTATTGTCAAAAACCATATGTACAGGTTGCACACACAGGATTTGAAATTGCAGCGCCCCCTAGGCCCACAGTGAACATAAAACATCTGATAAACAAGACAATAAACACCACGACTAAAACATCACATATACCCGTACCAAAAGTAGAGTAAACATGTACATAATACAAAGAGGTAAAACAAAATGTGTGGCGTAATAAAGCTCAAATGGTGTCATTTAAACAGCAGTGTCAGTGTCATTTAAGTGTCTTTTAAGCAGCAGTGTCACTGGGGGAGGGCAGGGCAGGGAGAGAGTTCAGCATCCTGACAGTCTGGTGGATGAAGCTGTCTTTCAGTCTGCTGGTCTTTGCCCTGAGGCTCCTCAGTCAGTAATAAAGATATGAACATTAATAACAGACAAATCAGACGCTTTCTTTCCCCGCGGTTGCTCCCGTGTTAATCCCTAAACGCTTCCCGCCGCTCACTGGCTGGTACAGCTTCACTCCTGACGGATATGGAACTCTGCTCCAAATTCGCTCCTATAACTGCTATCCTTGAGGAACTTCATTTGACAATGTGGGTGACGTCACACTCCCTTAGCCCACGTCTTTATACAGTCTATGGGTTTTATACAGAAAATTACCCCACAGAGACACAGGCACATTTAGATTTCTATAGAAGAAATTTTCTAACTGCAGCCATTCAAAGTGAGAGACATGGCATGAATAGAAGCTTAGAAAAGTTCAATTAGCATAATTTGGAGTTTTATAAGTAACAATATAAAAATCCAATGGTACAATATTATCGTATTCACGTCAAGACATGCACTCCACTTTTCCTCTTTAAAATGCACTTGAGCTCTTAGTGCTATCATTACTGTGACATTTCAAATTATTTTGATTATACGTGTTTAATAGCAGTCATTTCCAATCCCATTTTTTTGTGTTAATAGTAGAATCCTATTCACGATGCACATTTAAACTTGTCCAAATGAACGTTTATATTTGAGAGATAGCAGAAATATGAAACTAATACAGGAATCCCATGCATTTCAGAGCATGTTTGTAGATAAAAAATTCAAGAAAAGTTTTAGAGTGAAGATGTTAGGAGGTTTTAAACATAGACAAGTCATCAGTGACTTTGTGGACTGGTGTGGGCGAAACCACCTGAGCCTTAACACCAGTAAGACAAAGGAGCTGGTGATGGACTTCAGGAGGAGACCACTACCTCACTCACCGGTGAACATCCAGGGGCAGGACATAGAGACTGTGGACAGTTTAAAAGTACCTGGGTGTTCACCTCAACAATAAACTGGACTGGTCCCACAACACCGACGCCCTGTACAAGAAGGGCCAAAGTCGCCTCCACCTCCTGAGGAGACTGAGGTCCTTTGGAGTGAGCAGGCCTCTGCTCAAGACTTTTTATGACTCTGTGGTGGCCTCTGCTCTCCTCTACGCTGTCGTCTGCTGGGCCCCGAGCAGCACAGAGAGCGGGACAGGAAGAGACTTAATAAGCTGGTCAGGAGGGCCAGCTCTGTCCTGGGCTGTCCTATGGACTCTGTAGAGGAGGTAGCTGAGAGGAGGGTACTGGCCAAATTCACGTCCATCATGGATGACACCTCTCACCCTCTGCACCGGACTGTAGAGGAGCTGAGCAGCTCCTTCAGCAGCCGACTGAGGCACCCCCAGTGCAAGAAGGAGCGCTACCGCAGATCCTTCATCCCCACCGCCATCAGACTGTATAACTCCACTGTATAGTCCAAACGGGCAATATTTTTTCCATATTCTCTCAGTTACTGTTTTATTATTATTACGTTTTTTTGTTTTTTTTTGCCTGCATACACTTTCTTCCTCAAACTTTCTCTTGCACTAAACTGCCTGGAGCTATTGTGGCAAGTGAATTTCTCCTATGTGAGATCAATAAAGTCTTATTGTATCTTATAAACGGCAAGATAATGTTGTGTTATTTGTAAAAACAATTATGCAATTTAAACATCCTATATTACATGGAATTAGTGTCATAGTACTTGAGACTGGTCTTGGTCTTGAGACCATTTTTTTTACAGTCTTGGTCTTGTCTTGGACTCAAGCTCACTTGAACTCGGTCTTGTCTCTGTTTTGAAGGTGCTTGGACTCGGTCTTATCAGGGACTCAAGGTCTGACACTCGACAAGTGCGATCATTACAGCCGCTGTTGTCGGCAACAAATTTGTATTGGTGTCCACAAAAGCGTGTCCATTCGTGTACCTGCGTGTATCACAGGGCAGGTTAAACTTCTTTAAATTCCTGCCTGTCCATCTGCATCCCGTCAGCGTGCCACTTTGTATTTGTATTTATTTATTTGTAAAGGGGACAGCACATATTAATGAACATGTAAAATGTAAATATGTAAAGATTATAGCCAACGTGGCTAATTTCCATCTTCAGTCCCTTGGCAGGTTGATGTCAAATCAGGGACAGGGAAAAGTACAACAACAATCACACAAAAGTACATAAAACCAGCACTCACTGTACACACAATTCAGACAGTTCAAGAGTTAAACCAATAACCCCTTAATATATTTCAATTTTGTTAAATATGGTTACACCTTTTCACTCCTCCCTGTATAACGCACACAGACTCCCTCCTCAATGCGCGCTGATTAGAAGGGCAAGACAAAACGCAAAGCAAAAACTAATCTAAATTTTTGCTCGTTTCCACACAGAGCAAGCCTCTGGCAACATGTGGCTGAAGTTTGTCTAATAAAAGTGCGCATCCAATCCATCTGTGTTTGTCATGATGTGCGTTTGGTTTGGTAAATGTGCAGAGGCTGTCAATATCACTGAAAAAACTTGATTCACTTTGAAGCAGTTTTTTGTAAAGTGCCAGTGGAAGTTATTTTAAAGAAGGAATTCTCAAACTCTGGGTGAGGGTCCATAAAAGGGGTTCAGAGTGTTTCAGTACAGTACAGTTTGTTTGGCTTATTTTAAAGGCAAATTAAGGTTTTTTTTACAATCTGAGCCTTCTTTCGGCAATAAAACAAGTAGTTTTACTCACCCATAGCATTTTTCTGTCAATTGGAGCAGTATCGCAGAACTTATGTTGAGCCGTTCTGTTCTAGTAATGATCCCGTATCCGTTAACATGGTGCTGTATCATATGCTCGGGGCATTACTTTGCGGTGTCCAAATAACACAAACTTTAGCACTTTTCAAATCATAGAAGCCTGATGTCTTAATGTAAGATTTCGTTTGAAGCAAAAGTGGCCTGTAATCTGAGATTTAGCCATAGTTTCGAGTAGATGAGGACGCCAGTGCGCATGCGCGGACTGCTCCCGGGACCCAAACATGAAACGCAAAGCTGAAAACTATGGATAAATCTCGGATTACAGGCCACTTTTGCTTCAAACGAAATCTTACATTAAGACATCGGGCTTCTATGATTTGAAAAGTGCTAAAGTTTGTGTTATTTGGACACCGCAAAGTAATGCCCCGAATACAAATGCTAACGGATACGCTACAACATAACTTTCTTCAAACAGCTCCAAATGACACGAACGTGATATGGGTGAGTCAAACGACTTGTTTTATTACCGAAAGAAGGCTCAGATTGTAAAATAACGTTACTTTTCCTTTAAAGAAGGAATTCTCAAACTGTGGGTGAGGGTCCATAAAAGGGGTGCAGAGTGTTTCAGTACAGTACAGTTTGTTTTAAGCTTAAGCTTTAAGCTTAAATTAACATGTATCAGATAGAATGGAGATATATTCATAAAACACTGATATATATATGTGCCAAAAATAACTATAAAATACAAATAAATGTTGAAAATGACAAAGATGGTCTTGATTTGGTCTCGACAGGCCGTGGTCTTGGTCTTGTCTTGGTCTCAACTTTTAAAAGTCTTGGTCTTGTCTGGGTTTCGACCCTCAGAGGTCTTGGTCTTGTCTCAGGACCCTGGGTTCTTGGACTGGTCTTGGTCTTGATTATGGTGGTCTTGATTACAACATGACATGAAATTGACTCCTGTGAGCTTTAAGCCATGTTAGAACATTGTTACCTCCTCAAAAACATGCCTGGAGTTGTGTTTTGTTTTGTTCCCACATGAAGTTTGAGTAATCTTTTTATTATCAGTCTGTCTACATGCTCTGTTCCACCTTGTGATGTCATGAAGTGGTAGTTTTCAAGTTAACATCTACCTTTTACAAAAAAGAGGTTTACCCCACACTTGCTTGACTTTATTCTTTATTTATTCTTTATTAGGCTAGAGCGAACAATGCGTTTCGCCTCTACAGCGTCATCAGGTTCGCCCGAGTAGTGCCAGGTGTGACTAAATACCATCCAGTCACATGTTTGTTTGTTTTTTTATTATTATATTTTTTGAATGCAATATATAATACATATATACAGTAGAAAAACAGAGCCATATCATCCAATGTACACAACATTATATAAAAAACAAACATTACAAGACGCAGACCAATGCAGAGCTTCCTGAATTGGACGTAAAAAACAAACAAACATATGACTGGATGGTATTTAGTTGTACCTAGCACTACTCGAGCGAACCTGATGACGCTGTAGAGCCGAAACGCGTTGTTCGCTCTAGCCTAATAAAGAATAAATAAAGAATAAAGTCAAGCAAGTGTGCGGTAAACCTTTTCTTTTTTTTTTTGGAATTGTTGTTACCAACACCTGGAAGCTGTGCAGCATGGAGTCTTGAACTTTTAAATCTTCCTTTTACCTTTAGTTCAGTATAGTTTGGGCTGAAATTATCCAAATGATTTTATTGAAGGTGGAGCATTTCCTGTATTGCCACATGACTACACAAGGTGGAACAGAGTGTTTTCCGTTTGAGAGAAAAACTCAACCTAACTATGCAAGGTTTGTGTTAAACGTGTGAATGGAACAAAACAAAACTGCAGGTGTTTTTTAATGACGTAACAGCATTAGTTTACTCACATAAATGTAGTACCCTCCTCTACTTTTGATGATACTGTACAGTTCACCATGACTGTTGCAGGCCTCGCTCTCAGTGAATGTTGAACGTCTCCATGGCTATGACTGATGGAGATCTGTTAGTCGTCCCACATTGGAGCAGACGTATTGATTTGACCGCTGGATCTGTGGCGCTGAATGATGACTTTTTCATCCTCTTATTGATATCTCATCATGATTCCACTGGACTCTTTCTCCCGTTCCAAATATCCCCCTGATAGGCCCCCATAAAAATAGGACTTACTGTAAGAATCTCTGTCATTTACTGTCCTCAAAACGAAGAACATAAAGTAGATCTATTGTACTAACTCTACTTTTCAGGGCCTTTAACCATGTTATAGTTCTCCTTCTCATTTACTCAGTTTAAGTTGTATTTAGAGTAATTCGTGCATGTTTGAGCAATCTTTAATGACTTAGCAGCATACGCTCACTGCTCTCCAATCACTTTCTACATTTTTTTTTAATACAGAAAGGATTTGGGAGTGTCATTTTAGTGCAAATTAAAATATATATATATATATCTGCAACTTTCTTGATGTCCAGCTTTGCATCAAAGGTTCCGACAGCTGCAAGGCTCTTTGTTGTGCTAACGTTTATGGCGACTTCAGCTCTCATTGGGCACCGAAGTTTTCTAACACAGAAGTCAGTGGACCTGCAGCTCTGGAAAAAAATAAGAGACCACTGCATTTTTTTCTGAAATCAGCATCGCTACATGTATTACAGTAATCCCTCGCTCTATCGCGGTTCAGTGTTCGCGCCCTCGCTGTTTCGCAGATTTTTTTTTTCGATTTTTTTTTATAGTGTAACATTTATTTAAAAGTGTAACATTGTGTTCTGCGTCTTGATTGGCTAAGAGACTAGACCAGAACTAAACGTGGACTAAACCAGGTCTAGACCAGAACTAAACCAGATCTAGACCAGGTCTAAACCAGGTCTAAACCAGGTCTAAACCTGGACTGGACCTGGACTAAACCACATCCCGCCGGGGGAAGGTCAGTGACTTACCAGTTGAGCTAACCAGCCGGTAAAACAAAAAAAGCCTTGAGCTGCCACCTTAACGTGGTGGAGGGGTTTGAGTGCCCGAATGATCCCGGGAGCTGAGTAATAATGGAGTATTAATTTGTCATTGTCTCTGCACAGGCCAGCACATCAACACTGACCGGATGCGTAGAAACACACAACCTGGAATAATGACCCAGAAGCCCCAGCACCAGCTCACAAATGAGTAATGGGAGAGATGCCTGCAGCGGCTGGACAATCAAAATTATATTTAGTTTTGCAAAGATTATCATTGGTTTGTGTTGTGTTTCTGTTAATATTCCTATGCTCCTATGGATTATTTTCAATGCTTGTGTTCTAACAATTTTCAAAAAAAATTTCCCCTGTGATGTAAATAAATCTTTGCATTATCTTTACACTGTCTACACCATTGAATGAAAAGGTGGTGTATTCCTCTCATTTGTGTATTCCCTATTTGACCAGCATTTTGCAGAGCGTACACGTTGAGGCAGACAGGCTCCAATCCAGGATGGTTCACCATACATGTGAGCTGTCCCTCGACCGCTGAGTTGCAACTTCTTTGTGTTCAGGATCAGACTCAGACTCATAAAAGTTTTTACGCTTCTCCACTTCTCCATTTCTCTGCCGCTACACACACACAGAAGCCAGCGCTAAACCAGTACTTTGCGAATGTTATTGTGGTTTTGGTGATATGTGACTTAAATAATAAAAGATAAAAAAAAACAGAAAACAGAAAACAGTGACTGTATTTGGCCACACCTCCACCCGCCTACACTGGCCTTTCTCCGTCCTCCTCATTTGTATTCAAGCGACACGCTCAGAATGGAGTGTGAAAACCACAAGAATCCATAGGCTGCCTCCTAGAGACTGTATCATGCACCCAGGCTTGATCTGGAGAAGAACGCTTCATATACAATATTAGGGAACCACTAAGGTGCCATATAAAAGCATCAAGAAGTACCATGTCGTGGGATCTTTAAGTGTAAACATTAGTATGATGTTGTTTTAAAATGAATTTGATCTTGTTTCTTTGCATTGTTTGAGGTCTGAAAACATGGATCTTTTTTGTTATTTTGACAATTTTGTCATTTTCTGCAAATAAATGCTCTAAACGATATTTTTATTTGGAATTTGGGGGAAATATTGTCAGTAGTTTATAGACTCAAACAAAAATGTTCATTTTGCCCAAACACATACCTATAAGTAGAAAAATCAGAAAAACTGATAATTTTGCAGTGGTCTCTTATTTTTCCAGAGCTGTATATCTGTACAGGGAAAATATAGAGAGACCATTAAGGCACTGACAACGCAAGCTCAGTTGTGAGTGCCGTACCTTTTTTAGCACTGTAAGAGCGCAGGCTACACACAGTTCCTTACAGTCCCACAGCCTGCTCCTCAGACTATTTTGGACTCAGCAGGAGACCAGACTAAACATGTCTTCCATCATGTTTGCTGCAATTCACAGTCGCGTTCCATCCAAAAGAGGAGCATCTTTGAAAGTGTGAACTGTGCCACGTTCTATTCACACTAGTATTAGAACTGCAAAAAAAGCAAGGAAGCAAGGGAGATAATTTTGCAGTGGTCTCTTATTTTTATCCAGAGCTGTGTTTCTTTTATTAAGTTGTTTTACATATTGCTATTTAAAATGTGCAAATTATAACATATTGATGCACTGGTGTCATAGATTAAAGCTATGTAGCAGACACAAGCACAATATGTCTTCATTAATTACAAGAAAATAACTATTCTGGACAAAAAAGTAGACCAGAAATCATATCTAGAGGTTCTCTTCACTTGAATTTTGAGGACATCCAAAAAGCCTTCTTAAACTGGGAAAAATATGTGGAACATTGCACATAAAAGTCATTATGGAATACTGAGATCTCTTTGTAAATATAATGAAATCTTTTAGGGTACGGTTATATGATGACGGTTTGAACAGAAGGCGCAAAAGTCTTCACTTTTTATTCCGCATTTAGACGAGCGTTTTTGGGAGGAAATCTGCGTGCATACGGTGACGCAAAAGTGTGTGGAATTCGATTGGGTATGCATGCCCAAGCCCAGGCTAGGTGATGTGACGTAAACGCATACGCAATGTCAGCAGATTTGACCAGAGTTTTGCGTGTTGGGCAGTGTAGACGAAAGCCTATTCAACTTTTCCACTTTGGAGGGCGGTTTCAGTTTTTTTCTAAACGAAAGGCACTTCGGATAAAACATTTGATCATTTTTACCCTCAAGCGTTCTCGTGTAAACAGGCCCTCAGACTCAAAATCTTCAGTATGACTGGAAATTAATGAGAACTTTAATATTTATACAGGAGTGTGGCAGGCCCATTCCTATTTTGCACAATGATGGACTATTAGAATGCAACAAATACGGATATGGAATTCAGTGGGGCCAGGGATTATATGTGACGCCCTTCGGAAGCTGAGCCCACATGTCGGCATTTAAGATTCTCAGAAAATGCAGTTTTTGTGTTTTGTTTTGTTTTTCAAAATTTGTGATTTTCGTTTTGTTGCATAATGTGCTAGTTGAGATCATGGAGTAGCCTCTCCATGTTTCAGATAACAGCATTAGTGACATTAAAAACATACTCCAAATAACACAAACTTTAGCACTTTTCAAATCATAGTGAAGTGGGTACTGTAAACACGATGGTCCAAACATCTTACAGCTTTGCTTTCATGTTTGGGTCCCGAGAGCTGAGAGCGAAATCAGCTGTGACTGAGCGCATGCGCACTGGCGTCCTCATCTCCTCGAAACTATGGCTAAATCTCGGATTACAGGCCACTTTTGACTCAAACGAAAGTGTAGACTAAGACATTGAGCTTCTATGATTTGAAAAGTGCTAAAGTTTGTGTTATTTGGAGACCGCAAACATATGCCCCCGAGAACTCACGTTACGGATATTGCAAATCTAAAACATCTCCGGAAATGCTCCTAATTATATTGCCAAAATAAGGCTCAGATTGTAAAAAAAAAAAAAAAAGTTAATTCTCCTTTAAGGATGCAATAACAGAATAGGGTGTGAGTCAGATAAGTTAGTACTACTTGTAATGATCTCAACTGGGTCTACATTTGGCACCCTGAAACCAGGATTATTCATTCATTCATTTCCTTCCGCTTTTCCATTTTCTGGATCACGGGGGCAGCAGTCCAAGCAGTATTCTGCTGCCCAGAACACAATGCACCAGCCCCCATGAATCCTTCCGCGGATGGTGGGTCCACAGGAGGACGGCTCACATCACAACAGGCCTTGATGTATCTTCTGCCATGGGGGCTACCAATGTCCACAGACACTGGGGGCGAGGCCCAAGGACACAACGGCAGCGCTCATCTGTGGGAGCTGGGATCACATGCGGTCAACCCGTCAAGAGCGGGTCGAACCGCCAACCCCTGGATCACAAGGCATATGCTCTACCAACTGAGCTACTGCCGCCCACCCAACCAGGATTAATGGTAATGTATAACTGATGTATTACAACATGGGTAGTCACCGAAAAACCTTTTTGAGTGGTTATCCACAACAGGACTCCAAAAACGTAACCCACTGTCTGAACATTCCTAGCAAAACTAAGAATTGCTTTACACAGAGAATTGAATATAGTGTCATATTTATTAAATAAGGCACAAAAAACTGCTGTGTTCACTTTATTTAAATGGTCTCAGGTTTAAATCCCTTGAAAACCATTGGATAAACTGAACAAACTCAGCACAGAATACAAATAGAAGGCACCACTCCACTGTAGCACCTCAGCTCTGAGTGGAGATTTGGGGGTTTAGTATTTTAAACGGTGGCTGTTCGCTGACACTCACAGCTCCTGTCTGCTCCTCCTTGGAATAATCAGCACGTTTGTCACACCAGGCCTGGCTGAGTAAATAGAAAAGATGCACCGCCAACAGGATTTAAATGCAAATGACAGGTTAGCTCTGCAAAATTGTCATTTTGAGAGAATGATTAAGCATAGTCGCTTTCAGTCATGAGATGAATGCATAATACACATCCAATTACCATGCATTATGTCACATTTTGGTACGATAAGCCAAAAAGTATCCCCTGGACAAAGTATTTTATTCAATTTGAATTTTATTTATTTAGATTAGATGGGTTGAGATGTGTCTCTAGGGCTCGCCTCATGAGCAGGAGGCTTAAAAAAGGCAGATTCATTCTTTCACTGGTGGTCATGCAGGGGCAAGTTAACCAGAGGTGGGTAGAGTGACTTTTTGGTAAAATTTACTTCCTTGTTTAGTGAGTAACAGTATTTTTAATGTAATGATAGCAAATACTATGTGTGTTTGTATATTCTGATCATGTCCTACTGATAAGAATATACTATGACTCATTCTTATCATGTTCTACTGTCTCCCAAACCCTGGGCAACATGGACCAGGATAATGCTTCTTTTTTCTTATTGTGTTCAGAACCAAATGGTGACAAGATCGAGATCTCTGCTCCAGCCAAGCACCTGCTCCTGATGAGATCCCTGAACCAAAGAGACCCCTGGATGGTCCATACCCCTATTCATTCTTTATTATTGTACAATATTTGCTCAATATTTAAGTTTGTGTATTGATGTTGTACAGTGGTACCTCACCTTACGAAATTAATTCGTTCCAGAAGTGGTTTCGTAACGTGAATTTTTCGTAAGTTGAGTAGCTATTTGGAAAGGCCTGATTCGTTCCAAGGTTGTTGTTTTTTTATAGTGTAACTTTTTTTATAGTGTAACTTTGTGTTCTGCGTCCTGATTGGCTAAGGGACTGTAGAGCCAGGACTAAACGTGGAATAAACCAGGTCTAGACCAGAACTAAACCAGGTCTAGACCATTTCTAAACCAGGTCTAAACCTGGACTGGACCTGGACTACACCAGGATTAAACCACCACGTGCCGCTCTTTGCTGGTTTCGTGCGGCTTGTTTGTGGCTCGGGCTCCAGAGGACGTGGTCTGGGCGCAGACCCGGTGTCGTCGTAGTCCTGGTCGTGCAGACCAGGACTACTGCTCCTCGCGCGGCGCGGTGAGGTGCTCCTCGTGGGGCGCGGTGAGGTGCTCCTCGTGGGGCGCGGTGAGGTGCTCATCGCGCGGTGAGATGCTCATCGCACGGCGCGGGGCTTCTGGAGCCGTGTCTCCCCCCACGCTTCACTATTTAATACATTTTGTTGAAAATCTATGAAAGTTTGAGTGTTTAAATGAGAGAGAAATGTGAGAAAAGTTTAATTCCAGTCTGAGAAAAGCGTATAATGTGTGTGGTGAGGCATTTAGAGCCTTAAAACATGTAGAATTGTAAAATATAAAGTTATCCTACTTCAGGGATTTCTCTTGTTGCGGGTTATTTCTGGAACCTAACCCCGTGTGTGTTGATAAAGTGTATTTACGTTTCGGGGTGTGCATCTGAGCGTGCATTATTTGAATTTTTGAGATTTCACGTTTCGTAACTTGGAATTTTCGTTTGTTGGGTGTTTCATAAGGTGAGGTACCACTGTATTTTCATTTTTCATTTCATTTCATTTTTTTTCCATTTAGTGAAAATATTGCTCTAGACAAGACAATCTTCAGACTCAATCTTATCATTTCATCATTCTACTGTGTCTCTTTATCTATGTGTCTTGTCACCTCCATCACCTTGTTTATGTCAGTGACACTGAAAACAGAAGAGCTCATTTCTCATCTATGATTTAGAACAAAAGCAAAGTTCTCTCACCTCAGAGTCTAATAAAGTTTAATGCATTGTTTTTCATTACTCTCCGTTTTGGAATGGAAAAAACTGTGTTTCTCTGACTGTGTTTCTATGATGTTTATTGTTTTTTATCTTGTTTTTAATGTTGTACAGCACTTTGGTTGCCTTTGACTGTTGGAAGGTGCTATAGAAATAAAGTTTGACTGATTGATTTGATTGATTGATTGATTGAACACTGGGTTGGCACCAGCGTTGACCCGCCAGTCTCTCCCGAACAGGATGCCAATTCTGACCTTGCCAAAGTGATATTAAAACAACTAAGACCTGTGAACACTGCAATGACCACACCATTTCAGTCTGTCCTGAATACCACTAAATGGACTATCAAATGTTCTTATTCTTAAATATTAGTCAGTGTCAGTGATTTGGAAATTCATTCAGTTTTACAACTATGAAGAGAATTTATACAAGATTGGTGTATTTGAATACTTGTTAAAATTCTAACATATATTTTGACAAATCCCACTTGGTTGTTCACTGAATAGTGTAGAGTGAAGGCAGTTAATTAATATATATTTTGAGTTAGTTAAAAAAAGAAAAGAAAAGAAATACAGAACTCTCTTGAAATACTTGATGCATTTAAAGCACACAAAAAAGAACATCAATAAGTAATGCAATGGATACGCATCTTTATTTTTGGAGTAAATGCATTTTAAAGGGACAGTGTGTAAGATTTTTACCCGTTAATTACCAAAATTGAAGATACCCATTCAAAAATACAGTGTTTTCCAAGCCTTTTCACTTCCATCATGAAATCAAAGTATTCTGTTGGACTTCGATATACCTGCATAAAAGGGGGATCTTCCCCATATAGAGGCAGCCATTTTGATTACGAGAGCCACAGAAGGACATACTGTATTTTGGGCTCCGCATTTTCTTTATAGCTGTCAGCACTGGCTTGTGTTTTTCACACGAGATAGTACAACGACAAGCATGTTGCCAGATCACACTTTCTTCGCACATACATCGCAGGAGCAAGCACCTTCATCTAGGAGGAAAAGAAGGACATAGTACCTACCACAACTGGGGCTTTGTTGCAGCACAGGCCCGCACCCCGGGTTCAGACCGCCCTCCGCCCTCCGCAGTCCGGTTCCCGATTCCCCCCACCCGCGCACAGCGCCGCGTGCGCACGGTTTGTGCGCGGCTGCCGGTGAATACACCTCCGGGTACGCCGAGCTGTCCGCGTTACGTCGCACCTGGGTGACCCTCGAGGTCTGCCGTAGCTAAAACCGGAATTGCAATACCCACCATCCACCAATGCGCCACCAACACTGTCCCTTTAACGCGTTGTAAAGGAAACTTTTTTTTCTTTCAAAATGGTTCTAAATGCACATTGTTGTCAAATGATGGGCCTCATAAAAAAATGAAGGCCCTCCTCAGTCTGGAGAACTGTGAGAGTGAACATGGGCGGGTTGTTGGAGGCTGTCATTGCGTTATGTGAACAAATATACACAATTTAACACATTGTAATGAAAACATTATTTCCATCACAATGTGTGTGAATGCACTTAGTTGTCAAATAGGGCCTAATTTGTTTATTTGTTTATTTAAGGATCCCCATTAGTTTCTACAAACGCAGAGACTAGTCTTCCTGGGGTCCAATTTAAAATACAATACATTTTAATACATTTTAAGCGCCATCAAAACAGCCAAATCAAAACACTGAGTTTAAGTTACATTATCAAAAACACATACCAAACACTTAAAGGTCCCATGGCATGAAATTTTCACTTTCTGAGGTTTTTGAATGTTAATGTGAGCTCCCCTACCCTGTTTAGGCCCCCCCCCCCCATGGTTAAAAGTTGCGAAATGTCTAAACTGAGCATTTGCGATCCTTTTCTGCGTTAGAAAAAAACAGAGCTCAAACGGGCGATTTTGAACAAGGAAACTTATTGACGTCACATCGAAAAAAAAAATGCAAATGCAGTTCCACCCCCGTCTGTCTCTACTCAGCGTCTCTGTAAATCAGAGAGTTTGGACTGCGGAGGAGCTACGCAATGCGAAATGCGTATTTTTATTTGCCTGGAGGAACTTGCGAGTGTTTCTAGGCTCGGAAGTCCTTTATCTGAGCCTGTGGATATCTGAAACAGCAGTGGTTTAATTTTATTTTCTGTGGAAATGTGTTTATTTTTCAATGGAACACAGGGCACAGCTGAAAAGGAAAGAGTGGAGAGTTTGGCCACGCCCCCACCCGCTACTATAGGCCATCTCTGTCCTCCTCATTTGCATTCAAGCAACAACGCCCATAATGGACTGTTCCAGAGTGACATTTATGACTCTTTCTCATCTTATCTCTCTTTCTCATGCACTGAGTGTTGATTTTGGAGCAGGATTCATTTACAGTATTAGGGAACCATTAAGGAGCCATATAAAAGCATCAAGAAGTACCATGTCATGGGACCTTTAAAATATGTTTCATTAAACTTATAGCATTGTTAGCATTTTCAAATAGTAATTTCTTAACACATTTTTTAAAAACAGCATGATTTTGTATGAGCATTATGTGTTGTGGCAGCACATTCCAGTAAAGTGTATGGGGAAGGTTCTCACGGTGTTATGTAGACAAATATGTGCAATTTAACACATTTTAATGGAAATGTTCTTTCCAGTGAAAAGTGAGCGCCCTCCTCACTCTGGAGAAGTGTGAGAGGGCGGAAGTGGGGCGGGTGTGGAAGGCTGCCAGAGCGTTACTGAGATGGTTCAGAGCGGCTGCTTCGAAAGGTGTTTTATCTCGTGCACCAGCAGCCCGCAGGACGGCGTGAGCGGAGCCATACTCCTTTTTGAGATTTTTGGCTGCTTTTTTGCCAATTTTTTTCAAATCTTGAAGGCTGACATCACCATCTCCAGTGACTATGATGTGCTCTTTAATCTCTCTATGCAGCCCAACAGCCATTTGGCCATAGTCACAATCGGACCTTGCCATTTTAAAGATTTTTTTAACACAAGCATGTGTAATGGTGTATGATGCTAGATTTCCACAAGGTGGACCTTTAGGTTGGTTGCTTGTCTCTATGTTGGCTATTTTGTTTTTAACAGAGATCAGTATATCTGTTTCTTGATGTGGGGTGTCTTCTGCTGGACTGACTTCCCTCATGATCTCTGGCTCATGTGTAGTTACACATGGTGCTGCTGTAGTGCTGTTCTGGTGTTCTTCAGCCTGATGCAGACTGCAGACTTCAGGCTCTTCTTGGTGAGTGGTGGCTGTATTTGATTCACACCACTGTACAATGCCATTGTTTTCTCTTATAACCCCAATGAAGGCCAGCTGGGCCAGGGTTTCCACAGGCAGCACCTGTAGATTCACTGATGCATGTTGGATCTCCTCCTGGAGCTCAGCATTTGCACTGGTCTCTGATATTGGGTCTGGGCTAGTCTCAGGTGACTGCTGTTCGATCATTGCAGGTGAGTGTTCCAGAACATTTTCCAAGATTTCCTGAGAAATTAATGGAACGGTTCCTGATGAGACTTCCAGGAGTGCGTCAGGTGCCATGTCCTGGACCATGAGAGGGGCCATGTCCTGAGGTGTGTCAGGTGCCATGCCCTGTACCATGTCAGGTGCCGTGTCCTGCACCATGACGGGTCCCATGTCCTGGAGTGTGACAGGGGTCATGTGCTGAACCATGACAGGTACCATGTCCTGGAGCGTGAAAGGGGTCAGGTCCTGGGAAGCATCAGGTACATTATCCTGGGGTGCATCAGATGCCATGCCCTGGTCCATATCAGGTACCATGTCCTGGAGCGTGCCAGGTGCTACAGAAACTGCAGCTGTGTTTTCCTGGGCACGATCCAGTGGCACTTCTCTGGGACATGGTTGTGACTCATTATAAATGAAGTTATAGCCAAAGGAATTGAGCATTTTGACTGCAGCAGCCCTTTTTGCCTTTTTCTTGGACTGACCTGTTCCCACCACAGTTTGGTCTGTTACAGTCAGTTGCATGTGAACGATCCAAGACTTTGTTTCCCTGTCTATTTCCACCAGGCTGTATTTTGGGGGCTTTCCACGCCACTTCATCACCAGTATATCCAGGCACTCCACTGGATTTTGGTTTTGTTTGAACATTGGTAGTTCTCGGCAGACAGTGTATTTCTTTTGTTTTCTAAACCTAGAATATCTTTGCTCCTCGGGTGGAGGAGGCAGACGGAGCAGGTCTGGCAGAATCCGTTGTGCTGCCAGCTTTTTGGCAACCATTTTGGTCGGTGCTTCCGCTTCAGCGGTGAATTCTCCGACCGTTACACGAATGGTGAAGATAGCATTGTGGATGGGGCCGTCTAGCTTCACCTGTTTAAAATCTACTGGCAGGTAGTGCTTTTGTGCCAGTTCATAAACCTGACTGATTTCAGGTTTATAGTTGATGTCTATCTTTTTCTGTAAGGGCATGATGTTTCCTTTGTAGCACGCCATTGGTGTGTCTTTTGTGTTCTGAGTCTGGGTTTGTAAATCTGTCTCTCTGCTTCAGAAATGTGACTTGTTGCTCTGCTTCAGGAACGTGTCTTGTCTCTTCAGAAGATCTGGATAAAGAACAGTCTTCTGGATGTGCACTTATAAACTCAGAAGGCTTTGGAGTCCTTATTTATTCTGTTGTACTGCTTTCAGATTTTAGATTTTTGTCTTGCATAGTTTTTGGTTTTGTTTCGTCTTTATATTGTTATTTTGTACACTATCTTTTTGCACTACCTGGCCAGAGGGAAACGAAATTTCGATTCACTGTATGTTGAACACATATGGCAGAATTGACAATGAAGCTGACTTTGATCTTTGATCTTCTCGATCTTGAAGTCTTTGAAGCAGATAACATTATAAAGCATGGAATGTCATCGTCATGCAAAATCTGGATGGTTACCATGGCAACGAACACATTCTTGCACTCTCTCTTCTAAGTATAAACGTGTACTGCACTTTGGTCTGAATACATTTAAATAGTGATTTAGTAAGATGGTCGACTAAGGTCACAAACTGCATGGTGTATAGTCACATTTTTATATAGCGCATATTCAGGGCACTCAGATCACTTTATATCACGAATGTACACCAGTGTATGCAGACACTGGGGCGAGGTGGAAGAAGTATTTTGCCCAAGAACACAATGACAGTATTCTGTGGGAGCTGGGATAATCTGACCTCTCTATTAACAATGTTTGTACCTTTATAGTCAACAAATATTATTTTTATGTATTTTTTCTCTCTCCGACCTCTTATAGTATCTAGATTTATCAAACTGGTGCTAAACGGCAAGTAAAAAGACTTTTATCAGCCCAGTAGGAACACAGCCCCCCCTCCCTCCCCTTCAGACCACTCATTTGAAGACAGTGAGGTGCAGATTTTAAGCAGGGAGGAGGGTGGTAGCTATTTTTGCTATAAAATAGAATCCCCTATTGAACAGAAATGGTAGATAAAGGTACACTCTTCACAACTCATCACTCAAGATGAAGGCAAAGGAATCCAGCAGAGAAAACTGGGACCTCTTTGTTAAAGTGTATAATCTATGAAGATAGAAGATCCAAGAAGATGCTAAGTGAGTTCTTCAGTAGATGAATCTAGTCCAACATCTACCAACAGCGACAGCGTATGCACCAGGTGACCTTTCACAAAAAGAGTCAGTCCAAGCAAGTGAAGAGAAACTGAGAAGCATAAATTCAGGGAACAGAGACTTCAATCATGCAAACCCTAAAAGTGTTTTCCCACAACTCCACGGACACATAAACTTCAAGACAAGAGGTAATAATATTCTGGACAATGTTTTTAACCGCACAGAAAGGAGCCCACAAAGCCCTTCCCCTCCCTCACCTTGGTGCCCCAGATCACTCCACTGTTATGCTAATGCCAGCACTGGTTAAGGTCACCAAACCAGTTCTTAAGCAGGTACGTGTGTGGCCGGAGGGATCCACAGAGGCACTTCAGGACTGTTTTTCCACCACTGACTGGAGTATATTCAGACAAGCAGCCACATACAATAATTCTGCTGGCCTACAGGAATATACAGAGACAGTCGACGATGTCACGGTCACAAGAACCATCACCATCTGAGCAAATCAGATGGTGATGGTTCTCACTGAGCCAAGCTGTTGTCCCCACGTGCCTCAAGACCACCACCATCATCCCAGTCCCGAAGAAGCCAACTCCCACCTGCCACAATGACTACCACCCGGTTGCACTCACTCCCATCCTCATGAAGTGCTTTCGAGTGGCTTGTCATGCAACACATCCGGCACAAGGACTCTTCCGTCTGCTACCCTCTGGTAGACGATACAGGAGCCTGCCAGCACGCACAAAAAGACTCAAAGACAGCTATTACCCCCAAGCTGTCAGACTACTGAACTCTGGATAATACTCTAAATACTGAACTCTCAATAATACTGCACTAAACTACTTTTCATTATGCATAATATGTTTACTGCTGCTGCTCTATATGAATGTATCATGTTTGTCACTACCTCACTGTAAATTACTGTTACCTGTGCAATAATCTGTGCAATAACCTATGTGCAATATTTATACCATACTATGTGCAATACGAAATCCACACGCAACACCCATACCACACCATATTATGTGCAATCTGTGAAATACTCTACTTACACCTTATTTGATCTTGATTTAATCCTACCTGCACCTTGTACATTGTACCTTGTATTTTTTATTACATTTTATTACATATTTTATTATATTGTTTATTATATTGTTTACTTCTTCCCCTGCACTTTTGCAACACTTTTTTTTTTTACCATGTACTATTATTGCATGTTATTAGTACTTCTGACTATCTTAGCGAGTCAACGGTTCTTCTGATCCTAAGCATTTCATTGCATTGTTGACCTTGTGTTGATTTTGCATATGACAAATAAACAATCTTGAAATCTTGAATCTTGAAAAAACATCAGATCTTCCCCCCTCCCCACCCTGGATCCCTTCCAGTTTGCATATCGGTCTAATCGCTCTACCAATGATGCCATCTCCATCGCCCTCCACTCAGCCATCACCCACCTGGAGACAAATAACTTGCACGTCAGAATGCTGTTCATCGACTTCAGCCCAGCATTCAACACCATCATCCCCCAGCAGCTCATCCACAAACTGGACCGAATGGGACTCAGCACCTCCCTGTGTACCTGGCTGCTGGACTTCCTGACGGGGAGACCACAGACAGTTCGAGTAGGTAACAACACATCCAGCATGGTCGTGATGAACACAGGGGCCCCTCAAGGATGTGTGCTGAGTCCCCTCGTCTTCACCCTTGTGACTCAGGACTGCACCCCAGCATCCAGCTCCAACCTTTTCATCAAGTTTGCAGATGATACAACTGTGCTCAGTCACATCCACAACAACGATGAGACGAGCTACAGGAGTGAAGTAAACAGGCTGGCCACATGGTGCAAGGACAACAATCTCCACCTGAATGTGGAGAAGACGAAGGAGATTGTTGTGGACTTCAGGAGAGCGCACATCCAGCATGCTCCACTCACCATCAATGGTGCTGCAGTGGAGCAAGTGAGCAGCACCAAGTTTCTGGGTGTGCACATCTCTGAGGACTTCTCCTGAAGCAGCAACTCTGTATCACTGGCCAAAAGAGCCCAACAATGCCTTTACTTTCTCCGCAAACTGGAAAGAGCAAGAGCCCCGGTCCTCATCCTCTGGACATTCTACAGAGGCACCATCAAGAGTATCTTATCCAGCTGCATCACGGTGTGGTACGGTTCTTGCACCGTGTCCTGCAAAAAGACTCTGCAGTGCATCGTCAGAACAGCTGAGGATCATTGGTGTCCCTCTCCCCCCTCTACTGGACATTTACCACTCCCGCCTCAACCGCAAAGCCACCAGGATTGCAGGTGACCCCACCCACCCATCTCACAGCCTCTTCAGCCTGCTGCCATCAGGGAGGAGACTGCGGAGCCTCCATGCTAGAACCAGCAGGCTCAGGGACACTTTCTTCCACCAGGCTGTCAGGAGACTTAACTCTCTCCCTGCCCTACCCCCACTTTTCCCCTCTGCCCCCCCTCAGCCCCCTGTCACCCACTAAGAACACTGTGAACTATGATGCACTACCTCACTTTTCTCTTATATGGACAATCAATAATTGTTTACCTCATATGTAATTTCTGTTTTGTCTATTGTGGTTTTTGTCTATGTTTATCTGAGTGTTTGCACATTTTTGTCTTGTTTGCACATTTGTGTCTTGTTTGCCCATTTTTGCCTTGTCTATTGGGGTTTTGTCTAGTCCAATATGTCTTTAAATTTAATTTTACTTGAATGTTTTACTTGAATGTTTACCTGAATGTTACTTGAAATGTTTTCACTGAGGTGGGAGAGGACAGCAATTTCATCCGGGCTATATATTTTTGTATGTATATGCACATGTGACAATAAAGAGAAATTGAATTAAATTGAATTGTATGTGATTGTGGTGTTGAAGGTGTGGAGGTGGGTCAGGTGGTCAGAAGAGACCGTGTAGAAGGACAGAGAGCCAGTAGGACAATCTACAAACACTGCTACTCTCCCAGAAAAGGAGGAGCTGGGCTGAAGGGGGTTTCTTTGTTATAATGCTCACTAACAGTCAGAAACACGACCATATCACCCCTGTCCTGTACTCCTTGCACTGGCTGCCTGTCCAGTTCAGAATTCATTTTAAAATTTTGATGTTTGTTTTGATGCAGTCAATGGTCTTGCACTTTCCTACTTGTGTGAGATTTTGACCCCTCACCAACCCAGCAGAGCTCTACGATCTGCTGGGCAACATTTGCTGGAGGTCCCCCGGTCCCGGGGCAAACAGTGGGGTGATCGTTCTTTTGCAGTGGCCGGTGCAAAACTCTGGAACTCTTTGCCCATAGAGCTATGTTCCATCACTGACCTGCCTTTGTTCAAAGCCAAACTTAAAACCAGCTTATTTAGAATGGCTTTTGAGGGTGTTTTCACATATAGTCCCCTTTAAGCAAACCAAACTCAGTCCCCTAAAAGTGGACCAACAAGGGGACCAAGAGAACACAAACTCAATTCTGTTTGTGTTCACATTGTGAAAGAGGACCAAGTTCTCTTTCTGGTCCACTTAAGCTCTGATGGAGCCTCAGTCCTCTTTCTGTTCACACTGTAGCTTCTCTAGAGCTCTGAGACCTTCACTCCTTGGCATTCTCTGTGACGGCCATCCCTCTTATGGCCCCAGTTCAGAGAAAACCCACAAAATAGAACCGGAGTCCTATTTCATTATTCCTAGCTGCAGTATTCAGGCGACCGTGCCTGCCTTGAACACTCTAATTTTTTCAAAGTAAAGGCTTCAGACCCGCGGGACACTCAGCCAAGAGTATTGAGGGGCCGCCAAGAGCCAGGGGCTGGGACAGACGGGGGCCCGCCTCGCGGCGGACCGTCAGCTCGGACCCGAGATCCAACTATGAGCTTTTTAACTGCAGCAACTTTAATATACGCTATTGGAGCTGGAATTACCGCGGCTGCTGGCACCAGACTTGCCCTCCAATGGATCCTCGTTAAAGGATTTAAAGTGTACTCATTCCAATTACAGGGCCTCGAAAGAGTCCTGTATTGTTATTTTTCGTCACTACCTCCCCGTGTCACTGTCTACGGGAAGCTTAGAAGGTAATAAAACTGCACAAAAGGCGAAGTGAACCCGGAGCGTTATATGTACACACTGCGCAGATTAGGCGAACCGTACCGTGGACCTTTTAGCGAACCGTACTGAGACAACCTCCCGAGATGGTCTCAGTTCGGTTCGTTTTAAAGGGGTCTGAGTGCGCTTAGAGTGTTCACATATAAACCTATAATGCTCAGTTAGTGATCTGAGCTTTAAACGCTGAAAGGGACCAAGTGTGAAAACACCCTAACACTTAGTGGCCCTGTGACACTTTCTTTATTTTAATGGTGTAATGTGCTTTGTTGACCTATTTGTATGATGTTTATTGTTTTTTATCTTGTTTTTAATGTTGTACAGCACATTGGTTGGATTTGGCTGTTGGAAGGTGCTATAGAAATAAAGTTTGATTGATTGATTGATTGATTGATTAATTGATTTATTGATTGCCGGGTTGGCACCAGCGTTGACCCGCCAGTCTCTCCCGAACAGGATGCCAATTCTGACCTTGCCAAAGTGATAGTAAAACAACTAAGACCTGTGAACACTGCAATGACCACACCATTTCAGTCTGTCCTGAATACCACTAAATGCACTATCAAATGTTCTTATTCTTAAATATTAGTCAGTGTCAGTGATTTGGAAATTCATTCAGTTTTACAACTATGAAGAGAATTTATACAAGATTGGTGTATTTGAATACATGTTAAAATTCTAACATATATTTTGACAAATCCCACTTGGTTGTTCACTGAATAGTGTAGAGTGAAGGCAATTCATTGATATAGGACATTTTGAGTTAGTTTTCTTAAAAAAGAAAAGTGCATTTAGTCTGCAAATTAGACTAAAGATAGAACACAAATTATTTGTAAAATAATACTTTATTTAGTTTTTCTCTTGTTCAGTCTTCTTCTGGCTTTGAAAAAGTTCCATCACAATGCGTGTAAATGCAATCTTAGCTGTTAAATACGGCCTAATATAAAGTGAACGCCCTCCTCAGTCTGGAAAACTGTGAGAGCAGACTTGGGCTAGTTGGGGAAGGTTCTTACGGTGTTCTGTAGACAAATATGAAACTGCAGCTGTGTTTTCCTTGGCATGATCCAGTGGCACTTCTCTGGGATGTGGTTGAGGCTCATTATAAATGAAGTTATAGCCAAAGGAATTGAGCATTTTGACTGCAGCAGCCATTTTTGCCTCTTTCTTGGACTGACCTGTTCTCACCACAGTTTGGTCTGCTACAGTCAGTTGCATGTGAAAGATCCAAGGCTCGGTTTCCCTGTCTATTTCCACCACGTCTCCTAAGAAATGAATGGAATGGTTCCTGATGGGACTTCCTGGAGTGCGTCAGGGGTCATATCCTGGACCATGAGAGGTACCATGTCCTGGGGCATGACCAGGTCATGTCCTGGACCATGATAGGTACCATGTCCTGGTGCGTAACAAGGGTCATGGTCATGTCCTGGAACATGACAGGTACCATGTCCTGGTGCGTGACAGGGGTCATAGTCATTTCCTGGAACATGACAGGTACCATGTCGTGGAGCGTGACCGGGATCATGTCCTGGACCATGACAGGTACCATGTCCTGGAGCGTGACCGGGATCATGTCCTGGACCATGACAGGTACCATGTCCTGGAGCGCAACAGGTGCTGTGAGGGGCTCTGATGTTACCTCTGCCTGTCCCTGAGATGTGGTGGCATCACTATCCTCAGGTAAGTTGACTGGGGCAGGTTCAGAAGCTGTTTCAACACTTCCCCAAGGTGCATGACGTTCACTCCACTGGATTTTCCCATGGTTGTTTTGAATCACACCCACTGGTTGCAGCAGGTGGAGCTTGTCACCTGAGGGTTCTGTACATGTGTCCGTCAGTGTTTCAGAAGGTTCTTGAGGAACACCAGATGTGGCCTCTTCCATAACTGCTTCAGACTGTTCCTGGTCCACCTGTGATGACTGGATGTCCTCAGATTGGTTCTCCTGAGGAACTGTACAAGCGTCTTCTGTTGTATTTTCCAGACGCCTGTTACTCTCTGGATTTGTGTTTTCCGGGGCACAATCCAGTGGCACTTCTCGGGGACGTGATTGTGGCTCATAAATGAAGTTATAGCCAAAGGAATTGAGCATTTTGACTGCAGCAGCCCTTTTTGCCTCTTTCTTGGACTGACCTGTTCCCACCACAGTTTGGTCTGCTACAGTCAGTTGCATGTGAAAGATCAAAGAGTTGGTTTCCCAGTCTATTTCCATCACGCTGTATTTTGGGGGCTTTCCACGCCACTTCATCACCAGCATATCCAGACACTCCACTGGATTTTGGTTTTGTTTGAACATCGGTAGTTCTCGGCAGACAGTGTATTTCTTTTGTTTTCTAAATCTGGAATATCTTTGCTCCTCGGGTGGAGGAGGTAGACGGAGCAGGTCTGGCAGAATCCGTTGTGCTGCCAGCTTTTTGGCAACCATTTTGGTCCGTGCTTCCGCTTCAGCGGTGAATTCTCCGACCGTTACACGAATGGTGAAAATAGCATTGTGGATGGGACCGTCTATCTTCACCTCTTTAAAATCTACTGGCAGGGAGTGCTTTTGTGCCAGTTCATAAACCTGACTGATTTCAGGTTTATAG
This sequence comes from Paratrypauchen microcephalus, assembly GCA_036785185.1. Taxonomy (NCBI): domain Eukaryota; kingdom Metazoa; phylum Chordata; class Actinopteri; order Gobiiformes; family Gobiidae; genus Paratrypauchen; species Paratrypauchen microcephalus. The sequence continues at coordinate 1,158,910 of JAVJIX010000055.1, read as the reverse complement.
TTGACGTCTATCTTTTTCTGTAAGGGCATCATGTTTCGGTGTGTCTTTTGTGTTCTGGGTCTGGGTTTGTAAGCCTGTCTCTCTGCTTCAGAAATGTGACTTGTTGCTCTGCTTCAGAAATGTGTTTTGTTTTGGCGGAGCGCGCATGCGCAGCGGCCCCTCCCCTAGCCACTCTATCACTGTCCTGCCTGGTTAGTGGGGAAACGAAATTTCGAATTCACTCTATGTACATGTACATGTTTTTCGACAATAAAGCAAACTATGACTGACTATGACTATATGGCAGAATTGGACAATGAAGCTGACTTTGATCTTTTTGATCTTGAAGTCTTTGAGGCAGGTAACATCATAAAGGATGGAATGTCATCATCATGGAGATGATAAAGATACAAAATCTGGATGGTTACCATAGCAACAAACACATTCTTGCTCTCTCTTCTAAGTATAAACGTGTACTGCACTTTGGTCTGAATACATTTAAATAGTGAGTTAGTAAGATGGTCGACTGGGGTCACAAACTGCGTGGTGTATAGTCACATTTTTATATAACACATATTCAGGGCACTCTGATCACTTTATATCAAGGAACCAGAGACCCATTTGTACACCAGTGTATGCAGACACTGGGGCGAGGTGGAAGAAGTGTTTTGCCCAAGAACACAATGACAGTATTCTGTGGAAGCTGGCATAGTCTGGCCTCTCTATTAACAATGTTTGTACCTTTATAGTCAACAAATATTATTTTAATGTATTTTTTTCTCTCTCCGACCTCTTATAGTCTCTAGATTTATCAAACTGGTGCTAAACCGCAAGTAAAAAGACTATCAGCCCAGTAGGAACACAGGTTTCCCCCCTTTCTTAAAGGCTTCAGACCACTCATTTGAAGACAGTTAGGTGCAGATTTTAAGCAGGGAGGAGGGTGGTAGCTATTTTTGCTATAAAATAAAATCCCCTATTGAACAGAAATGGTGGAAAAAGGTACACTCTCTGGTGTGCCACAGGGATCCATTTTGGGCCCTGTTCTATTTTCTCTGTACATTTCGCCTTTAGGTGCAGTTATCTCAAATCACAATGTGTCCTTCCATCTGTATGCAGATGATTTACAAATCTACCTGTCAATTGTCCCTAATTCCTCGGACAGTCTGGAATCCATCAACAGATGTTTAGATGATATTAAACTGTGTCTGTCCCAGAATTTCTATTTGAATGAGGATAAAACAGAATGCACTGTGTTTGGAACATCCAACCTGCCCAGTATCTCAGCTCCTGGTCTTGTTGCGTTGGGCCCCCACTTTAACCACGTTGTCAAAAATTTGGGAGTGAAATTGGATAGCAGTCTAAAATTTGATAAACAAATAGATTTTGTGGTCAGAGCAAGCTTCTTTCAGCTCCGCCTCCTGGCAAAAGTTAAACCCTTCTTGAGCCATGGTGACCTGAAGAAAGCTATCCATGCCTTTTTTAGTTCCTGCATAAACTACTGTGGGGGATTAATCAAGCTGGTCTTCACCATTTGCAGCTCGTGCAAAATGCTGCAGCTCGCCTGCTAAATATGAATGTGTTAAAAACACCACTACATGTGTTGAATTTCAGCACATCAATGATTTCTATTTGGGACAACACAACTTGTGTTAATTGTGACACATCTGATGTATAAATATACTGACACATAAATTGTGTCAATATAGTGACACAAGGATGTGAACACAGTTATGTGTTAAAATGCTATTTACACATTAATGTGTTGCTCAGAATTCCAGGTACCCAACACAAGCATGTGTCATTCCACAAAGTTCATCAATATAATAAATATGAAGATGCAAGTAGAAAAAATATGTTTATTTTTCTGTACATGCAATATATCAACAGGCTCAAATATTTAACATTGCCTTAAAAATCATAAAAAAATACCTTAATCTAGGCTTAGTACAATACACAACACTGAGACAAGCACTTTCTTGATATTTAGTTCAGGGTCGGACAGCTGGCTCGGGTCTTGTTCTATGCTCGGGTCTTGTTCTATGCTCCATTTTCACTGGAGAGGACAAACAAACAGAGAAAAAAAAAGTTTAACGGTCCCATGGCATGAAATTTTCACTTTCTGAGGTTTCTGAACGTTAATATGAGCTCCCCTACCCTGTTTAGGGCCCCCCCATGGCTAAAAGTTGCGAAATGTCTAAACTGAGCATTTGCGGTCCTTTTCTGCATTAGAAAAAAACACAGCTCAAATAGGCGATTCTCAACAAGGCACCTTATTGACGTCAGCTCGAAAAATGCAGCTCCACCCCCCGTCTGTGTCTACTCAGCGTCTCTGTAAATCACGCCCAGAGAGTTTGGACTGCGAATGCGCTAGGCAATGCGAAATACGTTTTTTTATTTGCCTGGAGGCACGTCCGAGTGTTTCTAGGCTCGGAAGTCCTTTATCTGAGCCTCTGGACCTTTGAACAGCAGTGGTTTAATTTTATTTTCTGTGGAAATGTGTTTATTTTTCAATGGAACGCTTCTCATCTCTTCTCCGCGCAAAAACGCGGAAATGGATCAGAGTGGACAGCTGAGAGCTGAGAGCGGACAGTTTGGCCACGCCCCCACCCTCTACTATAGGCCATCTCTGTCCTCCTCATTTGCATTCAAGCAACAGTGCATTAACCAGACTCTTACATGAACCCGTTAAAAATGCCCCCCCCCCGCTCCCTCCTCCCCGCCCCTCTCAGCGAGTGTCTAAGCGCGCACTGCACTCTGTCAGTGATAAGGACAGCGACTGAATACGAGGAAAGACAAAACGGTGATGATAAAACAAACTGAGAACCATCAGGTAATAACTTCCTTTATATAACTGTCATTAGTTGCTTTGTAGTTTAAGTTTGCTCTTTAGACAAACAGTTAGACCCTGTCAGGCTCAGAAACAGGGTTTAACAGGGTCTAACAAGGTTTGACAGGGTCTAACAGAGTCTGACAGGATCTAACAGGGTCTGACATGGTCTAACAGAATCTAACCCTGACAGGGTCTAACAGAGTCTGACAGGGTCTAACAGAGTCTGACAGGGTCTAACAAAGTCTAACAAGGTTTAACAGATCAAAGACACATCAAAGACAGATCGGTTGCTAGGTGCGTTGCTAGGCAATTCCTGAAAATTCCTGCAACTTTGATCTGCTGCTGGCACTAGACGGCTGGGGCTGGGGGCCTATAAATGGCTGTGGGTAATGAGGAGACTGGCTGGAATGTGCATGCAAAATTTCAAAACTTTTTACCAGATGGTAAATGTTGAGGAGAATATAAAATAATAATAATATAGCTGCAAGCAGCAATGTGGGGCCAAGCACCGAAGGTGCATGTAGGCCTCAGCATGTAGGCCGCATGCAGGGTCTGACAGGGTCTAACAGAGTCTGACAGGGTCTAACAGGGTAGTTAGACCCTGTCAGACTGAGAAACAGGGTTTAACAGGGTCTAACAAGGTTTAACAGGGTCTGACAGGGTCTAACAGAGTCTGACAGGGTCTAACAGAGTCTGACAGGGTCTAACAAGGTCTGACAGGGTCTAACAGAGCCTGACAGGGTCTAACAAGGTCTGACAGGGTCTAACAGGGTCTGACAGGGTCTAACAGAGTCTGACAGGGTCTAACAGAGTCTGACAGGGTCTAACAGGGTCTAACAGGGTCTGACAGGGTCTAACAGAGTCTGACAGTTTTCATAAACTATAATAACCTTGTTGCAGGTGCTGTGGTTTAGATAGACAGAGTCTGACGGGGTTTAATAGGGTCTAACAGGGTTTAACAGGGTCTGACAGGGTCGGACAGGGTCTGACAGGGTCTGACAGGGTCTAACAGAGTCTGACAGGGTCTAACAGAGTCTGACAGGGTCTAACAGGGTAGTTAGACCCTGTCATACTCAGAAACAGGGTTTAACAGGGTCTAACAAGGTTTAACAGGGTCTGACAGGGTCTAACAGAGTCTGACAGGGTCTAACAGAGTCTGACAGGGTCTAACAAGGTCTGACAGGGTCTAACAGAGCCTGACAGGGTCTAACAAGGTCTGACAGGGTCTAACAGGGTCTGACAGGGTCTAACAGAGTCTGACAGGGTCTAACAGAGTCTGACAGGGTCTAACAGGGTCTGACAGGGTCTAACAGGGTCTGACAGGGTCTAACAGAGTCTGACAGGGTCTAACAGAGTCTGACAGGGTCTAACAGGGTCTAACAGGGTCTGACAGGGTCTAACAGAGTCTGACAGTTTTCATAAACTATAATAACCTTGTTGCAGGTGCTGTGGTTTAGATAGACAGAGTCTGACGGGGTTTAATAGGGTCTAACAGGGTTTAACAGGGTCTGACAGGGTCGGACAGGGTCTGACAGGGTCTGACAGGGTCTAACAGAGTCTGACAGGGTCTAACAGAGTCTGACAGGGTCTAACAGGGTAGTTAGACCCTGTCATACTCAGAAACAGGGTTTAACAGGGTCTAACAAGGTTTAACAGGGTCTGACAGGGTCTAACAGAGTCTGACAGGGTCTAACAGAGTCTGACAGGGTCTAACAAGGTCTGACAGGGTCTAACAGAGCCTGACAGGGTCTAACAAGGTCTGACAGGGTCTAACAGGGTCTGACAGGGTCTAACAGAGTCTGACAGGGTCTAACAGAGTCTGACAGGGTCTAACAGGGTCTGACAGGGTCTAACAGGGTCTGACAGGGTCTAACAGAGTCTGACAGTTTTCATAAACTATAATAACCTTGTTGCAGGTGCTGTGGTTTAGATAGACAGAGTCTGACGGGGTTGAATAGGGTCTAACAGGGTTTAACAGGGTCTGACAGGGTCGGACAGGGTCTGACAGGGTCTAACAGAGTCTGACAGGGTCTAGCATGGTAGTTAGACCCTGTCATACTCAGAAACAGGGTTTAACAGGGTCTAACAAGGTTTGACAGGGTCTAACAAGGTCTGACAGGATCTAACAGAGTCTGACAGGGTCTAACAGAGTCTGACAGGGTCTGACAGGGTCTAACAGAATCTGACCTTGACAGGGTCTAACAGAGTCTAACAGGGTTTAACAGGGTCTAACAAGGTTTAACAGATCAAAGACACATCAAAGACAGATCGGTTGCTAGGTGCGTTGCTAGGCAATTCCTGAAAATTCCTGCAAATTTGACCTGCTGGTGGCACTAGACGGTTGGGGGTGGGGGCCTATAAATTGCTGTGGTTAATGAGGAGACTGGCTGGAATGTGCATGCACAATTTCACAACTTTTTACCAGACGGTTCTAGGAGTTGCCATAGACTCCCATGTTTAGGAGAATAATGTATAATAATAAGAATCAGTAGACAAGACACTTTTTTTTTTTTTTAATATTTTTATATTACAAGGTACACAATAATACACACTTCAGGTACAAACACTATGGTGCCTAGCACCTTCGGTGCTTGTCCCCAATAATAATAATAATAATAATACATAATCTTTTTACTGCGCAGTACCACTATATCTTTTCATTAATTCCACTTTCACATTTTTCTTGAAAACTTGAATAGACTTTGATGATTTAATTTCCTGCTCAAGACTGTTCCATAAACTGACTCCTTGGATTGAGACACATCTTTCCTTTGGTTTTGTTCTGAATACTGGTTTAGAAAAAAATATCGGTTCCTCTTAATTTATAACTAGTTTCTCTCTTTTTGAATCTAGTTTGCAAGTTGATTGGTAATATTATTTGATGAGCTTTGTACATCATTTTGAGTAAGTTATATTCTACCAATTCTTTAAATTTTAATGTTTTTAATTGTACAAAAATAGGGTTTGTGTGGGCTCTGTATCCACTTCCATTTACCACATGGATAGCGCATTTCTGTAAAAGGAAGATTGGTTCAATGAGGGTTTTACAGGCACTTCCCCACACTTCAATACGATATGGAACAACCAGTGAGTTATATAAAAGAAACATGGCATTTTTGCTAAGACAGTCCGTCACTTTGTGTAATACAGCTATTGTTTGTGATACTTTTGATTTTACTTGTTCTATGTGTGATTTCCATGTCAAATGTTCATCAATTATAACACCTAAAAACTTGATCTCACTTGTCCTTTCAATCTCCAGTCCTTGTATGACCAATCTTGCATCTGTCTTCCCTTTTGCAACTAAAAATCATAAACTTTGTCTTACTAATATTTATAGATGAGATTGTTGGCTTTGAACCATATCAAAATTTTCTGACACTCTCTCTCTCTACTATGTGTAAAACCTCATTTATATTTTTTCCTGTGTAAAATAGAGTAGTATCATCTGCAAAAAAATACATTTGAGTAAACTAGAAACAGAGACGATATCATTAAAAGTATAGGTCCAAGTACCGATCCTTGGGGTACTCCACATAATGTAAGATAATACTCTGATTTATTGTTATCGATTTCCACATACTGATATCGGTCTTTTAAGTAGCTTGTGACCCACTGATGTGCTACCCCTCTTATACCATATTTATATAATTTTTGCAATAGTATCTCATGATCCAGAGTGTCAAATGCTTTTTGAAGGTCTACAAAAATGCTAACCAAAAACTGTTTATTGTCCATGGCATTGGTTATTTCTTCTGTCAGTTCCATTATTGCTGTAGCAGTTGAATCTTTAGAGTGAAATCCATATTGGCTTAAAATTTTATATTTTTCAATAAATTTGTTCAATCTGATCACGAATAGTTTTTCTAGTATTTTAGAGAACTGTGAAAGCAGTGAAACAGGTCTATAATTCGAGGGATCATTTTTATTTCCTTTTTTTAAAAGTGGTATTATTTTGGCTACTTTCATGTGGTCGGGAAATATTCCTAGGATGAATGATAAATTACATATATATGTGAAAGGTTGAACAACATCTATAATTAGCTTTATCAATGACATATTTATGTCTGTATAATTGTTTGATTTTTTTAATTTTTATTAGCAAATCAACCACGTCTAATCCAGGTCTAAACCAGGCCTAAACCAGGTCTAAACCAGGTCTAAGCAAGGTCTAATCCAGGTCTAACCCAGGTCTAAGACAGGTCTAAGACAGGTCTAAACCAGGTCTAAACCAGGTCTAAGCCAGGTCTAAGACAGGTCTAAGACAGGTCTAAGACAGGTCTAAACCAGGTCTAAACCAGGTCTAAGCCAGGTCTAAACCAGGTCTAAGCCACGTCATAGCCAGGTCTAAACCAATAAAAACATCAACAAAAACGTCCAATAAATGCCTAAAAAGGTGTGTAAGTACAACTGAAAAAGAGTCTAGCCAAGAATCTGGTGCAGACCATATTACACTGTCAAAGAAAGTGCAAAACAATATGTTTGATTAGAACTGAGGTTGAAAGAAAAAATCAGTGAGGTGAAAACACGGCTGTTTGGCAATTCTTCACGTCCAACTTCACATGTGAAAAGAAAAACTTAGCTTGCTCTTTGGGCAGCAGCAAACAAAGCTAGTTAGCCTAACAGTTAGCAGTTAGCATTGCCATTCATTTGCATTACGGGCCATGACTTTGCAAAAATTTAGCCAACACCAGTACATTAGCATTTAGTAACTTAAGCTTTCTGGTTTTCAGATGGCTAACGGCATTTCTACACTAATTATAAATATACGTGAAAAAATCGTGTCAGCCAAACATTTAAGTAACTATAGCAGTAATTCACTTGGTGTGACCAAATGTCCGTTATAAATAAATAAATAAATAAATAAATATCAACCACTGTGTTTGGGAAACACTGAGGTAAAGTCACCAGGGAGAGGATGAAGTCTAATTTACAGCTTATTGAGCAGCTTTAAACCACTTTTGTCTAAAATTGAAACATAAAAGCAGAAAATCATCCACTGACCTGTCCATTTATTTCTACTGTCAACCCTGTGATCAGCAACTTTTCCTGCTGTACCGCTGTTGAAAAACTTTGCCCTAGGTGTTTTGTGACTGACCTATGACGTTAACACATATTTTTGTGTTGTGTTGTGTTTTGTGTGAAGTTAAATCGTGCAACACTTGCAGAAATTAACACAAGATGTGTTATTTGTTTTTCTACACATTAAATGTGTAAGAAAACAACACATTCTTTCTTAGAAATATGATCAGCTGGGCAACATTTGCTGGAGGTCCCCCGGTCCCGGGGCAAACAGTGGGGTGATCGTTCTTTTGCAGTGGCCAGTCCAAAACTCTAGAACTCTTTGCCCACTGAGCTATGTTCCATCACTGACCTGCCTTTGTTTAAAGCCAAACTTAAAACCTACTTATTTAGAATGGCTTTTAACACTTAGTGGCCCTGTGACACTTTCTTTATTTTAATGGTGTAATGTGCTTTGTTGACCTATTTGTATGATGTCTATTGCTTTTTATCTTGTTTTTAATGTTGTACATCACTTTGGTCGGCTTTGGCTGTTGGTAGGTGCTATAGAAATAAAGTTTGATTGATTGATTGATTGATTGATTGATTGATTGATTGATTGATTGATTGATTGATTGATTGATTGATTGATTGATTGATTGACTGACTGACTGACTGACTGATTGATTGATCACCGGGTTGGCACCAGCGTTGACCCGCCAGTCTCTCCTGAACAGGATGCCAATTCTGACCTTGCCAAAGTGATAGTAAAACAACTAAGACCTGTGAACACTGCAATGACCACACCATTTCAGTCTGTCCTGAATACCGCTAAATGCACTATCAAATGTTCTTATTCTTAAATATTAGTCATTGTCAGTGATTTGGAAATTCATTCTGTTTTACAACTATGAAGATAATTTATACATGATTGGTGTATTTGAATACTTGTTAAAATTCTAACATATATTTTGACAAATCCCACTTGGTTGTTCACTGAATAGTGTACAGTAGAGTGAAGGCAATTCATTGACATAGGACATTTTGAGTTAGTTTTCTTAAAAACAAAATGTGCATTTAGTCTGAAAATGAGAGTAAAGATAGAACACAAATTATTTCTAAAATAATACTTAATTTAGTTTTTCTCTTGCTCAGTCTTCTTCTGGCTTTGAAAAATACAGAACTCTCTTGAAATTCGATGCATTTAAAGCACACAAAAAATAACAACAATAAGCAATGTAATGGCTATGCATCTTTATTTTTGGAGTAAATGTTTGCATTTTAACACATTTTAAAGGAAACTTTTTTTTTTTCAAAGTGGTTCTAAATGCACATTGTTGTCAAATGATGGGCCTCATAAAAAAATGAATGCCCTCCTCAGTCTGGAGAACTGTGAGAGTGAACATGGGCAGGTTGTGGGAGGCTGTCATTGTGTTATGTGAACAAATATATATAATTTAATACATTGTAATGAAAACATTATTTCCATCACAATGCGTATAAATGCACTTAGTTGTCAAATAGGGCCTAATGTAAAGTGAACGCCCTCCTCAGTCTGGAAAACTGAGAGAGCAGACTTGGGCTGGTTGGGGAAGGTTCTCACGGTGTTCTGTAGACAAATATGAAACTGCAGCTGTGATTTCCTGGCCACGATCCAGTGGCACTTCTCTGGGACGTGGTTGTGGCTGCTGACTGCTCTGTTGGAGTCTGCCTCCCCTCTTGCAAGAGAAAATTTAAATACGTGTTTGCTGAAGTTCTTCACTGAGCTTGTCTTGTGTTTTCAGAGAAGGTGATTTTCCTCATTCACTGCCGGCCTGTTTTCAGAATTTAAACCCCCAGACTGCCGGAGGTTTTAGTGCATTTTCACTAATTTTACAAGACTCACAGAATACTGAGTTTTTTGACTATATAAACCTGGCCGCCATCAAAATAAAGTGTAGACTCTCTTCTTTCACCTGGAAAAAAAATATACTTCAAACCTTTTCGATTCTCAAGTAATTGATAGTAGAACATAGGGTAGTTTCAGCAAAAACACTGTTTTTTGGCCACAAAGTGGAGAAAACGAGCGTTTTGTGCAAAAAGGGATTTCTAGCAGATCAGTGATTTTGACGTCAATACTTATTGATTTAGTAACGCCTCAAACATATAAAACAACAGAGAAAGAGATTTTTGATGGCAAAGTACATTTTTTATTTCCAAATATAGGAATATAAGGCTCTGTGAATTGAAAATTCCTTCAAATCAATAGTGATAAGAGATGTTACAGGATATAATATCTTTTCATATAAAATAGAACTTTGTCACTTCACAACAAAATTGACGCATGCTCAGAGTACAGACCCATAATAAAAACTAATATATACACACACACATACACACACACACACACACACACACATATGTACATACACACAAGCCCATGCATAAATCTTTACACACAGATATACCTACGCACAAACACGCACACACACATGCACGCACGCATGCACGTACACACACAAACATAACTTCATTCATTACAATTACCTCTCTGGAGACGAGTATCTACTGCTCCAAGTCAGTATTCGTCTTCCTTGGTGCTGTTGTAATTCTGATCTGATTCCCTGCTTCACGCAGCCCGAGCACGACATGCCGCCTGCCTTGGGCAGAGCAGATCTCGGCCCCGACATCGCTTCTTGATCCAGCGTGTCTCTGCGACCCTCTGATCCGGGATCCTGGGTCCCAAGACTGCTGACACCGCTCTGGAGGCGCTGATCAAGAGTCAGCTGATTTTCCGCGTTCCCTAGACTCGCCATCTTGCTCCTCTCGCCAATACACACGCTAATCTCTTTCTCTCTTCCGGGTCTCCAATCGACAGATAATAATACAGAAGATCGCTACCTACAGGTTGGGAGGTGTAAATTACACCTTAAAAGTTGCTCCAGGTCCCCCGCTGAAAAACGTCTTTGACGTATATATACATCTCCGGCACTCAAAGTTTGGATTCGACATGACGTAAGAAGAGGTCACCGGCAGTCAGTGAGTTAAAAAACATATTTCTTGGCTGTAAATTGCTTATAGTTTGGATAGAATTCTCCCTAGTGTGATGTTACCACTATGTTTATGAAATATCTCATTCCTGTCTTTTTTAAAATTATTATTAAGTATAATTAATTTACTATAATTAGTTTGATGCAACAGGTGTTTTCAGGAGCCTGTAGCAAACCTGTACTGGAGATCCAGATGATCTGCTACATAGCTGCAGTTCAACCCCAACACCAGGTTGGCCCCAACACATTATTTCCATCCCAATGTGTGTAAAAGCATTTAGTTGTCAAATAGGGCCTAATGTAAAGTGAAAGCCCTCCTCAGTCTGTCTCCTAAGAAATGAAGGGAAGGTTCCTGATGGGACTTCCTGGAGTGCGTCAGGGGTCATATCCTGGACCATGAGAGGTACAATATCCTGGACCATGACAGGTACCATGTCCTGGACCATGACCAGGTCATGTCCTGAACCATGACAGGTACCATGGCCTGGTGCATGACAGAGGTCATGGTCATGTCCTGGAACATGACAGGTACCATGTCCTGGTGCGTGACAGAGGTCATGGTCATGTCCTGGAACATGACAGGTACCATGTCCTGGTGCGTGACAGAGGTCATGGTCATGTCCTGGAAAATGACAGGTACCATGTCCTGGTGCGTGACAGAGGTCATGGTCATGTCCTGGAACATGACAGGTACCATGTCCTGGTGCGTGACAGAGGTCATGGTCATGTCCTGGAACATGACAGGTACCATGTCCTGGTGCGTGACAGGGGTCATGGTCATGTCCTGGAACCTGACAGGTACCATGTCCTGGTGCGTGACAGGGGTCATGGTCATGTCCTGGAACCTGACGGGTACCATGTCCTGGTGCGTGACAGGGGTCATGGTCATGTCCTGGAACCTGACGGGTACCATGTCCTGGTGCGTGACAGGGGTCATGGTCATGTCCTGGAACCTGACAGGTACCATGTCCTGGAGCGCGACAGGTGCTGTGTGGGGCTCTGATGTTATCTCTGCCTGTCTCTGAGATGTGGTGGCATCACTAACCTCAGGTAAGTTGACTGGGGCAGCTTCAGGAGCCGTTTCAACACTTCCCCAAGGTGCATGACGTTCACTCCACTGGATTTTCCCATGGTTATTTTGAATCACACCCACTGGTTGCAGCAGGTGGAGCTTGTCACCTGAGGGTTCTGTACATGTGTCCGTCAGTGTTTCAGAAGGTTTTTGAGGAACACCAGATGTGGCCTCTTCCATAACTGCTTCAGACTGTTCCAGGTACACCTGTGATGACTGGATCTCCTCAGATTGGTTCTCCTGGGCAACAGGACAAGCGTCTTCTGTTGTATTTTCCAGACGCCTGTTACTCTCTGTATTTGTGTTTTCTGGGGCACGATCCAGTGGAACTACTCTGGAACGTGGTTGTGGCTCATTATAAATGAAGTTATAGCCAAATGAATTGAGCATTTTGACTGCAGCAGCCCTTTTTGCCCCTTTCTTGGACTGACCTGTTCCCACCACAGTTTGGTCTGCTACAGTCAGTTGTATGTGAAAGATCAAAGGCACGGTTTCCCAGTCTATTTCCACCACGCTGTATTTTGGGGGCTTTCCGCGCCACTTCATCATCAGTATATCCAGGCACTCCACTGGGTTTTGGTTTAGTTCGAACATCGGTAGTTCTTGGCAGACAGTGTATTTCTTTTGTTTCCTAAACCTGGAATATCTTTGTTCCTCAGGTGGAGGAGGTAGACGGAGCAGGTCTGGTAGAATCCGTTGTGCTGCCAGCTTTTTGGCAACCATTTTGGTCGGTGCTTCTGCTTCAGCGGTGAATTCTCCGACCGTTACACGAATGGTGAAGATAGCATTGTGGATGGGACCGTCTATCTTCACCTCTTTAAAATCTACTGGCAGGGAGTACTTTTGTGCCAGTTCATAAACCTGACTGATTTCAGGTTTATAGTTGATGTCTATTTTTTTCTGTAAGGGCATCACGTTTCCTTTGTAGCACGCCATTGGTGTGTCTTTTGTGTTCTGAGTCTGGGTTTGTAAACCTGTCTCTCTGCTTCAGAAATGTGACTTGTTGCTCTGCTTCAGAAACGTGTTTTGTCTCTTCACAAGATCTGGATAAAGAACAGTCTTCTGGACATGCACTTATAAACTCAGATGGCTTTGAAGTCTTTATTTATTCTGTTGTACTGCTTTAAGATTTTAGAATTTAGTTTTTTGTTTTGGTTTCGTCTTTATATTGTATTTTGTACACTATCTTTTTGCACTACCTGGCCAGAGAGAAACGAAATTTCGATTCACTGTATGTTGAACACATATGGCAGAATTGACAATGAAGATGACTTTGATCTTTGATCTCTGATCTTTGATCTTGAAGTCTTTGAGGCAGATCTACATAGGGTTCTATCATCTCCATATATGATCTTATCTCTATCATGGTTACCATAGCAACGAACACATTATTGCTCTCTCTTCTAAGTATAAAGGTGTACTGCACTTTGGTCTGAATACATTTTTAAATAGTGAGTTAGTAAGATGGTCGACTGGGGTCACAAACTGCATGGTGTACAGTCACATTTTTATATAGCACATATTCAGGGCACTCAGATCACTTTATATCAAGATACCAGTCACCCATTCGTACACCAGTGTATGCAGACACTGGGGCGAGGTGGAAGAAGTGTTTTGCCCAAGAACACAATGACAGTATTCTGTGGGAGCTGGGATAATCTGACCTCTCTATTAACAATGTTTGTAGATCTCTAAACTGCAAGTAAGAAGACTTTATCAGCCCAATTTACAGGTGGCTGTCCACCTTCATCTTAAAGGCTTCAGACCACTCATTTGAAGACAGTTAGGTGCAGATTTTAAGCAGGGAGGAGGATGATAGCTATTTTTGCTATAAAATAGAATCTCCTATTGAACAGAAATGGTGGATAAAGGTACACTCTTCTCTTCACAACTCATCACTCAAGATCAGGGCAAGGGAATCCAGCAGAGAAAATTGGGACCTCTTTGGACCTCTATAAAGATAGAAGATCCAGATACTAAGTGAGTTCTTCAGTAGATGAATCTAGTCCAACATCTACCACCAGCGACAGCATATGCACCAGGTGACCTTTCACAACAAGAGTCAGAAGTCCAAGGAAGTGAAGAGAAACAGAACCATAAATTCAGGGAACAGAGACTTCAATCATGCAAACCCTAAAAAATTACTATCAGAATGCCAGTATGGATTTAGAGGGAACAGATCAACCGCATTAGCATTAATTGATACAATTGAGGAAATTACCAATTCACTAGACAATAAAAAAATTTCAATAGGAGTATTCATTGACTTAAAGAAAGCATTTGACACTATTAATCATAAGATTTTATTACATAAATTGGAACTATATGGAATCAGAGGAGTGGTGTCCAAGTGGGTGGAAAGTTATTTAACAGACAGGCATCAGTTTGTGAAGCTAAATGATAGTTGCTCTTCATGTCTTCATATCCCATGCGATGACCCGCAGGGGTCAGTATTGGGTCCAAAATTTTTCATACTTTACATTAACGATCTATGCAAGGTATCAAAACGTTTGAAGCTGGTGTTATTTGCCGATGATACAAATATTTTTTGCTCTGATAGAAATTTAAACAAACTTCTTGATACAATCACTTCAGAAATAAAGAAAATGAAAATATGGTTCAACAGGAACAAATTATCTTTAAATTTAAGTAAAACAACTTTAATTCTATTTGGAAACGGGAACGTTGACACACAAATAAAGGTCATGATAGAAGCGATAAACATTGAAAGAGTTCAGCAAAGTAAATTCCTGGGGGTAATAATTGATGAAAAACTAAACTGGAAATCACATTAAATATATCCAATCCAAATTATCCAGGAGCATTGCAGTATTGGCAAAAGCAAAACAAGAGCTACATAAAAAGTCTCTTCAGCAACTATACTTTTCACTCATTTACCCTTACTTAAGTTATTGTGCAGAAGTTTGGGGAAATAATTATAAAACCAACATACATTCTTTAACAATATTACAAAAACGTGCTATTAGGATTATACATAATGTGGCATTCAGGGAGCACACCAACAGCTTATTTCTAGAATCAAAACTCTTAAAATTTCCCGATATAGTAGAATATTTGTCAGGACTTATTATGTTCACAGCAAGAAATCATCAACTACCAGTAAGTATTCAAAATGTATTTACAGAAAGAGAAGTAGGGTATAACCTAAGAGGAACAGCAATATATAAACATGCTTGAGCGCTGACCACAAGGAAGAGTTTTTGTATATCGGTCTGTGGGGTGAAAATATGGAACAGCCTGAGTGATGAATTAAAACACTGCTCAAACTTTAAGCAATTTCTAAAAAATTATACAAATCTAGTATTCTGAGTCGTTATAGTGATGCAATGTTGTAATAGATAGTATATTAAATTATTATAAATACCTTATCGATGAACATTGTAAATATATGTTGTATAGTAACACCAGATAAATGTGACGAAGATGGTTCAGAAGAAACTGGAATATTAATGCTTAAGTGACTGTAAGGGGTGGGATTCAAAAAGTTAACACTTCTTCCCATTACCCTTTGAGATATGTTTACTTATGTAAAGAAATAATATTATTATGCCTACACGTACATGTATACGTGTAATGTATTATGTAATGTATATTGACTTTGTGACATACTCAATAAATTCATTCATTCGTTTCCCACAACTCCACGGACACATAAACTTTGCTTACAAGAGGTAAGCACCTTGGTGCCTCAGATCATGGTCTGGTTTCGATCCCCGGGTCGCCTGGGCCTTTCTGTGTGGAGTTTGCATGTTTCTCCCCGTGTCTGGATGGGTTTTCTCCGGGCACTCCGGTTTCCCCCATCAACCCAAAACATGCACCATAGGTACCTCCAGCTTAGGTCCTGACCAAATCGAAGCAAGAAGATCATGGAGATGGTCCCCGGGCGCCCTAATGTGTGTGCTGCCCACTGCTCCTAATATATGTATATACAGTATATATATATAGGATGGATTAAAATGCAGAGAAGAATTTCTCCAGTGTGAGATGAATAAAGTCACTTCTTCTTCTTCTTAAAGATCACTCCACTGTTATGCTAATGCCAGTACTGGTTAAGGTCACCAAACCAGTTCTTAAGCAGATGGCCAGAGGGATCCACAGAGGCACTTCAGGACTGTTTTTCCACCACTGATTGGAGTATATTCAGACAAGCAGCCACATACAATAATTCTGTTGGCCTTCAGGAATATACAGAGACAGTCATGTCCTACATGAGGAAGTGCATGGACGATGTCACGGTCACAAAAACCATCACCATCTGAGCAAATCAGAAGCCGTGGCTGACAGGAGAAGTCCACAGGCTCTGGAGGGCCAGGAACGTGGCCTTCAAAGCTGGGGACATGGACGGCCTGAGGACAGCCAGGGCCAATCTGGCACGTGGTATCAGGGTGGCAAAGAGGCAGTGCTCCAAGAGGATCGCGGACCAGTTCAGGGACAGCAGAGACACCAGGAACCTGTGGAGGGGAATTCTGTTCATCACGGACTACAAACCCCCTCCGCAGACCTGTGACAGCTCCACCCCTCTGCTGCTGAACCAACTCAATGACTTCTTTGCGCGTTTTGAGATAAACAACAGCACCACGGCTCAGAAAACTCCACCACCCCCCTCCCGGCGACCAGACGCTGACACTATCCCACGATAGTGTGAGACGTTCCCTCAAAGGGATAAACATACGGAAAGCCCCAGGCCCCGACAACATCCCTGGTTGTGTCCTGAGAGACTGTGCTGTGGAGCTCACTGATGTCTTCACTGACATCTTCAACATCTCACTGAGCCAAGCTGTGTCCCCACGTGTCCCCACGTGCCTCAAGACCACCACTATCATCCCAGTCCCAGTCGACTCCCACCTGCCACAATGACTACCACCCGGTTGCACTCACTCCCATCCTTATGAAGTGCTACGAGAGGCTCGTAGCACTTCCCCCCGGATCCCTTCCAGTTTGCATATCGGTCTAATCGCTCTACCGATGATGCCATCTCCATTGCCCTCCACTCAGCCTTCACCCACCTGGAGACCAAAGAGGCAGTTATTATTATTACCAATAATGACGTTATTATTATTACCAATAATAATAACGTCAGAATGCTGTTCATCGACTTCAGCTCAGCATTCAACACCATCATTCCCCAGCAGCTCATCCACAAACTGGACCGAATGGGACCTCCCTGTGAACGACACGCGCTAACTCTTTAACTTCGTTCAATAGGGCTGCTGGATTTCCTGACGGGGAGACCACAGACAGTTTGAGTAGGTAACAACACAGCATGGTCGTGATGAACACAGGTCCCCCAAGGATGTGTGCTGAGTCCCCTCCTCTTCACCCTTCTGACTCAGGACTGCACCCCAACATCCAGCTCCAACCTTTTCATCAAGTTTGTGGATGACACAACTGTGCTCAGTCACATCCACAACAACGAGACGAGCTCCGAACATTCTACAGAGGCACCATCGAGAGTATCTTATCCAGCTGCATCACGGTGTGGTACTGTTCTTGCACCGTGTCCTGCAAAAAGACTCTGCAGTGCATCGTCAGAGCAGCTGAGAGGATCATCGGTGTCCCTCTCCCCCCTCTACTGGACATTTATCACTCCCGCCTCACCCGCAAAGCCACCAGGATTGCAGGTGACCCTACCCACCCATCTCACAGCCTCTTCAGCC
Source organism: Paratrypauchen microcephalus (assembly GCA_036785185.1). Lineage (NCBI taxonomy): Eukaryota > Metazoa > Chordata > Actinopteri > Gobiiformes > Gobiidae > Paratrypauchen > Paratrypauchen microcephalus. The sequence goes on along the minus strand of JAVJIX010000055.1, from coordinate 1,141,321 downwards.
TGCTGCCATCAGGGAGGAGACTGCGGAGCCTCCATGCTAGAACCAGCAGGCTCAGGGACAGTTTCTTCCACCAAGCTGTCAGGAGACTTAACTCTCTCCCTGCCCTACCCCCACTTTTCCCCTTTGCCCCCCCACTCAATAATTGTTTACCTCATATATTTTAGCACTACCTCACTTTTCATCTGTAATTTCTGTTTTGTTTATGGTGGTTTTTGTCTATGTTTACCTGTTTACACATTTTTGTCTTGTTTGCACATTTTTGTCTTGTTTGCACATTTTTGCCAGTATGTCTTTAAATTTCATTTTACTTGAATGCTTATCTGAATGTTACTTGAAATGTACTCACTGAGGTGGGAGAGGACAGCAATTTTATCTGGGATATATATTTTTGTATGTAATATGCACATGTGACAATAAAGATAAATTGAACTGAATTGAATTGAATTGAATGTGATTGTGGTGTTGAAGGTGTGGAGGTGGGTCAGGTGGTCAGAAGAGACTGTGTAGAAGGCAGTGTTGTCCCTGAATGCGTTCACTGAACGATAGTTCATGAACGTGTTCATATTTTGGGTGAACGTGAACTGAACGTTCTGTATTACTGCCTGATGAATGAACTGTGAACGAGTTCATTCTGGTGTCTGTGAACGACACGCGCTAACTCTTTAACTTCGTTCAATAGGGTCTCAGATTTCTGATCCATCCATCTGAAATTTCCGATCCATGTGCCCCCCCTTCCCCGACCGGCACCCCTCTCCCTCTCGCGCAGCGCGCGCGGAACGCTCCACCTGGGTTGCCTCAAACCTTTCGTTGTTCCTGCAGGAGTGCTTACAAACTGTTTCCCTGCTATCTGGACTCTGTTCCCCTCATGCTCTCCTGACTTTCTCCTCCGCGCTGCTCTCTGGTTCAGGGGCCAAACTGCGGCACTTCCCAGTCTTGCGAGAAACAGCACATAGTGGTGCGCTAAAGGGCGCCACATTAAAGGGGGAATCACTTATGTTAATTTGTGGGTTTATTTTGTTTTCTTAGTTAATTAAGTCATACCATATGGGGGTTATTTAAGTATTTTCTTTATTATGTTGAATTGCAGGTTTTTTATCATTATGGGGACCGTTATTTATAGTTGGATAAGGATGTGAAATTGATATGATATGAAGATGGAGATAACACATGAATAACACATGGTTTGATTGTTAAAACTGATATAATAATTGCTGTCTATGGTTCTATATGGGCTTTGGAAATGATATTGAAAAATAATAGCTCGCAGCAATGTATTGGAAAAAAAAGAACTATGAACTAGTTATTTTTTGGAACTATGAACGAACTACTAACTATAAACAATTATGAACTATGAACAAACTAGTTCATTTTGAAATGTGTGAACTCAACTTTGAACTAGTTCATGTAGAAAATTTCCCAACACTGGTAGAAGGACAGAGAGCCAGTTGGACAATCCACAAACACTGCTACTCTCCCAGAAAAGGAGGAGCTGGGCTGAAGGGGGTTTCTTTGTTATAATGCCACAGAGAACCCCCTTTTCAGACCAGACCAGACACCAGGACTGATTATTGCCTCCAAATGCACTGTCAGCGTGTCATTTCCTTGTGATTCCTCTGCAAGACACGGATATATAAACCAGGGCTCTCAAGTCTCACACATTGAGATTGTGACACACGCAATTCGACACGCGTTTTCAGCGAACCCCACTCCTTGGAAATTACGCAGTCTCACGCACGACCCCGCTCAAAACTTGAGAGCCCTGTATAAACCCTTCCACTCAGAATCTGAACCCAGCTCTCAAATTTGTCCTGATGATCTGGATACGGCTGTTCCTCTATCACACGTGTCACTTTCTCGTTGTCAGACAGTCTGAGGTTTCTCTGAGGGGCCATAATGTCGTGTTTGCCTTAATTAGGTTACTTGCCAGCATAGTTTTAGTCCTTGTAAAATATGTGTGTTTGTTATAAAGTACTGTATAAGCCCATTTTAATCCTCCCCTGACAATTTATTGTAGTCCATCATGAGTCATTGCCTGAGATCATGGCATTTAATTTTTTTAGATAACTTATTTTGAAAGAGCACTGGAAGTTTATTCCACGGTTCTTCCTTGTGTTGCCACTGCTAAAAAGCCTAGAGACTCTCAGCTGACACTGAAAAATTGGAACTCCAACTCAGTTTGAGCAACACTTAGCATACCAAGCTGTTTCTTGCCTTAGGCAAGAGGTGGTCTAGATAGCCTACTCCCATTTGACATTCGTAAAACATTGCTGTTGTAGATTGTTCAAACTATTTAATGATAAAAGCAATTCCTACATGTTGCTGTGCTTATGCATTGCTACTGTTTTACTGTTATTAGGGGGCCAAGCACCGAAGGTGCTGGGACCCGTGTGATGTGGTCTCCGCTCCAGCCCCGTGTGATCAGATCTCCGCTCCGGGCCCGTGTGGTCCGGCATCCGCGTGCCCGGACCACTCTGGGCCCGCTACCACGTGTGCGGGCGCAGTGGGAGAGCAGATGGACTTCTGCAGTGGCAATGTTGAAGCGGACCTTGGTGATGTTAGACAAAGCGTTAAGAGGCTCCGGACGTCCTCTGAGTGCTCCGTGACTCCGAGGCGCGTCTGATGGGTCCCCTGGACGATCCCAGCTTCATTTGGAAAATGGTGAGGTTATACGACTGTTTCGATACTGAAATTGAAGTGTATGATTCTCTGATAGACTGGTGGGACGGGGCGAAAGCCCAGATAAAGAGACTGGCCATCCGATGGCAGAGACCCAGAAATGTGTTTGCACTGCATCACCTTGAAGAAAGGGGCTCTCCCCCAGGCCCCTTTCTTCATCCCTTTGGTCCTACATTCCCCCTGTTTCTCTTAGCCCTTGGGCCCAGTGGTGTTTATTCCCATGCCCGCATCCCCTGATGTGTCTTCTGAGTGCTTTGTGTATGTTATTGTGGTGATGAAATATGTACTGTTATGTACCTGAAGTGTGTATTATTGTGTACCTTGTAATATTAAAAGATAAAAAAAAAAAGAAAAAGGAATTGCTTTCCGTTGCCTAGGCAAGTTGCCTAGTAACCCTTTGATCTTTCCTTTGATGTTCTGGTCTCAAGATTATTATTATTTTTATTCCTCTCATATAGGAAGTCTATGGCAGCCCCTAGAACCGTCTGGTAAAAAGTTGTGAAATCTGGCATGCACATTCCAGCCAGTCTCCTCATTACCCACAGCAATTTATAGGTCCCCAGCCCCAACCGTCTAGTGGCACCAGCAGGTCAAAGTTGCAGAAATTTGTCAATTGCCTAGCAACGCATCTAGCAACCTTTGATCTGTCTTTGATGTGTCTGTTCTGACAGGGTTAGACCCTGACCCTGTCAGACCCTGTCAGACTCTGTTAGATCCTGTCAGACCTTGTTAAACCCTGTCAAACGGTGCTTGGCCCCCGCATTGCTGCTTGCAGCTATATTTGTAACTGTTTTGGAATGGAAAAGAGATGTGTTTCTCTGAATGACTAAGACTTAGGCCCAGACATCTGTCATAAGTGTTGATTGTTATTAAAGGGATATGCCACCCCCAGGTCAAATTTGGGCATCTCCCCACAGTCCAGAGACTAAAATAAGTGGTGGAAAGCGTTTTCCTGCTCACCCAGCCATTGTCCGAGTCTGTCGCCACTGACCGCCGCGGTATCTGCAGCTCCTCCGCCTTAGACTGGAGTCTAACGTCGCCAGAGAAAGATTTCGGCCAAAAGGAATTAATTTGCTCGATGCGTTTTCCAATTACTTTCTGTGTAGTGCGCATTCATATCGAGTGCAAATAAATGTGCAAATCAACACGGAGAGCTTGCCTTGGGTCATTTTGGGTGGCAACTATTTTCCAGTGCGGAAGAATACAGCCGAATCACGCAGCACGCTGCCAGGGGAATCCCAGTTACGCACCGGGAAGGGAGTTCCCCTGTTGCACAACGTGGTGCGTGATTCGGCTGTATTCTTCCGCACTGGAAAATAGTTCCCACCCAAAATGACCAAGGCAAGCTCTCCGTGTTGATATGCACATTTATTTGCACTCGATATGAATGCGCACTACACAGAAAGTAATTGGGAAATGCATCGAGCAAATTAATTCCTTTTGGCTGAAATCTTTCTCTGGCGACGTTAGACTCCAGTCTAAGGCGGAGGAGCTGCAGATACCGCGGCGGTCAGTGGCGACAGACTCGGACAATGGCTGGGTGAGCAGGAAAACACTTTCCACCACTTATTTTAGTCTCTGGACTGTGGGGAGATGCCCAAATTTGACCTGGGGGTGGCATATCCCTTTAAACATTGATAGGATGAATTACGTTCTCTAAGAATCTAACTCTTATTTGGCTTGGAGGAAGGCCTCCTCCTGCTTGTTTCCATTAATGTTTCTCCTTTAGCTATAATATTCCACATTATGGCATAAAACTTACATACAGTATAATCACTTTAAAGGAATATTAACGTTTTTTAACAATCTGAACCTTATTACGGTAATAAAACATGTTGATTTACTCACCCGTATCACTTTGTGATACGGGTGACATGTGACATTTGGAGCAGTTCCGTAGATTTGGTAGGTTAGGATAGCCGGGTAATGTGAGTGCTCGGGGCACAATGTTGCTGTCACCAAATAACACAAACTTTAGCACTTTTCAAATCACAGAAGCTTGCTGTGTCAGCGTAGACTTTAAGTGGAGTCCAAAGCGGCCTGAAACCCAATATCCAGCTATATTCTCATTTGATGACGTCATCATAGAGGACAGCGCAGCCTGTAGCAAACCTGTACTGGAGATCCAGATGTTCAGCTACACAGCTGCAGTTCAACCCCAACACTCCTCTCCTCCTCCTCAGCCCCTTTGATCTCTGGTGTGCCACAGGGATCCATTTTGGGCCCTGTTCTATTTTCCTCTGTACATGTCACCTTTAGGTGCAGTTATCTCAAATCACAATGTGTCCTTCCATCTGTAATAATAATAATAATAATAATAATAATAATACATTTTATTTGTAAAGCGCTTTTCAAGACACTCAAAGACGCTTTAAAGGCACAGTGTGTAGGATTCGTGGCGCATAGGTGGATGGTGGCTATTGCACTTCCTCTTTTGGCTACGGCAGACCTCGAGGGTCATCCGGGCGCGCCGTAACGCGGACAGCTCGCGTACCCGCGCGCACCCGGTGCTGTGCGAGCCCTCGCCGACAACTACGGTATAAATAAAACGCGGTCCCGTTCACTGTTTGTTTTTTTTTTCTTTTCGCATGAAAGCACACATTCCCGATCGTGTACCATGACAATCTACACATCAAATGAAACCTTACAGTCTCCTCTTTTTGACTATGCAATTCATTTTCTGCCACAACAATCACTCCCCGAGCACATGGGGTTTTTGCTTACCTTTGAAGGCTCTGGACAGGTCAAACTCAGTATTTCACCATAAGCTTGGTCTCAATCTGTCCGTAAGGTTCCAGCGAATAAAATCCAGTAAAACAATTTAGTCCAAAACACGTGTTAGATCCATTACGACGTGTGATCCGGCAACATGCTTGTCGTTGTTTACCCAAAATCACGAGCCTTGCCGAAGGCGAAGGCGGAGCCCAAATGTCCTTCTGCGGCTCTCGTAATCAAAATGGCTGCCTCTACATGGGGTCAATCCCCCTTTTATGTGACTATATCTAAGTCCAAAATAATACTTTGATTTCATTATGGAAGTGAAAATGCTTGGAAAACAATGTATTTTTGAATGAGTATCTTCAATTTCGGTAATTAACGGGTAAAAATCTTACACACAGTCCCTTTAACCACATTGTCAAAAATTTGGGGGTGAAATTGGACAGGCTCCAATCCAGGATGGTCCACCACACATGTGAGGTGTCCCTTGAAAAACAGAGAACTCTCTGGAAATACTCGTTGCATTTAAAGCACACAAAAAAAAACAACAACAATAAGCAATGCAATGGATATGCATCTTTATTTTTGGAGTAAATGTTTGCTTTTTAGCACATTTTAAAGGAAACCTTTTTTTTTTCTTTCAAAATTCTAAATGCACATTGTTGTCAAATGATGGGCCTCATAAAATAATGAATGCCCTCCTCAGTCTGAAGAACTGTAAGCGTGAACATGGGCAGGTTGTGGGAGGCTGTCATTGTGTTATGTGAACAAATATATACAATTTAATACATTGTAATGAAAACATTATTTCCATCACAATGTGTGTAAATGCACTTAGTTGTCAAATAGGGCCTAATATAAAGTGAATGCCCTCCTCAGACTGGAAAACTGAGAGAGCAGACTTGGGCTGGTTGGGGAAGGTCCTCACGGTGTTCTGTAGACACCACTTTGTTTTCCTGGGCACAATCCAGTGGCACTTCTCTGGGACGTGGTTGTGGCTCATTATAAAAGAAGTTATAGCCAAAGGAATTGAGCATTTTAACTGCAGCAGCCATTTTTGCTCCTTTCTTGGACTGACCTGTTCCCACCACAGTTTGGTCTGCTACAGTCAGTTGCATGTGAAAGATCCAAGGCTCGGTTTCCCTGTCTATTTCTACCACGCTGTATTTTGGGGGCTTTCCACGCCACTTCATCACCAGCGTATCCAGGCACTCCACTGGGTTTTGGTTTTGTTCGAACATCGGTAGTTCTCGGCAGACAGTGTATTTCTTTTGTTTTCTAAACCTGGAATATCTTTGCTCCTCGGGTGGAGGAGGCAGACGGAGCAGGTCTGGCAGAATCCGTTGTGCTGCCAGCTTTTTGGCAACCATTTTGGTCGGTGCTTTCGCTTCAGCAGTAAATTCTCCGACCGTTACGCGAATGGTGAAGATAGCATTGTGGATGGGACCGTCTATCTTCACCTCTTGAAAATCTACTGGCAGGGAGTGCTTTTGTGCCAGTTCATAAACCTGAGTGACTTCAGGTTTATAGTTGATGTCTATCTTTTTCTGTAAGGGCATGATGTTTCCTTTGTAGCACGCCATTGGTGTGTCTTTTGTGTTCTGAGTCTGGCTTTGTAAACCTGTCTCTCTGCTTCAGAAATGTCACTTGTTGCTCTGCTTCAGAAACGTGTCTTGTCTCTTCAGAAGATCTGGATAAAGAACAGTCTTCTAAACATGCACTTATAAACTCAGATGGCTTTGAAGTCTTTATTTCTTCTGTTGTTCTGCTTTCAGATTTTTGATTTTTGTCTTAGTTTTTTGTTTTGTTTCGTCTTTATATTGTATTTTGTAAGAGAGAAACAAAATTTCGAGTCACTGTATGTTGAACACATATGGCAGAACTGACAACGAAGCTGACATTGATCTTTGATCTTTGATCTTGAAGTCTTTGAGGCAGATAACATTATAAAGTATGGAATGTCATCGTCATGGAGATGATAGAATCATCTCCATATATGGAGATGATTCTAAAGATGCAAAAATCTGGATGGTTATCATAGCAATGAACACATTCTTGCTCTCTCTTCTAAGTATAAACGTGTACTGCACTTTGGTCTGAATACATTTAAATAGTGAGTTAGTAAGATGGTCGACTGGGGTCACAAACTGCATGGTGTATAGTCACATTTTTATATAGCGCATAATCAGGGCACTCAGATCACTTTATATCAAAGAACCAGTCACCCTGGTTCCTTGTACGAATGTACACCAGTGTATGCAGACACTGGGGCGAGGTGGAAGAAGTGTTTTGCCCAAGAACACAATGACAGTGTTCTGTGGAAGCTGGGATAATCTGACCTCTCTATTAACAATGTTTGTACCTTTATAGTCAACAAATATTATTTTAATGTATTTTTTCTTTCTCCGACCTCTTATAGTCTCTAGATTTATCAAACTGGTGCTAAACTGCAAGTAAAAAAACTTTATAAGCCCAGTTTACAGGTGGCTGTCCACCTTCATCTTAAAGGGATATGCCACCCCCAGGTCAAATTTGGGCATCTCCCCACAGTCCAGAGACTAAAACACGTGATGAAAAACGTTTTCCTAGTCACCCAGCCATTGTCCGAGTCTGTCAGCACTGACCGCCACGCGCAGCTGCTGCTCCTCCGCGTTAGACTGGAGGCAACGGCGCCAGAGAAAGATTTCGGCCAAAAGGAATTAATTTGCTCGATGCTTTTACCAATAACTTTCTGTGTAGTGCGCATTCATATCGAGTGCAAATAAATGTGCAAATCAACACGGAGAACTTGCCTTGGTCATTTTGGGTGGGAACTATTTTTCAGTGCGGAAAAAGACAGACGAAGCACGCACCACGCGAACAGGGGAATCCCTGTTTACGCACCAGGAAGGGAGTTCCCCCGTTACACTGCGTGCTTTGTGCTTCGGCTTTCTTTTCCCGCACTGAAAAATAGTTCCCACCCAAAATGACCAAGGCAAGTTCTCCGTGTTGATTTGCACATTTATTTGCACTCGATATGAATGCGCACTACACAGAAAGTAGTTGGGAAAAGCATCGAGCAAATTAATTCCTTTTGGCCGAAATCTTTCTCTGGCGCCGTTGCCTCCAGTCTAACGCGGAGGAGCAGCAGCTGCGCGCGGCGGTCAGTGCTGACAGACTCGGACAATGGCTGGGTGACCAGGAAAATGCTTTTCATCACTTGTTTTAGTCTCTGGACTGTGGGGAGATGCCCAAATTTGACCTGGGGGAGGCATATATCCCTTTAAAGGCTTCAGACCACTCATTTGAAGACAGTTAGGTGCAGATTTTAAGCAGGGAGGAGGGTGGTAGCTATTTTTGCTATAAAATAGAATCCCCTATTGAACGGAAATGGTGGATAAAGGTACACTCTTCACAACATCTACCACCAGTGACAGCATATGCACCAGGTGACCTTTCACAACAAGAGTCAGAAGTCCAAGGAAGTGAAGAGAATCTGAGAAGCATAAATTCAGGGAACAGAGACCATGTGATTGTGGTGTTGAAGGTGTGGAGGTGGGTCAGGTGGTCAGAGGAGACTGTGTAGAAAGACAGAGAGCCAGTCAGACAATCTACACACACTGCTACTCTCCCAGCAAAGGAGGAGCTGGGCTGAAGGGGGTTTCTTTGTTATAATGTCACAGAGAACCCCTTTTCAGACCAGACCAGACACCAGGACTGATTATTGCCTCCAAATGCACTGTCAGCGTGTTCTTTCCTTGTGATTTCTCTGCAAGACACAGATATATAAACCCTTCCACTCAGAATCTGAACCCAGCTCTCAAATCTGTCCTGATGATCTGGATATGGCTGTTCCTCTATCACACGTGTCACTTTCTCATTGTTGTCAGACATTCTGAGGTTTCTCTGAGGGGCCATAATGCCGTGTTTGCTTTAATTAGGCTACTTGCCAGCATAGTATTAGTCCTTGTAAAATATATATGTTTGTTATAAAGTATAAGCCCATTTTAATCCTCCCCTGACAATTTATTGTAGTCCATTATGAGTCGTCGCCTGAGATCATGGCATTTTATTTTTTGAGATAACTTATTTTGAAAGAGCACTGGAAGTTTATTCCACGGTTCTTCCTTGTGTTGCCACTGCTAAAAAGCCTAGAAACTCTCAGCTGAAAATTGGAACTCCAACCCAGTTTGAGCAACACTTACCATACCAAGCTGTTTCTTGCCGTAGGCAAGAGGTGGTCTAGGTCGCCTACTCCCATTTGACATTCGTAAAACATTGCTGTTGTAGATTGTTCAAACTATTTAATGATAAAAGCAATTCCTACATGTTGCTGTGCTTATGCATTGTTACTGCTCTGATCTAAACTGGGGATTAGAAAAGCCTTTTTTAGGCCCTTTGGTTGGCTGGGCTGTAATTCCATCTCGGACAGATGTTTCAAAGATTGGAAGAGACTGTGAGGTAACACAGCTCCCGTCACTCCAGGGTGCGGATAAAAACATAACACAAACATTACAACAAGAGGAAGACTGCATCAGAAGTTGTCTGCTCCAAGTCAAACCCTGTGTGAACATAAATCACCGTGTACTGTTGAACACTTAATACAGCCATCGGTCCAAACTAAAGAAATCCCTTAAAAGAAAACAATGTCAGAACAGAACTACTGCAATGGTCACTAAATCGCTAAATCTACTTTTTCTACTTACAATGCTCTGTATGTAACATTTCTAGTCAAAGGCCACTATCTGCCTGTCTGTTTTTGCTTTGCCATGATATTACACTTACATTACATTATGGAATATATATGTTGTACCCCTGAAAATGGGGAGAATAAATCACGAGAGTGATTGTGCGTTGCTTCTCTCATGCAGGAGTTTATTGCAATTCCCATATAAATGCAACAGTGTTTTACATCTACTGTCAAATGTCCAATGCTGAAGGAACATCTTATTGCTAAACAAAATAATATGTTTTCTAAATTCTCATGTCAGATAAAATGGCAATGGCTTTGTAACATTAGCTCGTGTGGACACAAGATGGCGGCGTACGAGTTCACAATGTTGAAAAAAAGGTCTGACTGCGCAATATAAAGCAACAAATTGTTTCCTTAGCTTCACTCTAACATGTTCTTTTTGATAAACAAAATGTCTCAACAACGTGCACATTGCAGGTATGACATCTGGCAACCCTTACCTGAAAATGGGGAGAATAAATCACGAGAGTGATTGTGCGTTGCTTCTCTCATGCAGGAGTTTATTGCAATGAGGAGAAGCAGCGCGAAATCCCCCATGTGGTCGGTGAAGGCATTACCAATCGCTAAAATACTGGATCTCAGACTTAGTAGCCGATGACAGACGCGATCACAGTTTCTTTGAACAAAATAACAGGAACATTACAGAAAAATAATAGAATAATTATTTTAGCACACTTTTAACAGTATTTAACTTATTTGTCTTCAGGGCTTACGCAAATTAATATTAGAAACATTTTACTGTTTTTACCCTCTTGAACATGAAACCACATCCTGAACTGCATCACTGTAAATAGGCAAAGAGCATAGTATTAGGGGCATATAGTACCATTCTAACCTATCACATATATACATATATACATATATATATATATATATATATATATATATATATATATATATATATATATATATATATATATATAATGTGCTCCTCACCTTCCAGGGTGGTTGGTCTCTCTCTCTCTCTCATCCAGCTCTGGTCCTCTACCAGAGGCCTGGGAGCTTGAGAGTTCTGCGCAGTATCTTTGCTGTTCCTAGTACTGCACTCTTCTGGACTGAGATGTCTGATGATTTTCCTGGGATCTGTTGTAGCCACTCCTCCAGTTTGGGGGTTACAGCCCCGAGTGCTCCGATCACCACGGGCACCACTGATGCCTTCACCTTCCAGGCCTTCTCCAGCTCTTCCTTGAGCCCCTGGTATTTCTCTAGTTTCTCGTGTTCCTTTTTCCTGATGTTACCATCACTTGGTATTGCAGTGTCCACCACCACGGCTCGGTTCTGTTGCTTATCCACCACCACTATGTCTGGTTGGTTCCCCATTACCATTCTGTCAGTCTGTATCTGGAAGTCCCACAGGATCTTGGCTCGGTCATTCTCCGCAACCTTTGGAGGTGTTTCCCACCTTGACCTTGGGATCTCCAGCCCGTACTCTACACAGATGTTTCTGTACACTATGCCCGCCACTTGGTTGTGTCGCTCCATGTATGCTTTCCCTGCCAGCATCTTACACCCTGCAGTTATGTGCTGGACTATCTCAGGAGCCTCTTTGCACAGCCTACACCTTGGGTCTTGTCTGGTGTGGTAGATCTGGGCCTCTATTGCTCGGGTGCTCAAGGCCTGCTCCGGTGCAGCCAGGATGAGGGCCTCTGTGCTGTCCTTCAGACCAGCCCTCTCCAGCCATTGGTAGGATTTCTTGATATCAGCCACTTCAGTTATGTTTCGGTGGTACGCCCCATGTAGGGGCTTGTCCTGCCATGATGGTCCCTCCAGCACCTCTTCCTCTGCACTCCACTGTCTGAGGCATTCCTTGAGTACATCATCTGTTGGAGCCTTGTCCTTGATGTACTGGATTTTGGATGTTTCATCCTGGACAGTGGTTCTCACACTCACTAGTCCTCGGCCTCTTTCCTTCCGGCTTGTGTACAGTCTCAGGTTGCTGGATTTGGGATGGAACCCTCCATGCATGGTCAGGAGCTTTCATGTCTTGACGCCTGTGGTCTGTATCTCCTCCTTTGGCCAGCTTATGATTCCTGCTGGGTATCTGATCACTGGCAGGGCATAGCTGTTTATTGCCTGGGCCTTGTTCTTGCCATTGAGCTGACTTCTTAGGACTTGCCTTACTCGTTGCAGGTATTTGGCCGTAGCCGCTTTCCTTGTTGCCTCTTCAAGGTTGCCATTTGCTTGTGGGATACCAAGGTACTTGTAACTGTCCTCAATGTCTGTTATTGTTCCCTCTGGGAGTGAGACCCCCTCTGTATGGACTACTTTCCCTCTCTTTGTCACCATCCTACTACATTTCTCAAGCCTGAATGACATTCCAATGTCTGTGCTGTAGATCCTGGTGGTGTGGATGAGCGAGTCAATGTCTCGCTCACTCTTTGCGTACAGCTTGATGTCATCCATGTAGAGGAGTGGTGGCCCCATTTCTGAGTCGGTATACGTAGCCAGTGCTTTCGATGATTTGGCTGAGGGGGTTCAGACTTTTGCAGAACAGCAGTGGGGACAGTGCATCTCCTTGGTATATGCCACATTCCTCCTTGGTATATGCCACATTTGATGGACACTTGGCAAGTGGCTTGCCATTGGCTTCAAGGGTGGTTTTCCACAAATGCATCGAGTTTGCAATGAATGCCCTTAGAGTCTTATTGATATTGTACAGCTCCAAGCACTCAGTGATCCATGTGTGTGGCATTGAGTCATAGGCTTTCTTGTAATCAATCCAGGCAGTGCACAGGTTGGTCTGACGGGTTCTGCAATCACGGGCGACTGTTCGGTCAACCAGGAGTTGGTGTTTGGCTCCCCTGGAGTTTTTGCCGATGCCCTTCTGTGCTGTGCTCATGTCCATGTGCCTACTTATCTTAGCCGCCATGATGCCTGACATGAGCTTCCATGTTGTGGAGAGACAGGTTATTGGCCGATAGTTGGATAGTCATTCAGGGTGAGTCCCATCCCTTAGCAGCTGGTTCATTTGTGCTGCCAGGCACTCATGGAGAGCAGTGAGCTTCTTTAGCCAGTACGCGTGGATCATGTCAGGGCCCGGTGCTGTCCAATTTTTCATGCCTGAGACTCTTTCCTGAATGTCTGCCACTGTGATGGTGACTGGATCTTGTTCAGAGAGGTTGCTGTGGTCTTTCCTCAGAGCCCCCAGCCACTGTGTTATGTGATGCCTCCCTTTCCCATATGCCTTTCCAGTACCTTTCAGTCTCCAGCCTTGGTGGGTCTGCTCTGGTGTTATCCCCCTGCCATTGAGCGTACACTTTCGCAGGTTGTGTTGCGAACAACCGGTTTATTCGTCTGGCCTCATTATCTCGAGTGTACCTCTTTAAGCGGCTGGTTAAGGCTTGTAGACTTTGCTTGGCAGTTTCGGGTGCTTCAGGTATGGGCATCTGGCTGTACCTCTTGGGTACTTGCTTTTTCATTGCACCTTTCTGGGCCTCTGACAATTGGCTCACTTCTCTCCGCACCTGCTTGATTTTAGCCTCTAACCATCTTTTCCATGGTGGGTATTGCCTCTCATGGCTCCCATGGTTGCTCTTATAGCCCAGCACCTCTAGGATCACTGCTGCTGAAGTGTATATCAGCTCCTTGGTTTCAGTGATGGTTGTGGTAGGGATCTCTCTCAGTGCTGCATTCACATGTTCTAGGAGTCTTGCAGATGGTACTTCACTTAGCCTCTGTAACTGGCGTCGGGGTTGCCTTGTGTTCATTCGGGCCATGATCTTATCCTTCAGGTCAGACGCTGTCTCGCTCAGCGTGATACTTATTGGGGCTTCGTACCCAATCTCTGGTTGGGGAGTTGGTGTTAACTCCCCTCTGACCTGGCATCCTGGCTCCCCCTTGCCGTGGCATTTGTGTTGTACCTCGTCAATCTCTAGTTGTGATGGCAGTTGCCGTTTGTGGATGTTGGAACACTGAGCTACTAGTTGTTTGGCCGTTAGCTTGGACTGTGGGTATCATAGTAACCATTCATCCCACTGGAGTAGTATTCATCCTACTGGAGTAGTAGCATTCCAACAGAGCCTTGTTATCGCATCTCGCCCATTTCCACCTTGTTCCAGAAGCCCCAATTTTTCATCAAGGTGCTCTGATTATATTTAATGCATTTTTCATACTTACTTAGACTTAGACAAACTTTATTAATTGATAAAGGAAATTATTTGGACATATTAGTAACAAAGAGCAACAATATAAATAATAATAAAATAAAAATAAGTAGTGTTGTGGGAAAAGATTCGTTTTGTAGACACTGATGAATGTTGAAGCAAAGACGAAGAGTTTATTTCTCGCAAGAAATAGGTCCAACAGAACAATCAGCAGCATGTCCCTCAAACGTCAGCCCCCAAATGATACAAAGATCCAACTTTATATACACTGAGATGATCAGAGGACATACATTTCAAAGTGAGAAGGTGACAACTCCTAGTGAAAATTGCTTGATCTGATTTGCATGCATATTCACATGCTTTTGTCACTTCTTGACAAGATTAACAAACCAAAGGGAGAAAAGTGTTTACATTGAAGGGTCTTTCTGACACCAAACCAAATGGTGTTTACTTACAAGACCAAATGGGTTTCTAAAAGACAAAATAACCACACACTATTTTAATTTCATTTACAGAAAAAAATAGCAAGAGCCTGGCATCAAATAAGGCATAATTGTACAATTTATATGTATAAAATATAAAAATATAGTAATATAAAATATATCTGGGCTACATGAGGTGGGTGAGGAGAAACAGTGCAAAGCCTGAGTTCTTGAAGAATTCCGCAACTGGTCATAGCAACTGCCCCTCAAAATTCCTGTGCAAGTCCCTGAAAGTCAGCTTTATTGTCAATTCTGCCATATGTGTTCGACATACAGTGAATCGAAATTTTGTTTCTCTCTGGCCAAGCAGTGCAAAAAGACAGTGTACAAAATACAATATAAAGACAATACAAAACCTTCTAAGACAAAATCTAAACTCTTAAATCTAAAAGCAGTGCAAAGAGTAAATAAATACCTATTTACAGATGTCCAAAATGTGCAGTGTGCATCAAAATGTGCAATGGAAGATGCAGCAGTGAAATGTGCAGTAATATGCAATAGAATGTTCAAAGATAAAAATAAATGTGCAACAGTAGTAATTCCAGTAGTAAATGTGCAACAGTGCGACAGTAGTCCTTAGCAGCAGTTGTTGTACAGTTGTAGGGAGTATTATCTCCTCTGTCCCTCTATAGTCTGGTGCAGTGGGTGAGCAGGAGTGTCCATGATGGAGAGCAGTTTGTCCAATGTCCTCCTGTCCCTCACTGGGAAAAATGTCTGACCAGTTTTATGGACCGGTCTGTCAGTCCGTCCAATATCCAGTGTATTAGGAACATCTCTTTGAACTCAAGGTTACCTTACAAGAATAAACATGTACCAAAGGGCATCAAATATACCTACTGTAAGTTTCCATAAACATTTACTGTTCATTCCAGGCAGAGCAATCTCCATAGAGCCAAGCAGATGGCATAAAAGTTACACAGTTCACCTTTAAGAATAGTAAAAAAAAAACGAAAAAAAAAAAAAAAAAATGCAGTAGCTCTGGTCAAACACTAGGCCTTTTCTTCTTGTCTCTGTCTTTGAATCTATAGTGGGATATTAAGATGCAAATCAGCAGTGCCTAAGCATAATGATCCTTTTATGTTGAGTTTACTGAAGTTGGCGATAATGATCATTTTATGTTGAGTTTACTGAAGTTGGCTGAGCACAGAGAATGCAAAGTGTCCTCTGTCCATGTGTGAAATTAACTTGTTCTGCATTAATCAGAATATATGGGCTTTAATGCCACTGCACTCAGCCAAATGCTTCTAGTTTTCTCTTATTCAGCACAAAATCATCCCCAAAACAATGGACGCCATGTACTTTAACATCTGCTGTACTCACTCTGAAATATGGTGGGACATGCTAACGTCTTGTGTTTTAATAGCTCACGATACATCAACTTTATCACCCAATAATTCCCTAATAGACTTTTTCTTATCAATGGGAGGAGGATGAGATGGGATTGAAGGCCCTTGTATTTCTATGTGCAATACACAATTATATAGTAACTATATAGTGGTCACACAAATAATTTTACACTGTATCATCACTCCATGAATTGCATTATATATTAACTCTAGAGCACTATCGCCAGGTGATTTTCACCCGAGCAAAAGTATTTACATGATTTTCAATATGTTGCATTTTTCTGAGTGTCATGGGTCCTTGGGGAGCTTCACCATTGTTTTTGACATCTTTGAAGGTGTAGGTGTTTCCTTACCCCAAAGCTCACTTTTTCCTACAGGCTTTCAGGTGATTTTCACCCGGCAATGGTGAAAGAGGAATGTAAGAATGTAATGAATTTAATGTAAGAGGATGTAAGGAATAGATAAGTAAGAGTGGTCCTGGAATGTGTATCTATCCTTATTTAGATCAAAGGAGAAGTTCAATTTGTCAACTGGACAAAGTTTGTTTGGTTGAAAACGTTTCGCTGCTCATCCGAGAGGCTTCGTCAGCTCTGGTTATTGTACTGGTTAGACCCTGCTTATATCTAGCTGCCGGGAAGCGCGTCTTACAATGACAAAGCTCTGAAAACGATCCCCCCTAATCTGTCTCTTTGTTTTTCAAATTACTCTGACGGCTAGTTTCGACCCCCTATTCAACGTCTAACGACCCTCTCCACCCCTCTGCCCTGGCTCTGTTTGACTGGTCTAAGAATCACATTATAAATGGGAGACAAGTTATGTCTAACTCCCCCATTTCTGTTTAATGACGGATTCTCTTAAGTCCTTAAGTTTTAAGTCTATCCTTATTTAGTGCAGTGGTTATGAATAAATATCACAAAGTGGTGTTTTCAAAGGGAATTCTTATGGTGAAAACAATATTTTAATCCTTAATCATTTTTACCCACTGAAAAAATACTATTTTTTGTTCCTCTCTCCTGCAACTGTTCATGTGTCAAGGAGTGTGACTTCACCAGGGAATTCTCACATGTCCCAGGAATGGGTGGACCAAACACCAAGTTTCCAGTATCATTATTATTATTATTTTTTATTTATTTATTTTTTTTCTCAAATTCCAAATTTTTCAGTATTTTTGGAGCATGTTTTTAGGGTCTTCCTATATTTTTTTTTTTTTTGTTTTGTTTTTTTGTTTTTCCATTTTGTTACACATATCACAGTTAAAAATAAAAGAAAACCACTCTAATTTATCATGTGTTGTCATATTTTGATCTATTTTTCATGACAAGTACTGTTTGTTGGGTATATTATATCTGGTAAAAATTACCTGGCAAAAGTGATGATGTTACTTTTTATAGCGAAAGTGTTCTAGGGTTAAAGGTGCACACAAGTTTTCTGGTGGACTGCCCACCACCTGCTTGGCTCCATGAGGATGTTTTTGTTTTGCCTAGTATGGCATTAAACGGATCTGTCTCCATGGAGGTATGTCAGTGAGCGATTTTTGAGCAATAAAAACACTTGAATTTATGCAAAGTAATTGCATTCGGCATTCATTTATTCAGCGGCACGGTGGCTGAGTGGCACTCATGCTTCACACCCAGGTTCGATCCCTGGGTCGCCCAGGCCTTTCTGTGTGTGTTCTGTGTGGAGTTTGCATGTTTTCCCCATGTCTGGATGGGTTTCCTCCGGGTAAAATCCTCCAACTTAGGTCCTGACCAAGCCTAGCAATAAGATCATGGAGATGGATCCCCGGGCGCCTGAAAGATGAGCTGCCCACTGCTCCTGAAGGATGGGTCAAATGCAGAGAAATAATTTCCCTAAGGGGATGAATAAAGCATTTCTTCTTCTTCTTCTTCTTCTTCTTCTTCTTCTTCTTCTTCTTCTTCTTCTTCTTCTTCTTCTTCTTCTTCATTCATGCAAATGCATTTTCCTTAGAAACATCCCCAGGGTGAAGAAGTAGTATTGTATATTAAAATGACTTGTGACTTAATAAGGTTAAGGTACACTTTATTATCCTCATTAGGAAATTGGTCCTTAGCATTTGACCCATCCTTCAATGTCTCTGAGACAATCTGTGGAGCAGTGGACCCATCTCCAGATCTTGCTAGTCTTGAGCAAAAGAACATTTTATTCTGTCATATTCTGTCATATTCTGTCTGGTGAAATGGTTGTTTCTCCAATGTGGTGCTTACTGCAGTCTTCACAACACTGAATGAGATCGACAACATTGCTTTGCTTGTGGCATCAGGTCAAACTTTTTTTTGTCTTTAAGTGTTTAAAATAGACCTGGATTTCATGTTGTTTGCCAGTTTTTTGGAAACACCAGCCACATGAGTATGGGTAACATACTACTGGTGGCCGATGGACAGCAAATTTACACAAGATCTTGTTCTCCTCCCAATAGTAACCATATTCTTTCATTCACAAGGACTTATTTCTTCCATATATTACAACCATTACTTTATTTGGAAATGCATATAGCGTACTCTAAAAGGGTTCTTGAGTAAATACATAATGTTGACCAATGCTGCATATTTCTTAAGCATGATAGTATTTTCCCTATCTACTTGACACAAGGACACCAGTGGTCTTCTATGTCTCCTATCTCGTCCATCTCCCACTTCTCAGCCTCCTCTGCTCTGCTCAGAGAGGGCCAAACGCACACATAAACCTGCCACATTAATGGACTGGGAGTGCTATAAATCTGTGAATGCTTGGCTAATGCAAGAGCTTCACTAATGCTGCTGCACAGGGCCCCTCCAGGTGTAGCACACATCACCCACATCTGATTATAGCGTTGCAACTGGAAATGACACCGCGAGACACAAGGAAACGCGATTATCCAGCCATTTCTACCAGGCAAATGTGTTTTTGATAAGAAATGCACTGTAAAAATGAAATCAGGATGCTTTTATATGGCTTGAATTAAAGGTACTGTATGTAGCCTGTGCTCTTAATTCTTTAACAAAGGACTACAATCACAACAGAACCTGGGGTGCCAGTGCCTTAACCTGCAGATAGAGTACACATAAATATAACAACATTTATGCCATACTGTGGATCATTCCACAGTCATGACATCTCCAACTGGCGAAACCCTCATCAGTAATGTTACACAACAGACCTTTAAGCCATTTACTGTTTAGAACCAAACCAGGACCTGTAACATGCACTGAGGTGGTTCACAGTCAAGTGTGAATCAGCTCCTCCAAATCTGAGGCAATGGTTCATGACCAGAATAAGGTGGTGCCCTCTCCAGGTGGTTGGAAAGCCCCAGCATCAAGTGGAGAAGTTCAAGTATCTCGGGGTCTTGTTCATGAATGAGGGAAGGATAGAGCGGCGGATCAGTGCAGTGATGTGGTTGCTGTATCAGACTGTATTGGTGAAGGAGCTGAGTCCAAAGGCAAAGCATCAATCTACTAGGAAAGTGATAATAACCTAAATACAGTGGTACCTCACCTTACGAAATTAATTCGTTCCAGAAGTGGTTTCGTAATGTGAATTTTTCGTAAGTTGAGTAGCTATTTCAATGGAAAAAGCCTGATTCGTTCCAAGGCCCCAAGTTTTTTTTTTATAGTGTAACTTTTTTTATAGTGTAACATTGTGTTCTGCGTAGAGACTGTAGACCCAGGACTAAACGTGGACTATACCAGGTCTAGACCAAGGTCTAAACCTGGACTAAACCTGGACTAAACCAGGACTAGACCAGGTGGATTAAAGCGCCACGTGCGGGTCTATTTCCTGGTTTCGTTTCGAGTCACGGCTGAGTCGAGCAGTGAGGGCGACCGCACGCAGTCTCAGCGCATGAACGAGACCCGTGCTCAAACCGTGCCTCCTCTAGACCTCCTCTAGACCAGGTCTAGACCACCGCGGCTCTTGCATGCGTTCGTTCATGTGCTCAGACTGCGTGCGGTCCCCCTCGCTGCTCGCCTCAGCCGTGACTCGAAACGAAACCAGGAAATAGACATGCGCGCGGCGCTTTAATCCACCTGGTCTAGTCCTGGTTTAGTCCTGGTTTAGTCCTGGTTTAGTCCAGGTTTAGTCCAGGTTTAGTCCAGGTTTAGTCCAGGTTTAGTTTAGGTTTAGTCCTGGTTTAGTCCAGGTTTAGTCCTGGTCCAGTCCTGGTTTAGTCCAGGTCTAGACCTGCTGGCAGCCCCGCGCCGGGTCATGCTGCGCTATCACACGTGTCCGCGCGCAGTTTTCTCCCCCCTCCCCCTTCCCCCCACGCTTCACTATTAATAATTTTGTTGAAAATCTATGAAAGTTTGAGTGTTTAAACGAGAGACAAATGTGAGAAAAGTTTAAATTCAGTCTGAGAAAAGCGTATAATGTGTGTGGCTGAGTGCGCATTATTTTAATTTTTGAGATTTCGCGTTTCGTAACTTGAATTTTCTTTTCGTATCTAGAGATTTTATGTGAAGGCATTTCGTAACTTGAAATTTTCGTTTGTTGGGTCTTTCGTAAGGTGAGGTACCACTGTATTGTGATATTGTATCATCAAAGGTTTCTCAATAATTCTGTTGGCCATCACAATATATCATGTTATGGTGCAGTAATAGCTGCACACAGGGAACTACATATACAAAAATTCTTTGCTCTGTTTCAATCTAGTTTACATGATAAAATAACTTTTAAAACTCTTTGGTTTATGACAGAACCAAAGGCTTGTCAAGGCATATTTAAAAAAGTAGCATGTTCACAATTTTGTTTGCCTCTTCAAAATATCACAATAAATATCGTAGAGTGACATATCATGAAAATATAGTACAGAGAAACTTGGATATTGTTACATCCCTACAATCTACATTCCTAACCTCACCTATGGCCCTGGTTTAGTCCTGGTTTAGATCTCTGGTCTGCCCACTTCTATGGTCACAAACTTTCGGTAATGTCCAAAAGAAGAAGATCGTGGATACAAGCGGTTGAAATGAGTTCCCTCCACAGAGTGGCTTTGCGCTCCTTTAGCAATACGGTGAGGAGCTCAGTCACACGGGAGGAACTCGGAGTAGAGCCGCTGTTCCTCTACGTTCAGAGGGAAGTCTGAGCATCCGTGCTTAGACTACTGGAAATGTAAGAAATGGAACATGTGTATAACTTATATATAATTAATGCAAATGCAGACTTGGGCATTGTACAGTTCCCGGGCCACATACACATTTGGTTGACTTTGACCGGCCCATTTAAGCTAATTTGGAATTACAAAATAAACATATTTTACTGAATAAAGCTGCATTGCTTTTATTTAAGTGTTTTTTTAATGGCATTTTTTGTAAGGCAACCTCACTTTTTCATTGCTTAGTCATAACTTACCAGTCTTACTAGCTTGTCAACAATGCCATTTACTGCTTTTAATAATGAAATATGTTTAATATTATGCAGAATTATTAAACATTTTGGCCCGGCCTTCCACAATATTTTCTGTTTCTCATGTGGCCCCATGGGATAAAAAAAAAAAGCCCATCCCTTAATGCAAAGTTATTCGGTGAGGTACTTTTTGTTCACTTGCCGACATCTTAGCTTTAAAAAAAAAAAATAGCAAAACCAACCATAATGTTGAAAATGGTCAAAAAACTACCTTAAAAAAAACAACAACAACAGCAAAACCAACCATAATTCTGTTGAAAATGGTCGAAAAACAAATACACTAAATCACTAAGCAAAAATACTCTTCTTAATTGATTTTAATTCAAAAAGCGTACAGTTTTTTGCAATGTATGTTTAGTTCTCAACACTATAACTGCATTTGTGAGCCTGACAAAAGGAAAACACAATCATTCCTCTATTTCGCATCAAACAAATGCATTTCCATAACACGTCGCTCCATAGTCTGACGCTAACTCGATCTGGCAGAGGTTTATTCCACTTTGATAGCACCGTGAGCTATTAAATAATACTCCTATCACCGCTATTGGCATTCCTTAATGACGAGCTTTATCCAACCAAATGGTCCTTCACATTGTGTCAGCCAGAGAAATCATGATGTATTAAAATATAGCTGTGATCTGTGCGCACGGTGAGAGGGTCCAATATCTTTTGAAAGCGCTGATGGCTGATAATTTCAAGCGTTGTTAGCTACAGGCTGCAGTCGTCCGTCTTGTGAGAATGCTAATGCTGTTTCTGTAGCTTACGTGGACTGAAATTGCCAATAGATCATGCACTTTTATGGGATTGTATTGCATGTACTGTTTTGTAGATGTAAGGGGTGATTTGAAGTAGTCTGAATTCAGTATGTACGTCTTAATTTGAGTAGATATGACTTATTTAATGAACTTCATGTAATATTTATGTTGAAGAGATTATATTATGCAAAATCTACTTTTTAGAGCTTTCCACACTGTTATAACAATGTTCCCTTATCAAAAACATGCCTGAAAGGTTTAATATGTCATCTATGCATGTTTGAGTAATGTAGCGATCTCTCTTGGAGCCTATTTAAATCTTCTTCTGACTTGCCTACATAACCTAAGCTGCCTCCTGGCAATTTTCTTAAAGGGATAATGCAGATTTTTTTTATGTTAATCTGTATGGGTTTCCTTCTAAAAGTTACGTGTGTTGACACCGGCTTACCTCTGACAGTCTCAGCTGATCCCGGTTCGGCTCGCTTTCTCAAGCCCACGTAGGGAGGTCCGGTAACTTCCCTGGAACATGAAATAAAGCTTGTTTTTCTTCTCAAATCAAAACATTTGTCCGAAAGGTAATATATTTGCGTCCCAAACAGTTGTCCATGAAACATCCAGCAGCGTACTTAGCGATCATGTATTGTGTCTGTCTCTTCGTGTCACTGCGCGCATATTAGCTGTATTAGCCTGTTAACCTTTAGCGGAAGTGTACGGCAGATGAGGTCCCCTGCAAGCCGAAGTTTACAAGTGAACAGGCTAATAGACATAACATGGGTGCAGTGATACGAATCGACAGACACAATACGCGATCGCTAAGTACGCTGCTGGATGTTTTGTGGACTGTGAACTGTTTGGGACGCAAATATATCACCTTTCGGACAAGTGTTTTGTTTTGAGAAGAAAAACAAGTTTTATTTCATGTTCCAGTGAAGTTTCCGGACCTACCTACGTGGGCTCCAGAAAGCGAGCCCAACCGGGATCAGCTGAGAGTGTCAGAGGTAAGCCGGTGTCAACACACGTAGCTTTTAGAAGGAAACCCATACAGATTAACATAACGCACTATCCCTTTAACATATACAAAAGCATGATACAAAAAGAAGACACTACAACTTGACAAACCTTATGCGATATGCCATAGTTTCATTAGAAGGATGCACACTGGTTGTAATGTGATAGCGCTCTGAAGGGGAAGTGACTTAGCAGGGTGGAGGAAAGGAAGTGGGGCCTCAGAGCAAATTAAACAAAGGCTACAATCAGACTGTAGCCTGAAGTGTCCCAAATCTGATTTTTAACCCCCATGTGACCTGTATCTGATCTTTTAATGACAGTCTGAACGACACAGATCAAATGCGATTTTTTCAAATGCGACCCAGGCCACTTGGATATGTGGTCCTAAAATCGATACATATCCGAACTTTTGGCATGCGACTTCAGTCTGAACAGCAAGGTCACATTCATCCGACCTACACGTCATCAACAACAACATCACTATTCTGCGCTGAAGTGGGCAAACTTAACAGAACTGGATTGAATTTTAGGAGACAAGCCCAGCGTTGAGCCAATAGAATTGCTGGATAGCTGCGTTACTGAAGAGAAACCCACAAAACGCCTTGGCCAAAAACCCTGTCCTTCACCTTCTCAGTCTCCTCACTAAAACAAATAAGCTGTACATGTTCTGTGTCCGGAACGACAGCAACATTAAAATCTCCAGGCGCTCAATGCTAGTGTCCATGTTTAGGCGACTTCCGTAAACACTGAGCACGCTCGCTGCATGTGACGTCGTCATATCATCAAAACAGCATGCGGGACACTTTTGGGGCGTTTAAAGTTCACACTGGAGATCACATACAAGTTGCATTTAATTGGAAATGTGAACAACCAAAATCGGATTTCACAAAAAAAATCCAAATTTAGCTTTAAGGCCTGCAGTCTGAACGTAACCAAATTAACATTTTAATATATTTTCTAGGAATACAGCATTTTCAAACCAATTAAAGGGTAACGTGGTGATCTAAATATGTAGAATGTCTTAATTAAAAGGACACCTTTTTTCTGTCTTGCCCAAGTATATTGGAAAAGCAGCAGTGTTTTATTTGTGATAAAACAGGAAGTGTGGGTTGTTAACTCTGAGTTAACAACTATTAGCTGTGAATAATTAGGATTCTGGAAATGCAAGAGAGAAGAGAGAGAGAACATAACAGGAAAGGCCTTGTTCAGTCGGTGACGAATGGACAAATGGTGTAAAAACCCTATAGCATTTCAAAAGCCCATAGGTAGCTCCTCAGCAATCTCTATTCAAAGATTCAAAGCATGCACAGTAAAGAAACACATTTCCCTGTACAATGACATTCTCACACTGGATGCCAAGAGCATGCAAAAAAAAAATTAAATAGATAAATTAGATAAAGAGAAGCATATAAAAAGTATAATCAAATAGAAACAATCTTTACCGAATATACACTATGAAAAATATAGGCTAGGTGCTATGTACATATTTACAGATAATGTGCAACATTAGTTTTATGTGCAACTGTCAGTAGTAAAACGGTGTTCAAACATGGTTGATATAGTGTGCAAACAGGAAGTGTAAACATGTTTGATATAGTGGAAACAGGAAGTGTAAACATTCAAACAGTTACATGTGCAGCTGTAATATCTGACAGATTAGCTCTATACAGCCTCTTGCAGGGTCTCTAGGGTAAGTGGGTAATACATTAAGGACTACAGTGGTCCCTCATTTATCGCGGGGGTTAGGTTCCAGAAATAACCTGTAATAAGTGAAATCCGCGAAGTAGGAAACTTTATATTTTACAATTATTATACATGTTTTAAGGCTGTAAACGCCTCACCACACACACACATTATACACTTTTCTCAGAAAAAAGAAAAGAAGGGTAAAATAAGGTAAAGAGCCGCATGCGGTGGTTTAATCCTGGTTTAGACCTGGTCTAGTCCTGGTTTAGTCCAGGTTTAGACCTGGTCTAGTCCTGGTTTAGACCTCGTTTAGTTTCAGTTTAGACCTGGTTTAGTCCATGTTTAGTCCTGGTCTAATCCTGGTCTAGTTCCGGTCTGGTCCCGGTCTGGTCCCAGTCTGGTCCTGGTCTGGTCCCAGTCTGGTCATCATGTCTTAGTCCCAGTCTGGACTTCTTACAGATCCAGTGACTCATGTCTCTGCTTCTCGTGCATCCAGCGGGACTCCCAGAGCCGCCACCCCCGGGTCCCCCCTCTATAACATCTATATAAATGTGTCAAACTGAACACATTCTGTACTGCACAGGAGACACGGAGGAGAAGCCAATCAGGACGCAGAACACAATGTTGATACACTATTTAAAAAAATAAAATAAAATAAATTGAAAAATCTGCAAAACAGCGAGGCCGCGAAAAGTGAACTGCGATAGAGTGAGGGACCACTGTACTGCAAACATCACCTAAAAGTTTGTATGTGACTGAACTCAAAATCCCAAATTTTTAAATTTTCTCCACTTGCAATTATACTTCCCACATAGCTTCAAACCAATGTCTTATCAGCGTTTCAGAGCTTGGCAAATAAGCTTTCCAATTCTTGCAAAATTACACTGAAAGTACATTTTTTATAACTAGACTATCTGAAGTTCTGTTTATAATGAATAGAGCACATTTGAAGAGGTTCCTTTGGGGAGTATTGTTTTTTGGTATAGCTTTAAAAATGGATTAAAAGGCCTTCGACATCATCTACAGAAATGCCTCCAGCTTGAGCAGCAGGAAAGAGAACAGAATGTGTGTCTCAACAATGAACTGACGTCAGCAAAAATTGCACCAATTTCACTGTACTGCCGGGTTCTTAGAAGGTACATATTCACTTTCATGAAAGTGTGATTAAGGAGAGCAGGGGAGAAAGACTTTATTGAAAGTTAACACCATGTCACAAAAATGTCATGCATTATACACTTTTCACTTTGCTGGTGGAGGGTCTGCTGCCTGCTTTGTCTCCATGGAGATGTGTGAAGAATCCCTCAGTCGTCATGGAGATGTTTTTGCTTTACCTGGGATGTTCCACAGTGTGGCATTAAACTTCTTGCGGGTATGTAATGACAGTAGGTCTCGTTTCGTCAGGTATGGCATGTTGCCATATTATAATTGTTTCCCCTTCTCATTGACCCTTTGAACTTGTATTTAGGGTGATTTGTGCATGTTTCAGTCATCTTTATTCCCCTCTATTTAAGAGCTCATGGCTCTTATCAAGCCACTGGTACACGCTCACTGTGACAAATGCACTTCCTTCTCCAATCTTTTCTTAATTGGAGATACACATTCAGGAGACTCAAAGCCTTTTCAGTACAACATTTTTAAAATGTGTTGCTAGCCAGTGTGATTTGCAGAGCATGCTCCAGCAGTGCAATTTGTTGTGACGACACTCACGGTGAAGTCATCTTAAAAGGTGTCCTTTTAATTAAGACATTCTACATATTAAGATCATCGGCAGTAGCTCAGTTGGTAGAGCGTTTGTCCACTGATCCAAAGGTTGGTGGGTCAAATCCCGCTCTTGACATAAGAAACATCAGTGGTTGAGCGATCAGATCTACGATTCCCACAGATGAATGCTGCTGTTGTGGGCAAGACCCCAGTGTCTACGTACACTGGTGGGTGAGTGGGTCCTTGTTGTAAAGTGCTTTGGGTGCCTTGAAAGTGGAAAAGCGCTATATAAAGATGTGACCATTTACCATTTTAATCTGGCTCACACCAGACTGATATGTGTACTCTGAATTGACCTCAAACCTTTGTTCCCTCTGCATGTTTTCCACAAACTAGTCTGTATTTTCACTGTAATAATAAGTACTGAAGTACCTGTGTCGGCGTCACCATGTTTGTTTTGCTTCACTTGGGCGCTTCGCCTTTGGCTTCCACACAACTTCAGTGCTGCAGCATGATGTGCAGTAATTTCATTAGCAGAATGCACACCGATTGTGTTGTGATGGTCCTCTGAGCAAAGGGGGAGACGTGTAAAATGATACCACCAATGTATTATTTAAAAATGATAAAAAGGTAACCTGGTCTAAATATGTGTGTTTGTTGTTAATACCTTAAAGGTCCCATGGCATGAAATTTTCACTTTCTGAGGTTTTTGAACGTTAATGTGAGCTCCCCTACCCTGTTTAGCCCCCCCCATGGTTAAAAGTTGCGAAATGTCTAAACTGAGCATTTGCGATCCTTTTCTGCATTAGAAAAAATCAGAGCTCAAACGGGCGATTTTGACGTCAGATCGAAAAAAGAAATGCAAATGCAGTTCCACCCCCGTCTGTCTGTACTCAGCGTCTCTGTAAATCACGCCCAGAGAGTTTGGACTGCGAATGCGCTAGGCAATGCGAAATGCGTTTTTTTATTTGCCTGGAGGCACGTCCGAGTGTTTCTAGGCTCGGAAGTCCTTTATCTGAGCCTCTGGACCTTTGAACAGCAGTGGTTTAATTTTATTTTCTGTGGAAATGTGTTTATTTTTCAATGGAACGCTTGTAATCTCTTCTCCACGCAAAAACGCGGAAATGGATCAGAGAGCGCACAGCGGAGAGCGGAGAGTTTGGCCACGCCCCCACCCTCTACTATAGGCCATCTCTTTTCTTCTCATTTGCATTCAAGCAACAACGCCCATAATGGCCTGTTCAGAGAGAGAAAAATTACTCTTTCTCATCTTATCTCTGTTTCTCATGCACTGAGTGTTGTTTTTGTAGAAGGATTCATTTACAGTATTAGGGAACCATTAAGGAGCCATATAAAAGCATCAAGAAGCACCATGTCATGGGATCTTTAATAACAGAAGTGCAACATGCACTTTTTAATATGGACCTCTTCTTCAGTGACCAAACTTGTGTGTCTTATATTTTGGTTTATTTTCTGAGCTAAACCATGCTGTCGATGTTGGTTTATTTTCAATTTACTATAATTAGATACATTCCTTAATCCCCTCTCTTATTATTGCTTTGCTTCTCTTCACCTCCACCAGAGCTGTGGCCTCACAGACAGATATTTTCCATTACAAATTCAACCCATTGCTGATATGTGAGTGTTTTTACCTCTTTCACACGTTTTCATCAGAATCCAATTTTTCTGCATCAACCTCGTGTCATTGTTAAATATCACCGGGGCTGCGTAATAATCCTTGACTCAACTCCTCGAGCAGTTGTGAAGTGTCCTCAAAGTCTTTAAATCCAGAATACTGTGCCTACTACGTTTTAAAGTGAAACTGAAAGGGCGTTTTGACCTTCACAGTGTAATCTATTTGAAATTCACAGACCTACAGTAAGTCAAATGAAGCTGTTCTCAGACTTTTCGTACCAAGCACCTACTCTGACTCCGATAATATTTGGTTTTCCAAGTACTACCACCACCAGATCTAAACCGAGACTTAATCAGACATACATTTGGGCCTTTATATGTTAATAAGGGATTGTTACACTTCTATGGGGCATTAATTGCTAACACATAATGAATTTTGATGTCTCCCCTCCCTTTGCTCCCCGTGTTAAGTCACTCCCCCTTCAGAATGCTGTCACAATATGATCGCTGTGTATTCTGCTAATGAAACTACAGAACATCACGTGAAGTTGCGGTGTATTGTTTTGTGTCATGCTTTTGTATATTTATGGAGAACTGTCATTTGAGAACATGGATGATGTAGGGTTGTGGGCGGAGCACTGAACAGAATGGAGAATGGAGAAGAGAAAGGAGAGTTTGAATAGTGCCCAGGAGAGATTGCTAAAATACTCACACATGCATGGATGACATGCATGGAAAAAACTGTCGCCCGTCTCTCTGTAACTGCTGCTGTCAGGCTTCTCAGTTTGGTCTTAAAGATCCCATGACATGGTACTTCTTGATGCTTTTATATGGCTCCTTAATGGTTCCCTAATACTGTAAATGAATCCTTCTTCAAAATCAACACTCAGTGCATGAGAAACAGAGATAAGATGAGAAAGAGTATTTTTTCTCCCTCAGAACAGGTCATAATGGGCGTTGTTGCTTGAATGCAAATGAGGAGAAAAAAGCTGGCCAATAGCAGAGGGTGGGGGCGTGGCCAAAATCTCCGCTCAGAGCTCAGAGCCCACAGCTGATCCATTTCCTTGTTTTTGCACGGGGGAGAGATTTCAAGCGTTCCATTGAAAAATAAACACATTTCCTCATAAAATAAAATTAAACCACTGCTGTTCAAAGGTCCAGAGGCTCAGATAAAGGACTTAGCCTAGAAACACTCGGACGTGCCTCCAGGCAAATAAAAAAACGCATTTCGCATTGCCTAGCGCATTCGCAGTCCAAACTCTCTGGGCGTGATTTACAGAGACGCTGAGTACAGACAGACGGGGGTGGAACTGCATTTGCATTTCTTTTTTCGATCTGACGTCAATAAGGTGCCTTGTTCAAACTCGCCCGTTTGAGCTCCAATTTTTTGTAACGCAGAAAAGGATCGCAAATGCTCAGTTTGGACATTTCACAACTTTTAACCATGGAGGGGGGGCCTAAACAGGGTAGGGGAGCTCACATTAACGTTCAAAAACCTCAGAAAGTGAAAATTTCATGCCATGGGACCTTTAAAATGTTCTTATTAAACCACTCTCATGATCCTGAGTTTTTTTATTTTTTTTATTTTGTTTTTTTGTCTGAGATCGCTCCCACTAGCATTCCCAACAGGTTTGACAGTCTTGCTAAAGGCCCACTCCCTAATAAACCTTATTCTGGAATGGCTTTTTAGTTGCTATTGTAATCGCGGTCTGAATCCATCCATCCATTTTCTTCCGCTTATCCAGGGCCGGGTTGCGGGGGCAACAGTTTAAGCAGGGACTCCTAGACTTCCTACACCCTGGACACTTCCACCAGCTCCACCCCAAGGTGTTCCCAGGCCAGCCGGGAGACATAGTCCCTCCAGCTTGTCCTGTGTCTTCCCCGGGTCCTCCTCCCTGTGGGACATGCCCGGAACACCTTCCAAGGCAGGCATCCAGGAGGCATCCGGAACAGACGCCCGAGCCACCTCAGCTGCTCCTCTCGATGTGTAGGAGCAGCGGCTCTACTCCGAGCTCCTCCCGTGTGACTGAGCTCCTCACCCTATGGAAACTCATTTTGGCCGCTTGTATCCCTTGTATCCGCGATCTCGTCCTTTCGGTCTTTACTCAGAGCTCATGACTATAGGTGAGGGGTAAATCTTCACCAAAACAGTCCGGTACAGCGACCGCATCACTGCCGACGCTGCACCGACCTGCCTGTCAATCTCACACTCCATCCTCCCCTCACTCGTGAACAAGACCCCAAGATACTTTATTGATCTCACAAAGGAGAAATTGTTCTCTGCATTTAACCCGTCCTGTTATTAGGAGCAGTGGGCAGCACATTACTGCGCCCGGGGACCATCTCCATGATCTTGTTGCTTAGGCTTGGCCAGGACCTCAGCAGGAGGATTTTTACCTATGGCGCATGTTTTGGGTTGATGGGGGAAACCGGAGTGCCCGGAGGAAACTCCTCCACTTGAGGCAAGGACTCTCCACCAGCCCGGAGAGGGTCAAAAATTGCACTCTGAATTCCAAATATGAGACTTGGCTCCAACTTCATCCCTACTAGCAGGATGCTTGTTTAGTCCACTTCTTTATACAGTCTATGGTCAGAATACATAAGGTAAGCTGGCTGCACTGCAAACCGTTTCGAATAAACTGTTTCTGTTTTTCACGGTTTTAAACCAGTAAAAATGAGATACAGCACCTTTAAATGTTGACACTAACGTGCCTTATTGAAGTAAAAGTGAATAGTGTATTTAAAGAATAACCTTACCCTGGCATCTGATAGTAGAGCATAAACACAAGTGGTGGGAAAAAATCTATAGGAAACCACTGTATAGCAATGACAGTAACCATAACTAATAATAAGGACTATCTTAGGCAGAAATATCTCAAAGGACTTTTCTGACAACTGCACTCCTCTAAAAAGCACCTTTATACTTCTGGGGCATGCTCGAAGGTCGTGTTCCTGGAGCGAGCTGTCACTAAGTCTGCTCCTGTGCAAGTTAATTAGCAAAATAAGGTGCGATAAGTCTATTTAGAAATGATATGGGGGATGGAAAGAGAAAAGATAACAGGTTTTATATGGCGGTCGTAATGCATTGCTTCACTATTTGGGAAAGATCCAGAGAGGCTGTAAAAACTATAAAATGCACTAAAATACAACTGGGGAAATAGACAGAGCCCTAACCTACGACAATGTTACAAGTGCGAGCAATAAAAAGGATCTAAAGCTTTCAGCTGCCAGCCCAAATGTTACTGAAGAGTACTGTTACTTCCAAATAATATTATTAGTAGTGGTCTAAGAAATTGCTCATGTAAGAGTAAAAACTATTGGGGGAAATAGTTGTAAGAGTAGTCTGGGCATAGTATCTGATTTATAATTTGAAGGAGAATAATTGGCATTTCTCAGCCTTATAAGAGATTGGACTAAACTTTCAGTGTGTCCTTGGGCAAGACACCTTACCTCTGTGTATGGTATGAGAGTGAGTGAGGGATAAAAGACTTGCTTCCCCACCAATTATGGAGTTAAGAAATTCTTCCTTTATATAAAAGAATTGCTTTATGCATCAACCATACCACGACTTTACTGAAAGATCACAAAGTAACCATATTGCCCAACAGTATGGCATTAAACATATTCAGTGACACTGTTTTTTTTTCTGCTCAGTAATATCATAAAAACCTGAGGGGGGTCACCTTTCCACAGATTTGACCTGTAATTAGGCCAGGAGACATGCTTGCTTGTATCCATGGGGATAAAGAAGTATTTCAGTGTGTGCAGCAGGTGACAGTAGTTAGTTGGCGGCACGGTGGCTGAGTGGCTAGTGCTCATGGTTCCCAGCAAGAAGGTTTCTGGGTTCGAACCCTGTGTGGCACGTTGTATTGGCCGTAAGATTTGGGTCGGGTTTCCTCCGGGCACTCCGGTTTCACCCACCAACCCAAAACATGCTCCATAGGTAAAATCCTCCAGCTTAGGTCCTGACCAAACCGAAGCAAAAAGATCATGGAGGTGGTCCCCGGGCGCAGTAATGTGCTGCCCACTGCTCCTAATAACAGGATGGGTTAAATGCAGAGAAGAATTTCTCCTGTGTGAGATCAATAAAGTCCCTTCTTCTTCTTCTAGTTCTGTGAAAGCCTGCTCCGTGTACCTCACTGTGGTCTGCTGAGGCAGCAGCACCAGCAAAAGGGACATTGGAGGTGTCGACAAACTGATCCATAAAGCTGGTCACATGGTCACCTGTGAGCTGGAGATAGTTCTTTTATATGTATTTTATATACAGTATTTCAATACAGTTTATGTACCTTTATTTTATTCTACTTGTTTTACACAAACAAGATGGTCCTTATTTGAACCAT
The DNA here is from genome assembly GCA_036785185.1 of Paratrypauchen microcephalus. Taxonomy (NCBI): domain Eukaryota; kingdom Metazoa; phylum Chordata; class Actinopteri; order Gobiiformes; family Gobiidae; genus Paratrypauchen; species Paratrypauchen microcephalus. Next base: position 1,108,739 of record JAVJIX010000055.1, on the reverse strand, counting down.
CTTGTACTATTTTTGATCATTTAAAAGCATAGCATGTAACTTTCTGAATGTGGCATGTCACTATGCAGGCATAATACCATGAAAATAGCAAATTAAAACTATACTTTGGAACATTCTTCATTGAGATAAATGAGTTTTATACCATGCTGTGGAAATTTACAGCCAAAGGAACATTAGTTTCATGGAAAGCACAAGGAAGCTTTCTTCCAGGCCAAATACAAGTCAGGTTTGTGGAGATGCTGGCATACATGTGTATGATGCATGTTTTTAAGTGCAATAAACACATCCAAGGCTATGTTCAGACTGCAGCCTGAAGTGACCCAAATCCAATTTTTTTGCCTCTATGCGACCTGTATTTGATCTTCTAATGACAGATCCAATTTTTTCAAATGTGATCCAGGCCAGTTGGATATGTGGTCCTAAATCCAATACATATCCGATGTTTTGGCATGCGACTTTAGTCTGAACCGCCAGGTCACATTCATCCGACCCGTGCGTGTTTCCTCCAGCGAGAGTGGTACAAGTAGGTGCTCACAAATGTACACAAAAGTTATTCTTGTCATGCAAAAATAGTATATAAACTCCGTATCAGTGAAGCAGCGAAGCACATAGTAATCCCACCACTCTTGGCTGCAACTCCGCACCAACACGTTCATTTCTACCGACGTTGCTGCCACTGCCCCACAAAACGCCATGGCCAAAAACCTTGTCCTTCTCTTTCTCCGTTTCCTCCTTAAAACAAATAAGCTGTACATGTTTTGGCACCGGTACGACAGCAACTTTAGGCTACTTCCGTAAACACTGAGCACGCTCCCTGCGTGTGACATCGTCGTGTCCTCCAATGCGCATGCGGGACACTTTTCAGGAGTCTAGCGTTCACACTGGAGATCACATACAATTCGCATTTAACTGGAAATGTGAACGACCTTGCCAAAAAATTGGATTTCACAAAAAAATCGGAATTGAGCATTAAGCCCTGCAGTGTGAATGTAGTCCAACATGACAAAATCATGCTTTTACTGTAGTCGATTTTTGGCTTAAAGGTTACATACTGGGGCTTTAATTATTTTCCATTTTATGACCACTTCTTTTGTTAATATTATAGCGCAAGCTACTGTGTCCAAGTAATTTCCCTTGTGGATCAATAAAGCATCTCTAAGTCTACATCTGCCTCCTTGAAGACAAGCACAAGGCAGATCCTCCACCAGAAAAGCTCCATAGTTAAGCTTTAAGTCCAATACCAGCTTTATCTGATATATTGTCTGAACAGATCTCCTATAGTATCTGTGCTTGTGAGCGATTGCCTAGGAGCCATTTTGGACTAACCTACCTGCTTCTGCTCTAGTGAGTGGTGAGCTGCTATTGGCGCTTTGATAAGAGAGATTACATGATTGCCCCGTGTATTGTGCAGGTTGTAACAAAGTGTTGTAGGGCAAAAAGGTCGCTGGTTGGGGAGAATGGAGCAGAGATTGGAGCAGATATTGGGAAAACGCAGTGGGAGCAGAGGGAGCAGTGGGAGATAGCGGAGAATAGGTAGTGTTGTGTTTGAGCAGGAGTACATGGATGGGCAGGCAGATGGACAGATAGGAGCAGGGACCAGTGGAGGGGCAGATGGAGTGGACTGTAATCCCAGAGAAGGGACTATGGCTCTGGGGATGAGTGAGTAAATATAGAATTGTTCATGTAAGCAACTCGGTGATATACAGGAGGTAAAAACTAATTAAAAAAACCCAAAAAACCCCACAATAAGTAATATATTGTTAAAAAAAATATATATATAATAATAATGAATGGATGGTTATATCAGATGTGATCTTTTAAATAAGGGGTATTTTAATTCTATGGCATCCGTCCTGCTGGAGGGTCTGTCATCTGCTCGTCACCATGGAGATGTCATCACTTTGTCTTGAATGTTCCATGTTATGACATTATACATTTCTATCTAGCATTTTTTCAGTAGGAGTGTTTCTGTTGTTCAAAAATACAATAATTCCTTCTGTGGATAGGGGCGACTACACAGATGTAGCGTAGTGCTGTATCCTGCTTGTCCCTTTCGTGATAGGAACGATAGGCCATTTCTCTGTCTTACCCCTTCGTCTTACCCCTAGGTTTTGCGCGTTCATGGTAAATGGTAAAATCTTGATATAGTGCTTTTTCACCTTCAAGGCACTCAGAGCGCTTTACAACAAGGAACCATTCACCCATTCACACACACATCCACACACCAGTGTACGCAGACACTGGGGGCCAAGTGTCCTGCCCAAGGGGAGCCCAAGGGAGCTGGAGTCATACCTGCCAACCTGTGGGTCAGTGGATCTGACCGCTCAACCACTGATGTTTCTTATGTCAAGAACGGGATTTGAACTGCCAACCTTTGGATCAGTGGACAAACGCTCTACCAATTGAGCTACTGCCGCCCATGTGAGGGCAAGGGGTGTCCCGATTCTAATTTTGATCAAGGGCTCGGGCCACGACCTTGGGCTACATACCCCTTGAAACGAAGTAAGCTCTCGACCAGACTTGAAACGAAGGGGTACGCCTACAAGCTCAGGCAGGTTTTGGGATCAGGATGGCAGCGTCACATCAACCAGCCAAGGAGTCTCATAAATGTATTTTCAGCAGTTGTAATTATCGATTAACAGTTTAGCAGGTTTACAATTATGACGCTTACATTCAACGTTACTTTTAGTGAACTGTTGTTGCGGTTTTAATTGTAGTGATGTCTGTTTAGCCGACGTTATCATTTTCATCGAACTTTCATGTATAAACAAGCTATTTTTTTGTCGAGCTGAGGTACCCGATAATCCTTGACATTTGTTTACATTTGTTTGCGTCAGTTGTTGTCGCCTCTGTAGACGTAGCAGCCAGGTAGAGGCGAGGGATGATGACACAAACGGTAATCGAGTGGTGTCCCATTTCTTAGGGGAACCTTCGTAGCTCGAGCCCTCTCAGTTCGGTATCAAGGGGCAAGACAAAGACGTAGATAAAGGGGTAAGACAGAGTAATGGGATGAAGCCTTAATCTATACTGTGGAACATTCAAGATAAAGCAAAACATGTCCATGGATACAAGCAGGTGGTGGACCCTCCACTAGTAATGTAATGTTTTTGATGAGGAAACAACATTATAACATGATAGAAAGCCAAAAATAATTGAAGTTTTACCAAGGATGCATGATTTGCTGTGGCGAAAATGAAACGTTAAATGGAAAAACAACTCTAGTTCTACAAAAAGCTCCGTCATCAGCTTTGAACATGCACAATAAAAGTATATTTATTCTACCTTTTATTGCCTGTTATTTTATGTCTCTCCTCCTCCTGAGCCCCCTGCCTTCCTAAGGACTGTAAAGTTCCTCTGTTCCTCACAAAATGATAAAACAAACTGGGCTAATATTATACAAATTACCCAATGCAGGATCACTGGGCTGCCACTATCATTAAGGACTGCCGTAAATAAATCATAATTAGTATTTATTCGTTTTAAATGGGTGGCGTAGGCATTTTAGCTCACTCCATGGTACAATGCTCATGGAAGGGTTGGACACAGCAGACAAATTATGCTTTTAGCTGTAGGTCTTAAAAATAATCAATATATGTCAAAACATGAACGTTGTTACAATTGATTCACATAGTTTTTGCATGTTCTTCCTGTATCTGGGTGGGTACACGTTGGGTTCTCTGTTTACAACCTACACAAAATAAATCCTCAAACTACTCCCAACCTCCTTGCTTAACATCTGGAGAAGGGTCCCCTGGTGCCCATCTCCAAGGTTACTGTAACATTTTTTATAGCAACCCCATGTAACTTTCTGGTGATGGCACGTTAACTGCATTGTTCAGTGGAAATAAAAGGTTAAAACCATATTTGGAACATTCTCCATGGAGGTAGATAGGTTTTTTGACAGATGGTAGGTGGTTATGGCCAGAACAATAGACAAGGGGAGACAAAGGCGTCTGTTGTCCCGGGCCCCAGGGTTTCACGGGCCCAGAATTGGACCCTCTTCCTGTTCCTATTTATATTACAGCCCATCTCCTGTTGGCCCAAGCCCTGAATTTCTGTCAACAAGCCTGATTATAGTCAACATTTCCAACAGATTTTTCATGGAGGACGAACAGAAGCAAGCCCACCATGCAAATACAACAAGTCAGGTTTGTGGAGATGCAAGTCCACTGTACAATAAGCTTTCCTACAACTCTGGAAAAAAAATAAAATAAATAAGAGATCAATGCATTTTTTACTGAAATCAGCATCTATATATGTATTACAGCCATTCCATTCCAGCGTCTCTTGAATTCCAACACAAACACAAAGCTGAGCTACTTCAGTTCTTGCACCAGGAGTAAAGTCACCCAAGAACAATGTGAAAGACTTGTGGAGAGCATGCCAAGACGCATGAAAGCTGTGATTAAAAATAAGGGTTATTGCACCAAATATTGATTTCTGAACTCTTCTTAAGTGTAAACATTAGTATTATGTTGTTTTAAAATGAATTTGATCTTGTTTCTTTGCATTATTTGAGGTCTGAAAACATGGATCTTTTTTTGTTATTTTGACCATTTGTCATTTTCTGCAACTAAATGCTGTAAACAATAATATTTTTATTTAGAATTTAGGGGGAAATGTTGTCAGAAGTTTAGAGACTCAAACAAAAATTGTCCAACAATGCTCTGCTCCCCCTCAGCTATGCAGCCAGCAAGTAAAATTTCATATGATCCTGAAATGTTGAAAAATGTGAAACTTTTTCTGCTGTCGCCTACACAACAGCCAATCAGTGTGAGTTTCCTTGACGGAACAATGAGCTGACACGGAAACTGCCAAAATCAACAAGAAATAAATGAAGAAAGGCACTGCGTTTCCAACCTGGTGTCAACTCTTTTACTTTTGTTGCAAAGTTGTTGAGTCATCATGTAAAAACCTCTTACTTCACCTCATACGTACAGTACTTACAAACTTTTAGCCCTGAAAGACATAAAATTCCACAAACCTGATCCGTCCCCCCATGTTGAGCCCATAATTCTGGCTGAAAAGTTACACAGTAGGGTTTTTAACAGATGCTCACCCTGTTATCACATTAGAGTGAATGTAAATTGAGGTGTCTTGCTCAGAGGCGCAACAAAACGCTCTATGAATCTCTTCCTGTCCCACTCTTACCCCATGTATTCCAGTTAATATCCAAGGATAGTATGATTGTGATTTCCCTGGAGTATTTCAGATTATGGCATTATATCTATCTACAGTTCTATCTATTTCCTTACTGGTGTTTTTATTGCTCAAATATAGAATTTAACCCTAGAACACGCTATAAAAAGTAACATCAGCACTTTTGCCATGTAATTTTTACCCGATATAATATACCCAACAAAAAGTACTTGTCATGAAAAATAGATCAAAATATGACAACCCGTGATAAATTAGAGTGGTTTTCTTTTATTTTCAACTGTGCTATGTGTAACAAAATGGAAAAAAAAAAAAAAAAAAAAACAGAGGAAGACCCCAAAAACATGCTCCAAAATTACTGAAAATTTAGGAATTTGAGAACAAGAAATTAAAATAAATAAATAAATAAATAAAATGGAAACTTCATCTTTGGTCCACCCATGTGAGACTTCCCTGGTGAAGCACAGACTCCTCGACACACGAACAGTTGCAGGAGAGAGGAACAAAAAATAGTATTTTTTCAGTGGGTAAAAATGACCAGTTGACTAAAATATTGTTTTCACCATAAGAATTCCCTTTGAAATCACCACTTTGTGATATTTATTCATAACCACTGCACTAAATAAGGATAGATACACATTCCAGGACCACTCTTACTTACCTATTCCTTACATCCTTTTCATTCATTCATTCATCTTCTTCCGCTTTTCCATTTTCTGAGTCACGGGAGCAGCAGTCCAAGCAGTGTTCTGCTGCCCAGAACACAATGCACCAGCCCCCATGAATCCTCCCACAGGTGGTGGGTCCACAGGAGGACGGCTCACGTCACAACGGGCCTTGATGTAGCTTCTGCCATGGGGGCTACCAGTGTCCGCAGACACTGGGGGCGAGGTGGGGGTTAAGTGTCTTGCCCAAGGACACAACAGCAGCACTCAACTGTGGGAGCTGGGATCACACACGGTCAACCCATCAAGAGCTGCCAACCCCTGGATCACTAGACAAGCGCTCTACCAACTGAGCTACTGCCGCCTTACATCCTCTTACATTAAATTCATTACATTCTTACATTCCTCTTTCACTATTGCTGGGTGAAAATCCCCTGAAAGCCTGTAGGAAAAAGTGGGCTTTGGGGTAGGGAAACACCTACACCTTCAAAGATGTCAAAAACAATTATGAAGCTCCCCAGGGACCCATGACACATATTGAAACAACATATTGAAAATCATGTAAATACTTTTGCTTGGGTGAAAATCACCCAGCGAGTGCTCTAGGGTTAAGACATGCATTCATACTTTGAGTAGGGCCTCTCCACAGATCTGACCTGTAACATATCCTGGTGGTGTAACCTGCTTGTTTACATCAATACAGCTAAATAAAGCCACCGTATGTACCTTGATGATAAAGATTAGTTAGATTCACACAGTATATACTGTGTAAATCTAACTCATTTTTATCTATTTATCTATTTTATTCTATTTTTATATACTGTGTCTATTTTGCATCTGCTGTTGGCTGCTCCAAACGACATCTCACTATACTTTGTATAGTGACAATAAAGACTTCTATTCTATTCTATTCTATTCTATTCTATTCTATTCTATTGATCTGCAACTGAAAATAAGCTAAGGGATCAGTACACACTAAGCCAACTGATTTAATATTAAAAATTCAGTCAATTTCAGGTTTCAGGCTTTTACATAGCTGTTTCTTGCACTTGAACGAACGCCAAATTAAAAACAGAACTGACAGATAACAGATAACCAATTCTAGAAGCTACAATAACAGAAACACCATCAGGCTAACCTGCTAGCGTGACTGACGCAAATTGGGTAAGTGATGCAAATTGGGGAGAGAACTGAGCCTCACATGATATTCTGCAATTACGGCATTTTTTCCAGCACATGCTTTCTGTAAACTTTCTCTCTGGCCAAAAAAGAAAAAGAAAAAAGAAAATGGTGTGAAGAAATGAGAGGACTGACTTTACATGACTCTGTTGGCACAAACACTGAGATTGAGATGCACGCTGACAGCTGCAGGTCACAGTCAGGTCGTGGATAGCTCCAAGTCGTGTGTGGTTTGATGGAAAGCATTTGTTCTGAGCCGTACACGGAGCATACATCTGAGCTTTGAAGCAGGGGGAGCTTTGAAAACAGGAGCTCTGAGAATCACTGCTGAAGCTGGAAGGTCAAAATTAAACTTGAACCAACTGACAACTCCTTTTGCTAGTATACGCAAAATGTACTTTCAGGAGCTTTTGAAGACAATGTATTCTTGTGAATTTAATCCCCTTTTGACCTTGCTTTTAGTCACCTTGGCATTCATGTTTTTGAATTTAAAATAATGTCTACATTTGGCAAAAACATGCTTTAAAAGAAGATCTATTGTGCTTGTGTCTGCTATGTAGTTATAACTTATGGCAACTGTGGATCATTATGTTATAATTTGCACATTTTAAATCGCAATATTAATCTAAAAAGACTTAATAAAAGAAGCATGTACGGTCACTTCCACGTTGGAAAACTGTGCCCAATGGGAGCTGATGTTGCCGTAAATGCAAACGAGTAGTGGATTTTTTTGACAATGCAATGCTGCGAAATCCTACATGTGTCATCGATAAAGAAAATAAAATAAAATTGGAGAATGACGTAAGGACAGAGCAGTGGGGGTGTATGCTGGTGGCAGTGAAAGCGGGGATTGATTTACAACACGGCGTCTTGAAAATAAGTGATTAAGTGATTACTCAAACATGCATGAATCACTCCAAAATACAACTTCAAGAGCACAAATGAGAAAGGGGAACACCTATAACATGATTCAGAGCTCTAAAAAGTTGAGGATAGGTCTGCTTTAAAACCACACCCATACCTTTGTGCCCTCTGCTGTTATCAGTCGGAATTAACAATAAAAAATGTAAAAGGAAAAATTCAATTTGTCAACTGGACAAAAGTTTATTTGGTCGAATTGGTCGGAACTGAAGAAGCAGTTTGGATGAGCTGCGAAACGTATTCGACCAAATAAACTTTTGTCCAGTTGACAAATTGAATTTCTCCTTTTGCCATGAATTCTACCTGGACGACTGACTGACTAAAAATGTAATCAATTCTATCCATTACGCGACATGGCTGCTATGCTAGAGCCGTGTGTTTGTAGTGAGCTCAATTCAACCAGCCCAGTGATGGTTTACAGACTTTAATTAGAGAAGTCCACATTTCTACCTTTGAAGCAACTATCAGGGAAAATTGATTTTGGCAGCACAGAGCAAGGGACAAGTCTTTGAAAGGAATGCTTATTATACAAAAATCATAATTAGAATGGTAGCAATCTGTAAATCGCTAATGCTGCAATGACTTTTGTAGTGCTTCCCAAAGTGGAAAAGGGCCCTAAATGTTGTCTTTTATTATTAAAAATATTTACTAGGTATAGATTTGTTCCAATACAGAAATATTGTATAAATACTCTACTTTTGAGGTCAAAATAGGTCTGGATGTAATTATATGCATTATGTAGCTCCCGGAGGAGCTGGAGGAAGTGTCCGGGGTGAAGGAAGTCTGGGAGTCCCTGCTTAGACTGTTGCCCCCGGGACCCGACCCCGGATAAGCGGAAGAAAATGGATGGATGTATTTATATATATATATATATATATATATATATATATATATATATATATATATATATATTACAGTCATACCTCACCTTACGAAATTAATTCGTTCCAGAAGTGGTTTCATAACGTGATTTTTTCGTATGTAGAGTCACAATGGGGGATTTGGGCTGCTGCGAAGCCGAGCGCGCATTCGAACCCGCATTATTTGAATTTTTGAGATTTTGCGTTTCGTAACTTGAATTTACGTAAACGCTGGGGGTGTGAATCTTTCACTCACAAAACGGTTCGATTCGAATCTCGATTCACAGGCTACGATTCGATTCAGGGACGATTCATAAAATTAGTAAACGATCCGGTACGATTCGATTCGATACGATTCGATCCGATCCGGTTCGGTTAATTTCGATTCAGTACAGAGGTAGATAAGGTAGATATCAAAAATAAAAAAAGTAGTTATAAAACAAGCAAGTTGCCTATTAAAGGCAAAAATCTGAATGAATCAGAATTAGTGCTTCAGTCACAGTTTCAGTAACTGTATAAAAGTGCAACATATCACTGACAAGAAGATAGATATTACTAGGCAGTTATAGAAAACACTAGCATGTTAAATCCAACATGTCTTTTTAAGTATTTAATACAGAAATGCACCAATTCTGATTATATATTGTATTTTCCACACAAAAGTAAATTAGCCAAGTCAATTTTAGCCCAAATCAAATATACATTCCCAATACATGAATGTTGTCTAAATAAATCACCCAATCCACTAACCGTGAGAATAAAAACGCTAGTATCATACAATTGTTATGGTCTATAGCTGCCATGCAGACTACTGAGCCGATAGTGAAACATCAGACCGACAGTGAAAGTTTTATCAACGCGACACAACACTGGCACAAAAGTTAACCACGTATAGGAACCATGTCCATAAATAGCGGTAGCGCACCAAATTAATTTAACCACAGCTCAATAAAAGGAAACTTAGCTTAGCTTACCCATAGAGTAGATCTCCTGACGAGACACGGCGTAAGGAGCGGGAAACCCGCCCTCCGCACAGTGCGAATTGGGACACGGCTATACAGTGCAAACATTTTGTGCTCGCTTCCGCATATAGCCCGCGCCCGCTCGCATGATTGGCAGTTAACCAGCCAATAAGCTTCAACCCCAGGTAAGTGAACCACCCACCGTTCGCTAAAGAACGCAGACACACACAGGCGGCTGCTGCACCATGAGAGAGACCGCTCAGGAGCCGAGAACCGATTCTTGGCCGTAAATCCGGTGCATCGGACCTTTCGTAGTGAATTTGGACCGATCCGGGCTCCGCTGATCGGTACACTCAGATCGCAGAGGTCACAGACCGATAACCGATCCAAATCGGTTAATCTTTACACCCCTAGTAAACGCGTTTCGTAACTTGGATTATTCGTTAGTTGGGTCTTTCATAAGGTGAGGTATGACTGTATTTTTTGTCAAATAATCAGGAAGTGCATTTTTAGTATGCTAGTTTACCATCATAACAAAACTAATCAGGTGTAATCAGGAAAATCGCATGAAGCTTTCTTTCTCTGAATTTTCCTGGATTGTTGCGTCTCAGGTAAAAATCTATGCTCCTGTGCAGTCCACAAACCCTCTCTAATAATAAATAATAATACATTTTATTTATAATGCACTTTACATTTGACCTCAAATCTCAAAGTGCTACACTTGCAACAATAAAAGAACATTAAAACATCATAAAACGTTGTAAAAGAACATAAAAGAACAATTAAAAATATCATAAAAACAATTAAAAATATCATAAAATATTGTATGCTTTTCTAAAAAGATGAGTTTTGAGTCCTTTTTTAAAGCTTCCACCGTCTGTGGGGCCCTGAGGTGGTCAGGTAGGGCATTCCACAGATGGGGAGCGGCGGCTTCAAAGGCTCGGTCCCCCATGGTCTTGAGCCGTGTCCTGGGCGGGAGCAGACGGTGCTGTTGGCCTGACCGGGTCCTGGCTGAGGTGTGCAGTGTGAGCAGGTCTGTGAGGTAGGTGGGGGCATCACCGTGGAGACAGTGGTGGGTGTGCAGGAGGATTTTGTATTCTATACGGAGGTGCACGGGGAGCCAGTGGAGGGTGTGGAGGATGGGGGTAATGTGCTCATGTTTCCGCACCCTCATCAGGACCCTGGCAGCGCTGTTTTGGACATACTGGAGCTTTTGGATGCTCCTGCCAGGGATCCCGATGAGGAGTGCGTTGCAATAGTCCAACCTGGAGGAGATAAAGGCATGGATGAGCTTCTCTGCAGCCGGGAGGGACAGTGAAGAGCGAAGTTTAGAGATATTACGGAGGTGGAAGAAGGAAGTTTTGCAGATGTGGGTGACATGATTGTCGAAGGAGAGGTGGGGGTCAAACTTGACCCCAAGGTTTGTAACAGAGGGAGAGAGGGGAATGCTGTGGCCAAAGAGTGAAACAGAGGTGACAGGAGAAGAGTGAAGTTGATGAGAGGTACCGATTTGAATGGCTTCAGTTTTTGAGCCATTCAGCTGCAGGAAGTTTTGGCTCATCCATGCCCCCATCTCCTCCAGGCAGGAGTTTAGGTGGGCGACAGTGGCAGAGGGGGAGGTAGAGGGGGTGATCTTGAGGTAGAGCTGTGTGTCGTCAGCATAGCAATGGAAGTTGATTCCATGCCTGCTGACGACACACCCAAGGGGGAGCATGTAGATGGTGAAAAGGGTGGGGCCGAGCACGGAGCCCTGGGGAACCCCACAGGTGACAGTGAGGGGGCTTGATTTAGCATCCCCCAGGACTACCTGCTCGGTCCTGTCAGTGAGGTAGGAGTGAAACCAGTGAAGGGCAGTGTCCAAGAGGCCGATGTGGTGCTGGAGGCGGTGTAATAGGATGTGGTGGTCGATGGTGTCGAATGCAGCAGAGAGGTCGAGAAGAATGAGGAGGGATGTGGAACCGGAATCAGAGGCCATGAGTAAATCATTGGTCACTCTGATGAGAGCTGTTTCTGTGCTGTGGGATGGGCGGAAACTGGATTGGAATTTTTCATACAGACTGTTGTTTTTGAGGTGATTATGAATTTGAAGGGAAACTACTCTTTCGAGGATTTTGAAAAGGAATGGAAGGTTTGAGATAGGGCGGTAGTGTGAAAGAGGTTCAGGGTCGAGGTTCAGGGTCGAGAGTTAAAAAACGTTGTCTCTATTTGAATGGAGCCATACCACATTTTCTAGTTTCGAGATAATCCTTCTCAAAGTTTTCATCTCTTCTGCCCTCCTTGCCTCATTTGTAGGACATTAAGCTAAGCCCTCCCCCATCATGACTATCAATGTTCTCTGTCCAGGTCACACAGGATCATATGTTAAGTCAAAGTTTACTACAAAATTTACTTATAATCAGGAAGTACTAATAGCATAGCAAAGTAACCAATATAATTTTTTTTTTTAAAGTAATAAAATATGTAATGAAATACCAAGGTACAGGTAGGATTAAATAGGGTATTTAAGGAGTATTTCAGAGGAGGTAATACTGCTCAAATGAATTTCGTATTGCACATTATATATATATATATATATATATATATATATATATATATATATATATATATATATATATATATATATATATATATATATATATATATATATGTATGAGAGAGAGAGAGAGAGAGCACGTTGATTTTGTACTGCACATATTATACAATGTATTATACAATACTATATTGTTGTACTATATTATAATATAGCACAGTATAATATACTATGCTTTAAATAAATAACAATGAATAAATACATGCCATATATCTATAAATAAACTTTTGGTCACATCAAAATGGACTTTAATAACAATTCAATAATTTCAACAAGCTAGCTTTAATTCCAAAAACAAAGTAAAGTGCACTTTCAAAGTTCTATTAAATAAATCAGTTACTATTGGCATTGCAGCCTAATTCATTCAAAAAAGTTACAAAAAGAAAACATTTAAGGTTCAAATGTGTTTCATAATAACTTCCATTCAAACCCTCATGGCTACATTAGCGCCAAGTCAAAAAAGTTACAAAAGTACAGAAACGGGTCAAATTGAATCAATATAAAGTATTTCTCTACCGCTATAGCCTCTGGCAAAACGTTCGGCTTTTATATAAACAAAAATAGAGTGGAAATTAAACTAAAGAGACTCTTCTTGTTCGCACTGATCACATTGTTTAAATGCTAGCGTTAGGATTAGCTTAGCCGCATAGTGAAAGGATTTCTGCGGAGCCACAACAACAACGAAAATCACAAAATTTGAAAAAAAACTCCACAAAAACTGCATTTTCTGAGAATCTTAAATGCCGACATGTGGGCTCAGCTTCCAAAGGGCGTCACATTTTACAATTATTCTTCATGTTTTAAGGCTGTAAACGCCTCACCACACACATTCTACACTTTTCTCAGACTGGAATTAACGTTTTCTCACATTTCTCTCTTGTAAAACACTCAAATTTTCGTAGATTTTCAACAAAAAACCACAGTATTGTAGAACGAAACCAAAGTGTTTTTCATGTGTATTTCACAGTTCTCAGACGGGTTTTGTCGGGGAGAAAACTTGCAAACAAACAGCACTCCAGAGTCACACTGTGATCCAACATTTATATAAATCTGGCAAACTGAACTCATTCTGTACAGGAGACACGGAGAAGAATCACTGACGAATCGGCAAAGGTCTACAGTCCCTTAGCCAATCAGGATGCAGAAATGCGTGTTGATACACTATTAAAAAAAAAAAAAATTGGAATTTAAAAAATCCACGAAACAGTGAGGCCACGAAAAGTGAACCCCGATATAGCGAGGGATCACTGTATTTAATTAAAATGTATTTTATTTTAGTTCAATCATTTTCAAAATGTAATTCTATGGCACAAAGGCAAAAAAGCTGTTATATGCAGTGTTATTTCATTTTAAATTTCAAAAGGGTTTTGTGGCTCCCAGTGTTTTCTTTACTGTGTGACACGGGTCCAAATGGCTCTTTGAGTGGTAAAGGTTGCTGACCCCGGTCTAGCTAAACAGCAATATGCACTAACTAATATATGCTTTTCAATGTGCTTCTCTGAGCTGACTAATCGAAAACCTACCCCGTACAAGTCAGACAAAGGGCTGAACCAAGAGCCAGCTCGTTGAGGGGCAGAAACCCTAGCAACTCTACCACTGTGCACAATAATAGTGTATTTTCAGGCTATCAATTGGTGCAACTGGGTAACTGATGAAATTGGAGACTCCTATTTTCTGTTGGCTTTTGATTCAGTAAATGAGCTCGATAGACAGTTTGCTGTTCCCATGAAAATCCTACTCAGCTCCACCAAAACACATTTGTATAGAAAGTGCAGAGACTGAGCTGGAGCCGAGTCCACCTCCTGCTGGTATTTGTGGTGGAATACACACAAAAGATCTGGCTGTGCTTCAGATGTGAGCGAGAAGAGATGGATTTCGAAAAACATTCAAAACGACAGCCAAAGGAGAAATTTACCAAACAGAAACTGTATCAGCTTCTATTGTGGAAAGTTCTCCAGTGTGATCTAACAACATTTAAAGGTCCTGTATTAAACAGAATAGACTCTTGAGGCGTGTTATAATGTTGTTGCCTCCTTTAAAATGTTGTTTTGTTTCATTCACATGTTTGAGTAATGCTTTATTATTAGTCAGTCTACATCTCCAAAGCTCAAAATGCTCTGTTCCCCCTCGTGATGTCATGTAGTGGTAGCTTGCAATGAATAGCTAATCTTTACCTTTTGTGACTCCAATCCAGGATATTCTTACTGTGAGGTGAGAGTGCTTACCACTCAGCCACTCTGCTCAACATGCTCTTCCTTCATCAAAGGGCTTTATGGGTAGTTCTTTCCTTGCATTACTGGGTTGAGTGCAAATCTAATGCCCCTTTGCACATAAAAATGCTCTTCTGCAAAGAAATGTTTTACATTAAACTGACTTAAAATATTAGAAAATGCCCAGGGCAGTCCTCCTTCCCATCCCCTGACAGTATTTTCATCTCATCTCTCAAAATACACACTTTGGGCACCTCTGATCTAAGGGCTGAATTATTGTCTGTGCAGTAAATTGTGTGAAGAATCTCTCAGTCGTCCAGGTAGAATCCATGGCAAAAGGAGAAATTCAGTTTGTCAACTGGACAAAGTTTATTTGATCGAATACGTTTCGCAGCTCATCCAAGCTACTTCTTCAGTTCTGGTTAGAGTGCTGAAGGACACTGCTTATATCTAGCTGCAGGGAGGAGCGAACTACACTGAAATTACTATGAAACTATCAAACCTCTTTGTTTTCAGTTTCTGTCTGGGGTCTTGTTAGCATCGTCATTCAGGACCATAATGGGTGTTTTCACACCTCTGGACCTGACCTGGCTAACCCTATTGTTTTCTTTGTTTGTTTTGATTTAGGTTTGAGGATAGGTTATAAATGGGAGACAAATTGTGTCTGAGCCCTCCATTTCTGTTCAAGGAAGGCTTCTCTTTTTTGACAAAAAACAGACTCTTTAACTCCCCTCTCAAACCAGTTCTTTCATCTGGCAAAGATCTGGACCTCACTGTCCTCAAAGGAGTGGCCCGTGGAGTGGCCCGTGGCTTCTAGGTGGAGATGTACGGCAGATTGAGGTCCACTCTGGCTCTCTCGATGTTGGTACATCCTCTTGTGAAGTGGCTGTTTTGTTTCTCCAATGTAGCGCTCACTGAATGGAGTAGACCACATTACTTTGTTTGTTGCTCGGTGTTTTGTCCTTTGGGTGGAGCAGTTTTTGTCTTAAAGTGTTTGTGGATTTGAAATAGACTGGGATTTCATATTGTCTGAAAATCCTCTGTAGTTTTTCAGAAACGCCGGCCAGGTAAGGAATAGCTACACCCTTCCTCCTGGGTTCTGATTCTCTGTTGTTTCTTGTCCTTGTCTGTCTTGGTTTTGTTGAAAGCCCATCTAGGATATCCACACTCAGAGAGGGCTTTCTGCACATGTTGTTCTTCTTTCTCCTTACCCTCTGTGCTTGTAGGAACCACTTGGGTGCAGTAAATTAAATACCTCACATATTGAGTTTCCAGACAGGTTAAATAGATATTGAACTAAAGTCGTGACCACTCAAATTGTTCTTTTGATCCAAATCGCTGTTTAAACTTTCTTGTTCTTAAACCTTTTTTTTGTTTGTTTCTTTTGTTTGTTTTTCATTTTATGCAACTGGATAAAATAGTGGCCCTAATGGTTAGCTCTCTTGCCTCTGAGCAAGGAAAGTCCTTGATCAGGCTGTCCAAATCTTTTTCACTGAGGCAATGCCAAATGGTTAATTATTGAGGATACAGTGATGTTGGAGCCATTTTAAATGTGCAGTAAAAAGGTATTTCTGAGGATACTGTGCCTTCACCAGGAAGTCTGAGGGCCACATAGTTTGGACACCACTGAATCGTAGAGTTTGCATGTTCTCCCCATGTCTGAACAGATTTTCTCCAGTTTGTCTCCTGTGTCCTCCTCATCTTAAAAATGTGACAATCAGATTGATCATATCGCAGCCTAATTATTCACGTGATTAGTTTCTAAGTGCTTTTCGCAATTCTCAGACAAGAATGGCGTTCTGCTAGCCCTCACATCTGGCATGCTAACAGACAATAAAACGCTTTCTAATTAGATGCAGACACAGAGGACATATACAATACAGAGGACGGCTTATACAATATATCTGCACTGTGGCAAGTCAAATTTTGCTCAAAGACATGGAAACAGAGCCTTTTATGTAATTGCTAGGCCTATAACAATATTTGTGCACAACTTTCTAAATCTCAAAGTGACTTTCCCGCTTGACTTAAGTATTTTGTGTGAAGTGTTTGAAGTATTAGCGACAACGGGCTTAATGTTTGCGCCTGTCTGTCTGTATCTCCGTCACCGTGTTTATGAGCGGCGCTCGTCGACAGCTGACAGCAGTTTGACAAAGTCTGACGGATCTGCCTCTGACACTGTATTCTTCAGTCTGCACAAACTCATTTACACGCGTTCATTCAGACTCTAGCCATGCAGAAAATGACTTCATTAGACCGCCCGTGTTAAATGCTTGTTTGGTGAGCGGAGCACTGTTGTTTTGAATTGCGATCTTGATGAGGAGTTATGGAAATGGGTTGTGCCACTGATGACAAGAAGTTAATTTCTCCACTCAAAGGCGAAATGTTGACAGAAACGTGATTCATATAAATGACCGGAGGAACACGGAGTACCACTCTGCAGAGGCTGTGAAGAGGGGAGAGGACTGCAAGAGTGCGTGGTCCAACATGATTTTTAAAGAAAAACACTCACCTTGCGATGTCATGCAGTAATACAAGAAGTGATCCATTGTACTTTTAAACCTCATACACCTTCACTAAAATCATTTGGATGATTTAAACCCAGGAATTTCCAATCTCTACTGAACTAAAGATGAAAGGTAGTTGTTAACTGATGTAGACCACTAATAAATTACTAAGGTCGTTTTCACTCCTGCCTTGTTTTGTTCGTTTAAAACAAACCAGAGTTCATTTGCTCCTTTGATTCGGACCTTTTGGGCTGGTGTGGATAAAAACCAAAAATCTCGATCCGGAGCAAACAAGCGAACCGAGACCACCTAAAAAGCTCGGTCTCGACACGGTACCATTCGAATCCTGGTGCGGTTCGTTTGAGGTGAGAATGCAGACCGGACTCGATCCGACATAAGTTGGCTTTTTGTACTTAATGAGCTCCCGTCGTATGTCGAGCATTATGGGAAACTGAAGCTTACGAAACGAAACTAAACGAAATGAAACGAAACTAAACGAAACGAGGCTTACTTACGTTTTGCGTGAACAACAAGAGTCAGAACTTGATGCGTGCACATGAGCGCTGTCCTCCGTAGCCGTCTTGCCCTGTGTCTTCGTAATTTGGAAATTGATTGTAAAATAGTGTAAACCTCACGATGCTGCTCAAACTGTAAAAACTGAGCAAACCATATAGCTAAGGTTAGATTGAAAACAGCACGTAACACCGTTATTCTCCTCCTTCCGTGTTTGGACACGGCGCTTTGACACGGCTCATTTCTGTCCAATGGCTGAGCGACCTCAGCACACGTGGTTTTGTTTATAGATGTTGGTTCACTTACAAAAAGAAGTGCAGCGTGAAAGCGAACCGCACCAAAATAAAAAATAAAAAAAATTTGGTCCAGACCAAAGCAAGTGAACTATCGGACTTTCCTGGTGTAAAAACAACCTTAAACATATGTGAATGAAACAAAACCAGTAAAAGGGACATTGGGCAGATTGACAGTCTGATCCGTAAATCTGGTCACGTGATCGGCTGTGAGCTGGAGACATTTGTCACAGTGAGGGACAGGAGGACACTGGAAAAACTGCTCTCCATCATGGACACTCCTGCTCACCCACTGCACCAGACCATAGAGGGACAGAGGAGATAATACTCCCTACAACTGTACAACAACTCACCCTTATGTAACAGATAATACTCCTTACAACTTTAGAACACCTCACCATTATAACTGATAATCCTATGTTGTGTCAATCATATCATCTTTGCTCTGTTTTTGCTGTTTTTTGTTACTTGTTTAGAATGTATTACCATTTATATTTTCCTTTTTCTAATTACAATATAATATGATGTGTGAACTACTGTGTCTTAAGTAATTTCCCTTGTGGATCAAGAAAGTTTGTCTAAAACATAACTCCATGCATGTTTTGAGGAGGTAGCGTCATTCCAACATGGCTTGAAGCTCACACGAAGGGAAGGACCATGGTGAGGGTAGGGGGTTATAAAGATCTTTAAATGTGAGAAATCAGGGCTGTGGGAGCATTGGTACACTCCAGTCCTCACCAGAAGTCAGTCCCGTCCTTTTGGCAGGAGCAGTTTGGGTGAATGGCTGAACTCAACATAATGCTTGTATAGAAAACGCTTGTGGATTTAGTGGTTTTAAAGCTTTGATTTGTGATCTTGATGGGGGTTATGGAAATGGCTTGTTGTTAATTTCAAAGTTCAAAGTCAGCTTTATTGTCAGTTCTGTCATATGTGTTCGACATACAGTAAATTTCGTTTCTCTCTGGCCAAGTAGTGCAAAAAAGACAAAAAAAAAAAGTGTACAAAATACAATATAAAGACAGTACAAAAACTTCAAAGACAAAATCTAAAGTCTAAAATTTAAAAGCAGGGCAATGAATAAATAAATATAACAACAAAACAGCTCTGAGGGCCACATAGTTTGGACACCACTGAATCGTAGAGTTTGCATTTTCTCCCCATGTCTGAACAGGTTTTCTCCAGTTTCTCCAGTATTTTTGACAATACAAAAACTTCTAAAACAAAATCTAAAGTCTAAAATTTAAAAGCAGTGCAATGAATAAATAGCTAAATACAACAACAAAACAACAAAATAAATACCTATTAACAGATGTCCAAAATTTCTCCACTCCAACGCACAATGTTGAAAGAAATGTGACAAGTACAAATGACAGAAGGAACACGGGGTACCATTTTGCAGAGGCTGTGAGGAGGAGGGAAGAGGACTGCAAGTGCACTGAGTCCAACATGATTTTAAGATGTTTTTTTTATTTATTTTATTTATTTATTTATTTGTAGAGGTATTTTGTTTCTTTGATAAATTCTTTGTGTGCTATAATGCAAAAAAAGCCTTTTTCACTAAATTATACCCAACATTTGCCTTGCCAAAAGTCACATAAGGCTGTCACACATCTTTTTGCAGGGGCAGTTTGCGTGGGCATCAGACCCCCGAGATGGACAATGAGCTTAATATAATGCTTATGTATAGAAAACACACTGTCCATCAGATCCATTCCCTCGACATGGATTTGGTGTATCTTACTGGTAGCAGAGGGAATTACCATTGAAGAAATGAAAAAAAACTAAAGTAGAGGAGCTACCTGCTCCAACATGCTAACGCAAGTATGCATTAAGATAAGATAAGATAAGATATGCCTTTATTAGTCTCACAGTGGGGAAATTCTAGTGTTGCAACATACAGATCAAGAACAGCAGGAAAATGTAGCATGCAATAAAACAAGATAATAAATAATGGCTTAGAATCCTTTGTAATAGGGATCTGGCAATGATTTTTGGACTTAGAAACAATGCAGCTGTTGTGGAATTTCTGATCTACAAGAATAAACCTGGAAAGTTGTCTTGAATCAAATGGTTGATTTATTAAAGCAATTGTGCACAATTACTTCCTCACTGTCTCAAACAGAGGCATCTGTCCCTAGACTGGATGATCATACAAAACATACCAAGTTCTTATACCCCTATAAATATGTAATCAAGATATAACATTTCAACAATAACAGGTCAGCCCAAGGCTGGGTCATTCACATCAGAATAACATGTGAAAAATAACAAACAACAAAAACGTCCAGACTTTTACCAGTGACGTAACAATCCTGGGAGTGTTTTCTGAGTGCTTAAAGGGAGGAGTGTGTGTAGAATCCCTGAGTCGTCCAGGTAGAATCCATGGCAAAAGGAGAAATTCAATTTGTCAAATGGACAAAACTTTATTTGGTCGAATATGTTTCACAGCTCATCAAGCTGTTTCTTCAGTTCTGAAGAAGCAGCTTGATGAGCTTCAGAAAGTGTCATTGATGCTAAGTACAACTTCAGGTATGTTTTTGATGAGGGAACATTGTTACAACTGGGCTAAAAACTCAAAAAAGTCCATTTTAAGTAACATCTTTAAATAATGTTGACATCTCATATCAAATATACAGCATCCCTAGCCAGCTCAGTGACCAAATGTCCTCTGTCGCCAGTCAATGTTTAACCAGCAAACCCAGGCACTTTCTCTGGCTCTTTTCCTCCATATTTTTCCTCCATATTTGTCTTGTATTCTGCTGCGAGCTCAGTCCCACTCTTGTTTATTTGATGATTGCCCAGAGTGCTTTTGTGCAGCATGGGTCCACTCCGATCCTGCTGTTCGGTGAAGGCCGTCATTGCAAACTCAACAGCCCCCATGTCCTCCAGATCTGGGGAAATCCAGTCAACAAGCCTTTGCCCCTGCCCCTGACACGGTACGAGTGAGTTTGGGGTTATTTCTCACAGTAAGAGGAGGTAAACACAAAGGGTGCCCAGTTTGGAAGCTAAAATTGACGTTGAACTGCAGGAAATTTGGACAAAATATTGACAGTGGGGTTTGCCAAGTGGTGTCTGACGCGGCGTTTGTTTGGACACCCTTTTTCATTTATGTTTCTTCTATATTTCCATTGTAGATCATCACTGAAGGTGTCAAAACTATAGATGGGTTATAGCAAACAAAAAATAAGATAAAACTGGGGTGGCACTAGCTCATTTGGTAGAGGGATCTGAAGGTTGGCAGTTCAAATCCTGCTCCTGACATAAACATCATTGGAAGAGCGCTCAGATCCCACAGATTAATAGCGCCGCTGTGTCCTTGGGTATGACACTACCTCGTGCCCAGTGTCTGCGTATACTGCTGTACGAATGGGTGAGTGGTTCCTTGATGTAAAGCACTTTGAGTTCCTTGAAGGTTAAAAAGCGCTGTATAAAAATATGACTATTCACCAACTTGTTGCAGAAAAAAAGAATAATTAAAATAGCTACGCTTTTACATTGAACTTGGCACAGACCCTTAACCCAGACATGCCACAGTTGTGAAGTGAAAACTATATTTCTACTATACTGTCTAGCATTTCTTTAGTATTTGAATCTAAAATATGAAACATTTGATCTTTTTAACTTTTTCCTTTGCTACCAAGACCAAACTTTCGACTGCTTGTGCCAGCGTCACGGTATTTGACAGTATATATATATATATATATATATATTTTTTTTTTTTTTTTTTTTTTGCATGACTAGGTCTTAACCCCATTTCCTAATAATTTTGAGAATAATTTCCGCCATAAATTCGACTCGGTAAGACTTTAATCATCTCCTTGAAGCACCTTTCTTAACAGGACTAAGTGGAACCATGTCTTTGGCGAAGTGGACAGTAACAGCGTTGGTCGTTCCAACGTTTGTTTTTTTTGTCGTAGGCAGTCCCCTTAGCAAACGTGTCTTTGAGTGACGTCTGAGTGGCGTTTTGTGTCGCGGCGCCAACTTGAACGCTCCCTGCAGACGTGGAAGAGGATGCAGATCTTAGTTTCGTGCATTCTTCATATTCCAGGACATGTTTGTGGCGGAGGTGGTGAAGCAGATCGCTCGTGTCGCCTCCTGCGGCTACAACTTTAGCCCGACGACATTTACAGAATACGGTTGTTTGATCAGCATCAGATTTTTTTAAACGGAAGTACTTCCACACGACTGACACGGCTCCTCTTTTCGGTATAATTTCCTCTGTGTCTGTAACATTTTCTCCGTCCATCTTGTTCACCGCTCGACACACACTGAGCTTCCACCGCTCTCACGTCACTGCAAAACAGTCCCCCTCTCAAACAATGTCCCGCTGCGCCACATTCCGCTGCTCTGTGTTCTCCACGTTTTGTATGCACACACTCAACGGTATTGTGATATATGAAAAATTAATTCACAATATGAAGTTAATCTTCCCAATCTCCCTGGAGACAAGGAGCTGACACCAAGGCAAGTTACAGGTACAGGTCAGATCTGTGGAGAGGCATCACAATAATAATATTTGGTTTTGAAGGCATTGTGCTAGCAATTAAGACATCTGCAATTGAATAAATACAAAATAGATTAGTTCAAGTTAGTGGTGGACCTCCATACAAAAAGATTGCATCGTTAAAAATCTGTATTCTATCTGACAGTTTCAGAGATGAACTTATCTTGGGGAAAAAATTATAATTCTAATAACCAATTTGATGATTTGGAGCCAGTGTTTTAGCCTGATTTTGAACGACTGCCTTTTTCATTGCGCCAGTGGAGTCCTTGTGACACCTACTGGTGAGTTCAAAGCACATACATCAAGGCTTATATAATGAAATTAATTCTTCAAATGTGAAATTATCTTTGTCAACTATGCTGGTCACGCATTCAACCACTCATTTTAAATGACGCTTGCCTACATTCTAATTTCCACAGTGAAAATGTGCAAATATGTGCACGGTTTTATGTTATGCTGCTAAAATGCATCCAAAATGTCCATATATAAGTACTGGGTTTGGCTCAGGGGCTGGAGCAGGTGTTCCAATAATCCAAACACAGCTACTGTCCCCGGGCACAAGGCCAGTAACAAGAATGTTGGCAGTTCAATCCCCACCTCGCTCTGCTGCTGTGCCTTTAGGCAAGACATTGTAGCTCTGTTTGATGAACATTTGGACACCCAAGGCAGTCTGTTCATATGAGGTTAGTTGGCAGCTCAATTTCCTGTTTTGTACATTGACAGCATGCCTTTGGGCAAGACATTATATTCCATCATTTGGTTGTGGAGCTTTTCCTGTGTAAGAATGGAATGTTTGTAGTCAAATTTTCATCAATATCTGCAAGGTTTTTACAAAATATGAATTCCATAAGAATGTTAATTCATTTTGAAAAAAAAAAAAAAAAAAATATATATATATATATATATATATATATATATATATATATATATATATGTGTGTGTGTGTGTGTGTGTTTTGGACTCTGTAGCTTTATTACTTTAAATTTTCACAGCAGGCCCTTGGCCCTTTTATTGGAGATACGCTCGTGGATTGCAGAACTCTTCTGCAATTTAAGACAAAATCCTTAAGCAAAACAGGTTGCTACTATTATTAATGTTGCACTAAGGGCAGCTAGAATACACACTGGGCATTTTCAGAACAGATCTGAGGTGAAGCTAGTCCAGATCCATCTAAAGTGGAACTGGATCCTCATCAGCATGTGTGTTTTTGTCCTGTGTCCATTTGTCTTATTGTTTATATCTATGTTATCTATCTATGTT
Organism: Paratrypauchen microcephalus; assembly: GCA_036785185.1. NCBI lineage: Eukaryota > Metazoa > Chordata > Actinopteri > Gobiiformes > Gobiidae > Paratrypauchen > Paratrypauchen microcephalus. The sequence goes on along the minus strand of JAVJIX010000055.1, from coordinate 1,085,118 downwards.
ATCTATCTATCTATCTATCTATCTATCATATCACATGACAGCCAGTGGTGTTAGAATCAAACCAAACACAAGGACAGGAGACAGTGTCAGGTGGTTCTAAAAGAACCAAAGCATTTGTCAGTGGGCCAGCAGAGAAATTCATCTTAATTGTCCTATGCTACATTCCCATACATTTTCATACATACACATCATATATGATCTGTACTTACTTTGTTCTTTCTGTATTTATTGTTTTTCTTAAACAATGATACTTGTCAGGTTTAGATTTTTGGCACAATTAAAAAAAAAAAAACACTACCGTACATTTAAGCTATCCATTTGATAGATTTATTTTTGTGAGTAATTTTAGATCAGTGTTGCCATGTTGGTACCATAGATTATAAGTAAAAACATAACAGCATAACAAAGAAGTACAGAAGGATCATTTACGGTAAAGCAACTGACATACTCTTCATGTCTGAACAGATTGTCTGACCCGCTGGTGACCTCCCGCAGTCTCTCACAGTTCTTTTTCTTTCTCTCAAACCCATCACGGGCCCCTTTGTGCTGCCAGTCAATCCTCTGTCTTTTTTTTTTTTTTTTAGGACAAATCACCACATTGGAGCAGTATTGTACACACCGAGCACCCCGCTGATTTTCTCTCTACTTACACTATGATACTATTGTAACCAGGACCCTTTCATCGACTGTATCATACATTACATAATACCTATCTACCTTCTGTCTATCTATCTATCTATCTGTATATTCATTATTATGTAATGTAGTATTTAAAATGTCATATTTTATCTAAAAACAAAAAAATAGGCCCTGTACGAAAATAAATACATAACAATGCAAGTAAAAATAAATCTATCCATCCATCTCTCTAAATTCTCCTTATGTCAAGGAGCTCCTGTAGCTGTCAGAATAGGTTCAAATTACACCCTGTTACATATTTCCTCCGACTTGTTTTTGAGCATTTCATATTTATCACACCCTATTTTCAGACACAGACTTTCAGTGCGGAGCTGCCGGGCTGATAAATCTGGAGACGTAACTGTGTCCTATTGTCTGGAGTATAGGACCAAATGTAGCTCATACATATGCACATTTCCAGTCCACATCGGGGTATACCACAGGGAATAGTCTTTGCTCCGCTCCTGTATATCGGGGGAGAGTGTCTGCCAGAGGACTCACGAGGTAAACAAACAGAATGAAGTGCTGGTGAATCTCGTGCACAAATAAATATAAGGCCCGAGGAGGGGAGGTGTGAAAGGAGCACATGTGGAAGAGGCTAATTTAGGAAAAAACTGAAACTCTGAATATTCGGGGTGGGTTTGTGTTGTATCTGAAGCTAGATTTGTACAGTAAACAACTATTTTGATTAAAAAAAAAAAAAAAATACAAGAATGTCAAAGCAATGGAAGACTGGAAATATTAAATTACATGATGAATTCTTGTAGCTTTATTTTGCTTTTATTTTGAAGGTCCTATCTTACACAAAATTGACTCTTATATTGCTGTTACCTCCGCAAGAATCCATTCCATGAAGCTCTCTACGCACTATTCTTGAGCTAATCTGAAGGCCACATGAAGTTTGGAGGTCTGTAGCGATTGACTCTGCAGAAAGTTGGCGACCTCTGCGCACTGTGCACCTCAGCATCCACTGACTCCGCCCCGTCAGTTTACGTGGCCTACTGCTGAGTTGCTGTCATTCCCAATCTCTTCCACTTTGTTATAATACCACTGACAGCTGACTGTGGAATATTTAGGAGCGAGGACATTTTCATAACTAGACACGTGGCATCCTATCACAGTACGACACTGGAACTCACTGAGCTCCTGAGAAACAGTCTGCATGCCTAAGAGCTTAATTTTATGCACCTGTGGCCATGGAAGTGATTGGAACACCTGATTTCGATAATTATTTGGATGGGTGAGTGAATACTTTTAGCAATGTAGAGTAGATCAGAAATGTACAGTAGATCAGAAAATTGTGTAATATATGCTCAAGGAATGCCTCAGACAAGAAGAGATGATGGAGGGACCATAATGGCAAGACAAACCCCTACATGGGGCATACCACCGAAATATAACTGATGTGGCTGATATCAAGAAATCATACCAATGGCTGGAGAGGGCTGGTCTGAAGGACAGCACAGAGGCCCTCATCCTGGCTGCACAGGACCAGGCCTTGAGCATCCGAGCAATAGAGGCCCAGATCTACCACACCAGACAAGACCCAAGGTGTAGGCTGTGCAAAGAGGCTCCTGAGACAGTCCAGCACATAACTGCAGGGTGTAAGATGCTGGCAGGGAAAGCATACATGGAGTGACACAACCAAGTGGCAGGCATAGTGTACAGAAACATCTGTGCAGAGTACGGGCTGTAGATCCCAAGGTCAAGGTGGGAAACACCTCTGAAGGTTGCGAAGAATGACTGAGCCAAGATCCTGTGGGACTTCCAGATACAGACTGACAGAATGGTGATGGCGAACCAACCAGACATAGTGGTGGTGGATAAGCAACAGAACAAAGCCGTGGTGGTGAACATTGTAATACCAAGCGATGGTAATATCAGGAAAAAGGAACACGAGAAACTAGAGAAATACCAGGCGCTCAAGGAAGAACTGGAAGGTCTGGAAGGTGAAAGCATCAGTGGTGCCCGTGGTGATCGGAGCACTCGGGGCCGTAACCCCCAAACTGGAGGAGTGGTTACAGCAGATCCCAGGAAAAACATCTCAGTCCAGAAAAGTGCAGTACTAGGAACAGCAAAGATACTGCGCAGAACTCTCAAGCTCCCAGGCCTCTGGTAGAGGACCCGAGCTGGATGAGAGTGAGAGAGACCAACCACTGTGGAAAATGAGGAGCACATTTTATTATTTTATTTTATTTTATCAAATTTTCTGACTTAAAATAATATTGTCTGCATTTGGGGAATTCAGTTTATAAACATCCAGTGAGGAATTTAGATGCTGGAGCTCTCTCCACTATTAGCAACAGGAATGGAAAATTGGAAAGTAAACACATCCCCTGTGAATGTTCTGGTAATAAGGCCTAATAGAGACACACCTAGAATGAGTATGGAGATGTGCTTTTTATCTGTGACGCAACCAAACAGGCAAAATGTAAACGGGGCATTTTTTTTTTGGTCAGAAAAAATGACTTTGGATTAATGGATTTATGAAACAATTGGGAATGAAACAAAGTGCAACACCAGGTATGTTTTCGACGATAACATCTCCATGGAGACAAACAAGTGGCGTATCTTCTTCCAGAGATGTTTCATATTGCAATCTTTTAAAGTTGTATTCAAGTACAAACCCTTTTAAGACATTTTACTCACCCATCACCCTTAGCTTCCCACCTACCCGTCTCTTTCTCACAGATTGTCTGACCCGCTGGTGACCTCCGGCAGTCTCTGGTTGCTGTTATTCTATCTCTCAAACCCATCATTGGGCCCCTTTGTGCTGCCAGTCAATCCTCTGTCTTCTTTTTTGGGACAAATCACCACATTTGTCGACTGTATTCATCGACTGCATCTGCCACCAAAGCTTAAGCTAGACGTTGAGGACTGGTTTCTGTTCACTGAAATTACAAAAAGCTGGCTGCGTTTCAAGGTAACAACTTGTTGGTACAATAGTGCGAACAAAGGAAAGGTTTTATTATATTCCATCTTGGACAATTTTGCATTCGTACAAATCTGATCATGTATTTTTTTGCAATTCACAGGAAATGTGCATGTTTGGAAATGTGTTGGTTGTAGGGTTGGCAAAAGTACCGAAAATCAAATGCTAATTGAGACTAAACAAGTATCGATACATGGATACTCAATTCAATTGGAACTTTATCAGCACCTGTATCGAACCACTCAAATTGTCTAAGAGGTTTTCTTTTCTTTTTTCATTTTTGTTTAATCTTTTTATTATGGGATCAAAATTGGTATTGACCATCAAACTTTTTCCTTAGTAAAATTGAGTTTTAGTATTGTATTATTTTAAGCATTGTGACACACTAATTGGCTGAGGTTCAATTATTACACAAAAAGTCATCAAATTTAAAGGAACTGTATGTAACCAGTGCTCTTATTTATTTTTATTTATTTTTTAACCCTAACTGAACATGTTTGCAAAGCCTTGGCCTGCAGATAAAGGACACATCCAATTTTGTCTTATTCTCGGCAGTACGGTGGCAGAGTGGCTCGCACTCATGCCACCGTCCCCATCAACCCAGAATCATGCTCCATAGGTAAAATCCTCCAGCTGAGGTCCTGACCAAGCCCAGCAATAAGATCATGGAGATGGGTCCCTGGGTGCCTTCATGTGCTGCCCACTGCTCCGGAAAAATGGGTGGGATAATTTCCCTACAGGGATAAATAAAGGCTGCTGCCTTGCTGGGGTGCTGGGGCTTAGGTAGTGACCATTCAGATCAGAGAGAGGCATTTTAGGTTTAAACCAACTGGATTTAAGCATTGAACCTGGCAACACAAATGGGAGACTCATGTGAGGCTCATTCTGATTTGTGATAATTGTTTTGAGAACCAAAATACCAAATTGTACAATATGCAATTTACATATGTATCTATTGAGATGGTGTGGACCAAGTTTGAGCTTAGCAAGAAGGACTATGATAAAAGGAGAAGTTTCAATTTGTCAACTGGACAAAGTTTGTTTGGTTGAAAACGTTTCGCCGCTCATCCGAGAGGCTTCGTCAGCTCTGGTTCTAGTGCTGGTCAGACACTGCTTATATCTAGCTGCCGGGAGGCAGCTAGATCCTCTCGTACAAGAGAGGATCCTCTCGTAGAAATCCTCTCGGATGAGCGGCGAAACGTTTTCAACCAAACAAACTTTGTCCAGTTGACAAATTGAACTTCTCCTTTTATCATGGATTCTACCTGGACGACTGAGGGACTTTTCACGCATCTCAAGAAGGACTATGTTCAAATAATTGGCAAGTGAAATACACTTTGAAATTTCAGTCCAAAATGTCCAACTTTTTGTTGGTCAAAGCTACAGTTATATTTTAGATTTGTTTCAGTGTGCTCTATCACTACCAAATCATACATACCCCAAAAGCATACCCCAAAAATAAGACATACCCATTCCCGGGTGTGCTGTTGAGCCATTTTGTTTAAGACCAATTGTCCTCTCCAATTGGTACAATTGGTACAGTAGCTCCTGCCTAATTGGATTTTTGGCGATCTATCAGTTCTGGTAAAACTTGGTTCACAGGAAGGTAATTTAGTTTGCAGTCTAGGCCGGGGAAATATAAGAAGAAGCTAAGTATAAAATTACTCAAACTACTAAAAAAAATCATCATTATTAAGATAAAAAATTAACCCTTAAAGGTGCTGTACCCAATTCACAGTTTTGAAAAACAGAACTAGTTCATTTGAAACAGTTTGTTCAAAGTTATTCCTCACTTACCATAAACAGAACATCCTAATTATTCACCATGATGAGTTAATAAGCACCTTTCACAACATTCAGACACCAGTGTGAGTTTTACCTTCATGGTAAAGCTAACACCCTATAGAATGCTAACGTGCACTTCCTGATAATAATACATGCTAGATTAAGATTTTCAAAGTGCTACGCTGTAGTCATTATTTATTCATTCCATAAAGGTTTGATTCACGCTTATGTGGATGGCGACTTCCGGTGTATTTCCCGACACTGGAAATGTGAAAAAACAGTCAGCTGGTTCTAACACTACAATTACTTTTTTTGTTTTTGTTTTGTTTTGTTTTTCTAAGTTTGACAAATTATAATACACAAATGAATAGGCAATTTATAAAAGGAAAAAAGAAAGAAAACAATGATATCTAGATGAAGAAAACTGGGCCATTTTCTCATCCAATAGAGCGTGAATACCATTTGCCAACCTGACATATTCCTGCATGCATACACCACTTTTATTTTATTTATTCTTTAATAGGGACAGTGCTTATTAATGAACATCTACAACACTGCAGTGAAAATACACCAGATTATAGCAAAAATGCGCATTTCCATCTGTAGTCCCTGGGCAGGTGACACCACAGCAAAAACAACAAAAACAACGACAAGTGACAATAGCAGCAGTTAAACATTAAAAGTGTCCACAGGTCTGGTTTTCCTTTAGCCGCTGTTTCAAGTGAGATTTAAGTGTCCAGTGTTGGAGTCTCTCTTATTGATGATGGGACAGAGTTCCAGAACTTCAATCAAAGTGAAGTCAAACTGTGCTCTTTATACCGGGTGATGCGCGTTAACTCTCTTGCTTAAGGACACAACGACAGAACCAAGCGGGAATCAATACTCCGACCTTCGGGTTGGTGGACCACTGCACAAATCACTGAGCCACTGTCGCTATTATTAATTGTCAGTACAGCAGATTTATTTTAACTTAAAGGTCCCATGGCATGGAATTTTCACTTTCTGAGGTTTTTGAACATTAATGTGAGCTCCCCTATCCTGTTTAGAGCAGTCCCCCCATGGCTAAAAGTTGCGAAATGTGTAAACTGAGCAACTGCGATCCTTTTCCGCGTTTGGAAAAAAAGACAGCCCAAACAGACGATTCTGAACAAGGGAAATTTCTGACGTCACACTCGAGGAAAAATGCAAATGCAGTTCCACCCCCCATCCGGATGTCTACCCACCGTCTCTGGAAATACGCCCAGAGAGTTTGGACCGCAAATGAGCTACGCAATGCGAGATGCGTTTTTTTATTTGCCTCAAGGCACGTGAGAGTGTTTCCAGGCTCGGATGTCCTTTATCCGAGCCTCCGAACCTCTGAAACAGCAGTGGTTTAATTTTATTTTCTGTGGAAATGTGTTTATTTTTCAATGGAAATCGTCTCATCTCTTCCTCTGCGTTTAAACGCGGAAGTGGGGCCGGCGCACATTGCACCGCTAAAGAGGAAAGAGCGGAGAGTTTGGCCACACCCCCACCCGCTGCACTGGCCTGTCTCTGTCCTCATCATTTGCATTCAAGCAATAACGCCCAGAATAAAGTATTTGAGAGAGATATTTTTGACTCTCTCTGTGTTCATGAGGCTTTCTCATGCACTGAGTGTTGATTTTGAAGAAGGATTCATTTACAGTATTAGGGAACCATTAAGGCGCCATATAAAAGCATCAAGAAGTACCATGCCATGGGATCTTTAAGGGATAGTGCGTTTTTTTGTTTTTATGTTAATGTCTTGAGATAAACACTGACTTACCCATGACAGCGTGATCTGGTCCCGGTTCTCCTCCGGTCCCGTAGGTCATGAACGTAGTTCCGGTAAATTCGTGGGGACAATTTAATAACGCTTGTTTTTCTTCTCAAAACAACATTTGTCCGAAAAGTGATTTGCGTCACAAACAGTTGTTCAAACGTTTTAGCGGACAACTGTTTGTGACGCAAATATATCACTTTTCGGACAAATGTTGTTTTGTGAAGAAAAACAAGCTTTATTAAACCGTCCCCGCGAACTTACCGGAACTACGTTTACGAGCTACGTTACCGGAGGAGAACCGAGACCAGATCACGCTCTCATGGGTAAGTCTGTGTTAATCTCAGGACACTGTTGAAGGGGAAGCCATACAGATTAACATAAAAAATAAAAAATAAAAAAAGCGCAATATCCCTTTAAAGAGATGCTTGCACAATATATCTGCACTGGGACAAGACACCTTTTACTCAAATACATGGGAAATAATCAGGGCCTTCAGGATAATTCACGTGTCTGTTTTATATGTTAATGAGTTTTAGATGTTAATAAGGAGAATCGGAAGAAACCCACCCAGACTGAGCGCTTGATGAAGTTTCTGTGTAAAGTTAATTATCCATATATTTATTTAAGCAATTTCCTGAATTTCTAAATTAACTTCATAATTACATTGTAGTGTGTCAATATTTAATCATCATCTCTTCCACTTGGGCACACTTTAGTTTGTTTGTTTTCGGCACTACATTTATCTTTGAGTTCCGTCCTTTTACGCAGAATTAATTAAATTAGTACTCTCCCCAATGCATTATGACACGCAACTAAACAAAACTCATTAGATAGTTTAGATATCACAAAAAAAAACAAACACGTACTACACAAACACGCCAATTTAATCTGTCAATTTTTTAAAATATTTCCCAGCAATTTCGCAGTAATTTTCAGCAAATACAAGCTACGTGCTCGGTCGGCCTTTTTTCCAGTGTAATTTTTTGCGTAAATTAAAACTATTTCCAGGCTAAAGGGAAGGCCGCTCATTGGAATTGCTAATGGGGCTTTAGTCGTCCTCCCACTGAGAGCCGCCGTGTCAACACCGCAGATGGCTTCAACTCGTTTTGTATTCCAACAGGCATGACAGGAGAATTTAGCAGAGGCCAGTTCTCCCGTTTTCCACACAGAAGAAAAAAATATTGCTGGGTTTCGGCTGCCAATATTCAAGTGTTAAATGGGGGCATGAAAAAAAAAAAAAAAAAAAAAAAATGTTATCCTGCAGATTTTGGGCTGTGGTTGGATAAACAAAGCAGGTTCATTTATTATCATTAAAATAAATAATTAGGAGAGTATAGAAAAAAAATATTGCATGTTTGGTCGACTGCTGAAGGAGCTGCTCAGCTCCTCTACAGTCCGGTGCAGAGGGTGTCAGGTGTCATTCATGATGGACGTGAATTTGGCCAGCACCCTCCTCTCAGCCACCTCCTCTACAGAGTCCAGAGGACATGCGGGTCCATGTGAAGGGGGAGGGGGATGTGGCTACTGGCCCGGGAAGGTATGAAGAGGAGGGGGGGAGTCGAAAGAGGGGCAGAGGGGGTGGGGGGCAAATCAAACCTGTTAAAGTAACAGTTTAATTCATCCGCCCAGCGCTGATCACCGTCAGCTGTCTCTCTGCCACTCTGTCCAAATCCAGACATGTTCCTCAGTCCTCTCCACACGCCCCGTGCGTTGTTTTCGGCCAGCTGCTCCTCCATCTTCCTCCCATAGTCTTTCTTGGCCTGTCGGATCCTCCACTGGAGCTCCCTCTGGACCCTTTTCTGCTCCTCTCTGTCCCCTGAGTTGAAAGCCCTTTTCTTCTGGTTCAGGAGGGCTTTAAGCTCAGGGGTGACCCAGGGGTGGTTGTTGGAGAAACACCGTACTCTCCTGGTTTGTACAGTGTTCTCCACGCAGAAGTTGATGTCGCCCGTGATGCAGTGGGTCAGGCCGTTGATGTCATCTTCATAAGAGCCGCTGAACATGTCCCAGTCTGTGTTCTGGAAACAGTCCCTCAGACTGCGTAAGTCCCCTTCGCACCCTGGGTGTGTATTCCTGGAGCAGGTAAACCAGACAGTGGTCTGAGCGTCCGAGCGGGGGGAGGGGGGCAGAGGTGTAGGCGTCTTTAACGTTTGAATAGAATAAATCCAGAGTCTTATAACCGCTATAATTGATGTCAATGTGAAGACATCCAGGGACAAGATATTATCCCCGAGTTAAACTAACCCAACTGTTGGTTTAGTTGACTCTAAACTCATTGCTATAGGAAATCTTACAGTGGAGGAAAAAAATATTTGATCCCCTGCTGATTTTGTAGGTTTGCCCACTGACAAAGAAATGAATAGTCTATCATTTTAATCTACTCTACTTACTTACTACAAGAAACGCCTGACCTCGGTGCTGCAAACAAGGGTTTTGCCACCAAGTATTATAAGTCTTTTTTTGGCTAGAGGGTTCAAATACTTATTTCACTCAATGAAATGCAAATCAGTTTATGTATTTTCTGTATTATCTTTTTGATATTCTATCGCTCAGTGTTAAAATAAAACTAGCATTAAGATTACAGACTGTTCATTTCTATGTCAGTGGGCAAACCAACGAAATCAAATTCCCTCCACTGTATATGAGAAAGTGGAAATTGGCGTTTTTATCTCAGTCTCAGATATACCAATAAGCACAGTATTTCAAAAGTATCCTTTGTATTCTTTTTTTTTTTTCAAAATACAATTATTAATATACTTCAATTGTATTGTGGGAGGCAGACCTCCAAAAAAAAATAAAACCTATGAATTTCAGAACATCCCGTGTCAAAGCCTGAATCTCATCAGATCTCAGAAGCTTTGCAAGGCCAGGACTTGCCTGGGAAATCCAGAGTGATATATGTGGGTGTTTTTTATCCCTCCGGTGGTGTTCGCCTCCAGCCCCCTACTTTAGTGTTCCCGGTCAAAATTGACCGGTCTGTTTTAACTGCTCTTAAATTAGCACAATTTTTTTTTTTTCACCACAATTTTTTTTATTAAACATTCTTTAGCTGAGAACAATGTTTCAAAGTAGTGTCTAACAACAATTTATAGAAGTAAACATTAAATAACATCAGTTAAAATACAATTGGGCACTGAAATGAACTACAAAATGAACATATAATACAAAAAAATGAATGGAAAACCAAACACCAAACTCAACAGGGTGTGTGTGTGTGTGTGTGTGTGTGTGTGTGTGTGTGTGTGTGTGTGTGTGTGTGTGTGTGTGTGTGTGTGTGTGTGTGTGTGTATTCATGCACATGAGTGGCACGTGACACTCATGTCAGAGTGGGCCTTGCAAACATAAGCATGACATTTGCAGCATGTCAGGCTCGTTTTGATGTCTCTAGGGGCACAGAGGCCACAACGCTTCCTTTTCTGCCCATGTCCTTGTTGGGAGAGAGCAGCCAGGGCAGCGGCTGAGGCTGGAGTTTGCATGCTCCTAACCAGACTGGCGGAGGCTGGTGTGCGGGGAATGTGCTCGTGTCGCTGTATAAGACTTTGATCTTTGATAAGAGGAGTCACCAAAGCTTTCCCCAGCTCTGCGAGGAAAAGTCTCCTCATGAAACTTTTCCCCTGATTCCAGGTTGGGTCGATTGCTGTCCACACCACATACGTGTTGAAAGCTGACACATCCAGGATGTTGTGGAATAGTGCCACAGGCCAACGAGCCGTCATCCGCTTACAGGTGTATGTACCAGTAAGCTGCAATAAAGGAACAATAAATAATAAGAGATTAGGAACAATATTCAATCTGTTGTACACAAAATGCTGATTCACCTAGATAAAAATAAAATAAAATGCATGATGAGACTTTACATTACCTTATCAAGGCAGTCAACGCCTCCCTTGTTCTTGTTGTAGTCCTGGATCATCAGGGGCTTCCTGTCCTCTGTGGTGCTGACAGCGGCGTCTTTGTGTACTGTGCTCATCAGGATGACATTTCTGTTCTTCTTGGGAACGTATGACACAAGAGTGTGAGTGTCAGTGAATGCAAATTGTGATGAGAGTGCCTGTCTTCCTGTGGTCGATACCAGCGCAGGGGGAAGTTCAGGCTTGTTCTTCCTCACTGTCCCTACTATGGTGAGCTTTCTTTTCAGTAGCTCCTGACCAAGAGCATGTGATGTGAAGAAGTTGTCACATGTGATATTATGCCCTTGGATGGAGACCGGTTGTCATGTCCAGCACAACACGCATACCCTGTTTTTTTTCGGCCCTTCCAGTACTGGGTTTTCCCATGTACACCTGCATATTCCAGGCATAGCTGCTCCTGTGTGTGTGTGTGTGTGTGTGTGTGTGTGTGTGTGTGTGTTTGTGTGTGTGTTGGTGTGTTTGTGTGTGTGTGTGTGTGTGTGTGTGTGTGTGTGTGTGTGTGTGTGTGTGTGTGAGTGTGTGTGTGTGTGTCTGTGTGTGTGTGTGTGAGTGAGAGAGAGAGTGAGTGAGTTAGGGCAGTGTGTATGGGGATGTTTTCTGTATGTTGAATGAATTTACTCTGGATACCCATTCATTTCCTATGGCGGTCACTTTTGACCGGGAACACCACAGGTGTAACAAGGTTGATTAAAACACTCAAAATTGAATGAAATAGGTGATCATCACTTTTATATGTTCAAGTCCACAGTGTGGAGGATATCATAAGGTCTTGAGGTAATCAGATGAAAAACATAATATTTATGAGTATTATAAGTTGTAAAACGGTCAGATTTGACCCGAACACGACAGGAGGGTTATACAGAGGGATATTCTCTGGTCCCCACTCCTTTTGTCGGGTCTCAAGCCAGAACCAAACACGATCGTCCCATCAGATTTCTTTATTTCAATGACGCAAACAAAATAATTTACAAACAAAATAACATTCCCTTCACGTCAGATTTCAGAGAGTTTAATTCTTCTCTCCTTGATTCAGCAAAAATCTGCTTTGTTTTTCAGTCTCCTGTGATATATTTTTCCATTTCTTTTTTCTACATAAGCCCATTTTTGTTTTGATACAACTGGATAATCCACCTGTCATTCACAGCCATCTGAACTTAGGGAGATTCACCAGTGACCAGACTCTTTGTAAAGGACTGAAGAAGTGTTTATTCTGGATCCCAGGCAACACTTGGATGGGAGACTGCTGGGATTTAAGCAAGACACTTCACACACCATACCTAGTTTGAATACGGTGTGTGAGTGCTGGTGGTGGTTGGAGGGGCCGATGGAGCAGACTGGAGCAGCTGTGACTATAATAGTACCTTGTCTCAAATAATGCACTGTAAAGGGATTTGGGTCATGAAAATTATGTAAATCCAATTCATTATTCTCTTCCCCCACTTTGCCTATGTGCAATGACTCATGTTTGTGTGACTTTGTGATGAGTGGCAATTGGAATGGCCGTGTTATATTGGCAAACACTGCTCCACTGTTCCACCCTTTTGCAGCTCTCATACTGAGATAAGTAAAGAACGAATACTTTGAAAAGTGCTGTACGAGACGTTATTATAATCAGCACATTTGGCATTTGGAGCCGATTTGACATGCAGATTTTCAGGGACTAAGCCCGGCCGAACAGCCTGAGGGGCCCTCCTCTTTGGTCACCTGTGCTGTCAGAGCAGAACTCTCTTCTGGAGACAGAGCGGGGAGAGGCAGGCTCTGGGTTATTTAAGAGAAAGTGTGGAGGCTCTGCAGAGACACGAGCTGCAGCTGACTCAAGATTTGGATAAAAGAGGAAAGGCCTGCAGCAGTCACTATGCTCTGTCACCATCTCAATGTGTGTGTGTGTGTGTGTGTGTCTGTATGTGTGTGTGCATGTGCGTGTGCATGTAAAAAACTGATCATTAGACTAGAGTTATCGCAGAGGTGTGATTTGGTAAAAAGGTTAAAACCAAGAATAACCAAGAACCTGTCAACAGTGTTTGTGCATTAATATATTTTGTTGTAGTAATCAAAAAAGATCAGTTTGATTAGAATAGAATGAATAAATGTATTTTTTAATCAATAAAAAACAAAACTAAACAAATAATGAAAGTTCATGAAGGAGAAGACAGTGTGCCCAATACCAGAGCACATACAAACTCACATCATCCATATTAGCCATTTCCCAATTCAGCGAGTGCACGGTTTGGAGCGTGGTTTGAAGGGGATGTGCATCACATCCGGCGCAACAACTGCTGTCCCATTTCGTTTTTGTCCCATGCACAGTTAACACGCGGTCCGAAGACCGCAGTCGTTTCCATGGAAATCGGGGCGTGGACCAAGCGTGCAAAAATGCACGCTTCACACACTTAAAAGCCCAAGCATGCACAGCGCGGCAGGATATACTGTATGACTACAAAGATGGAGTCGCCAGCAACATCGCCATGTGACAGTTGCGACTTCACTATAAAATGTGTGTACTGGTTCACCTCACCTACAACTATGCTACACGAAACTCTTCATAAACTACGCTAAACATGTGTGACGGTAGCCGTAACGGCATAGTTCACGGCACCTGTATTACCGTTCACATGCTTTTTCCCTTACACTTCTATTTGCTGTTGTGATGCTGGATATTCTACAGTATCGCCATGTCCCAATTCGAAGTATTACTAGTCGCAATAGAATAATATTTTTGTCTTTAGGGAACAAGGAGCAGACCACCCGGCTCATTGAGCTGAGGCGGGACCTGTTCCATTTCAGAGAGGCCCATGCGGTCCACGGACTGCACTCAGGGGCTGAGCGAGTATGCACCGCCTTAACTGCAGGCTGAGACCACACTCCGAACCGTGCACTGTCTGAATTGGGAAACGGCTATTGACTAAATTAGCTTGATGTTTTGTTGACTCAGGCTACGTTTACATGATGACGGTCTGAACAGAAGACGCAAAAGTGGCGTCTTCACTTTTTATTCCGCGTTTAGATAAGGGAGGAAATCTGCGTGCATACGGTGACGCAAAAGTGTGTGGAATTCGACTGGGTATGCATGCCAGGCGGCTAGGTGGTGCTGTGATACATTATCACTATGTCTGCGCGCATGCGTAGAATCTTCCTTCTGCTCATCTGCGTCGCGAAAAGCAAAACAAAACATGGCTACCGGTAGCAAAAAAAAAATTGTGTGTTCAGACGAAGAAGTTCAACTATTGCTTCAGACCACGTTAGACTACAAAGCAACGAAGGCGCAACAAGGTGTGGACTGAAGTCCTGCCAAACAAAGTACACTGATATATGGACCGATGTGACGTAAACGCGTACGTGACGTCAGCAGATTTGACCAGAATTTTGCATCTTGGGCAGTGTAGACGAAAACGCTACAGCGGAGCGTATTCAAGTTTTCCACTCTGGAGGGCGGTTTCAGTTTTTTGTGTTTTTAAGCCCCCAAAACGCCGTTGTTTTTGTTTTTACCCATAAGCGTTCTCGTGTAAAAAGGCCCTGAAACTAAATTAAAATTCAAAATCTTTATTTGACTGAAAGGTACAGTATGTAACTTTCTAGAGGAGGCACATCTCCAGTATATATCTGTGGAAATTAGAAAATTAGTACCACACACCAGAACGTTACTCCAGACTAAAGTTTGTGGAAATACAGGTTATTGCTATTCTTTGCAAAAAAAAAAGTCACATACTGACGCTTTAATCTTGCCAACAAAAATCAGTAACTAGGCAGAATTTATTGCCTGTTCCACAGTATGGCATAGGACAGCTTGTAATTTTAGAATTAGCTGTTTTTTTATTGTTCTGAAAAGCAGATATATTGTGAGTGGACTCAGCTCGTCTTCACAGATCTGACTTGTGAATAGGGTTGCAAAGGGGCGGAAAATTTCCGGAAAGTTTCCGGAAAATTTCCATGGAAACTTTGGTGTGGGAATTTTGGGAATTTTCAAATTGGTAACTTTGCACAGAAGTTTTGGGAATTTATGGGATTTATTGTGAGTCATATACCAACATAAATATAAACATTTTATTTTGTCATCAGCAGCATTATTGTAAAAGGGAGACAATTAAAACACATGACTCACATGATTTATTTGTAAGATGAACTTTATCAATGCGTATCTCCTTCACTGAACAACAAAACATGAACATTGGCTAAAATGTGTCTTATAATTCAAAATTTAATGAAAGGAACTCTCCTCCTGTCCAAAAACTTGAATTCAAAATGTAAAATGAAAGCAGCTTTCCCCTCTGAAAAGTCTTTCTTGAATGTCAAAAAGTCTTTTGTCAATCAAAATATTTACCCAAAACTTCTCAAGCCTGGTTTTTGCATGTTCTCCATTTTGCCAAATACTTTCAAGCTTCTTCCTCAATGTCCACAATGTTCACTTCCTCAACATCTGACTCCTCATCTTCTTCAGTGTCTGTGTCCAATCTTGTGGAGGATGGCTCTGTGTCAGGCTCAAAGAGCCTGAGGTTTGCACGTATGGCCACTAATTTCTCCACTCGCTCATTCGTGAGCCTGTTCCGAACTTTTGAGTGTGTGTTCCCATTGTGTGTGTGTGTGTGTGTGTGTTCTGTATTTGCTGTGAGCTCAGAAAAGTAGCTTTAGCTCTTCAGAATTCTAGAAGTTCTTGTGCATGTGATAAAGGAATGCAAAATGCATGTAGAGCAGTGCTTCTCAAATAGTGGGGCGGGCCCCCCTGGGGGGGCATGGCGTGATGCCAGGGGGGGCGCGTATGACCCTGGGAAACATGTTTTTTTGCTGTACTGTACTCGAACTAAGTGTAATTGCACATCAACAACAGTAGTTGGCAGTGGCGTTCTCACATGCGATTTACGCACAGCCTCACCATTAACAGAACATCCTCTGTCACAGAAAAAACACGTATATTCCACTGAGTCGTGTCCTTTAGTCCGACAGAAGCTGACGCATCAGTGCTTTTAGCTTATGCAAATGAGGTGGTTTTAAGTTTCATTTCTGTAAAACGTAAACAAATGTGCGCAAAGCTGCATTAAAAACACATTAATATTTGAGTCCTCAGTGCAGTCTTTGTTGTAAGTTTCTTTCTTTTTTTGTTTATAATGTTAATAAAAGGATACAATGGTGTTCTAATAATTTTCTAGACAAATAATACTATTTATAGTCGCGCGCAGGAAGGGGGGCGTGAAATTTTTTCTTCTTCCTAGGGAGGGCGTCACAGAAAATAATTGAGAAGCACTGATGTAGAGGGTGTGGCTCGATGGCTCTGCACAAAATACTGTCCTACTTTATTCACAGAAATGTGATTATTTTGGCCAAGATTATGCTACAATATTTTTTCTACCAACTATATTGATGCCCCTAACCTTCAACTTTGATAATTCCCAGTTTATTCCCATTAATTCCCGAAAATTCCCGTTAATTCCCGAAAATTCCCATTAATTCCCGAAAATTCCCATGGAAAGTTTCCAACTTTGAAAATTCCCAGAATTTTGCAACCTTACTTGTGAACATGTCAGCCTGGTTATGTCCATGAAGATAGAGAAGCTTAATACCATACTGTGGACCCTACTATGC
This sequence comes from Paratrypauchen microcephalus, assembly GCA_036785185.1. Taxonomy (NCBI): domain Eukaryota; kingdom Metazoa; phylum Chordata; class Actinopteri; order Gobiiformes; family Gobiidae; genus Paratrypauchen; species Paratrypauchen microcephalus. The sequence goes on along the minus strand of JAVJIX010000055.1, from coordinate 1,068,458 downwards.
AAATGTATTAAATTAAATTTTATTTTATTTTTATTTATTTTTATTTTTTTTTCTGGTATAAATACATAAACATTCCAATTGTTTTCAGCAAAACCAATATATCCTCCTGAGACCCGGCCCATTCATTTGTGTTCTTTATAATGGACATCTTTTAAGTTTTGAGATAGACTCTAATTTGTGGCTGCACTATGATTAAATTAAAATACTACTACTACTACTACTACTACTACTACTACTACTACTACTACTACTACTACTAATAATAATAATAATAATAATAAAAATACAGACATAAAATACATAAATAAGTAAATAAATAAATAAGACATAAAAATATAACATAAAAATAATAAAAATAAATAAATAAGAAAGGGAGTCTAAAAACTTTTTGAGGTGACTGTAGAACCGACCGAAAAAACTTTTTTTTTTTTTTAGGTTGTTAACTTGACTCACTGTTCCAGTCCATTACAGAGGGCATGTTACAACATTAGGAATAAAAAATGAAATTAACAAAATGTAAATGTTAAGGTGTTCATTTACCTCCAAATAGAAAATTTAAATAATAATAATAATAATAATAATTTAGATACACTTCTTTTCTTCGCGTCCCAGGAGGATATGATGGCTTACTTCATTCCTAATGACCCAAACTGGAGGCACTCAAAGACGTTTATCTCTCCTTTTTCCCCCACTCAGCTCCAGGACTCCTCTAATCACACGACGTCTCAAAAGAACCAAATAATGCAGAGAGCAGCAACTCGTGGAAAAAAAACACCACCTTTTTCATTTACCCAGAGGAGTCTGAAGGAGAGGAGACAGAGAGAATGAGAAAGAGAGAGAGTTAGAGAGATGGAGAGAGGGAAAGACAGAGTTAGAGAGTGAGAGATGGACAGAGAGTTAGAGACAGAGAGAGGGTTAAAAAAGCGAGATAGACAGAGAGTTAGAGAAGGACATAGAGAGAGATAGAGACAGAGAAAGAGAGATAGAGAGGTCTCGTCCTCTTCTGTCCTCTGTGGCGGGTTTTTGTCCAGCTCATCAGTCCTGCTCTCTATCAAAAACCCAGCACGCTAATGGATTCTCCCCACACAGATTTTCTATTTACGATAAGAAGGCGCTCTCAGTCTTTAAAGCCAAATTGAACGTTGATGGGGGCAGCTTTCTTGGAGATGTTAGGAGTATTTTTGTGCGGTCTGCTGTGGCGTGAAATGTCCAGAGTCCATTTGGAGAAAGGTTTGTAAAGTAAGATGAAATTATAGAAAGCATATTGTGCTTGAGTCTGTGGATCTGGATTTGTGTTTTGTTTCATTCACACATGTTTGAGTAACCCTTTATTATTAGCCTGTCTAAATCTCCAAAGCTCAAAATGCTCTGTTCCACCCTGTGATGTCATGTAGTGGTAGTTTTTAAGTTAGCAGCTACCTTTTTACCTTTTGTTTAGGAGAGATTGGCAATTCCAGGGCTGATATTTAATGATCCAAATAGTTTTAGTGAAGTTTTATGGAGTTTTAAATCCAAATGGTGCACTTCCTGTATTGACGCACACTTCTATACATGACATCACAAGGTGGAACTGTGTGTTTTCCGTTTGAGAGAAGAACTCAGCCTAAATATGCAGGGTTTGTGTGTTAAACATGTGTGAATGAAACTAAACATGAGGAAACAACATTATAACATAGATTAGTGGAGTATTATCTGCTAACACATAAGAATCAGATCACCGTGTTATATTTTATTGTTTTGAAGATTATATATTAGCAGAAAACAGCGTATTAACATGCTGTTCTTTTGTTGAGTCCAACTCCCATGCTCTCCAAACTAAGTCACTCCCCCTTCAGAGCGCTATCACAACACAATCAGAATGAAGTTGCTGTGTTTTGTATTGTGTTTTTTCTATTTGTGGAGAATTGTCGCATGGGAGCATGGGTAACGTAGAAATGCTGTACAAACATCTTGCGTATTGTCAGAAGATAGCCATTATTTTAATTTCTAAATTATGAGACGGCAAAAGGAGAAATTCAACACCAGTTAAAGGGACATTGGACGAATTGACAAATTGATCCGCAAAGCTGATCGGCTGTGAGCTGGAGACATTTGTCACAGTGAGGGACAGGAGGACACTGGACAAACTGCTCTCCATCATGGACACTCCTGCTCACCCACTGCACCAGACTATAGAGGGACAGAGGAGATAATACTCCCTACAACTGTATACAGCTGGTATTGTATATCTTATTTGATACTGTATTTTATATTTGACTACTACTTTTCTATTTAAATCTGATTTGTACATATATACTTAAAGGGATATGCCACCCCCAGGTCAAATTTGGGCATCTCCCCACAGTCCAGAGACTAAAATAAGTGGTGGAAAGCGTTTTCCTGCTCACCCAGCCATTGTCTCTGTCGCCACTGACGTCGCGCCTGCAGCCCTCCGCCTTAGACTGGAGTCTAACGTCGCCAGAGAGGGCCAAAAGGAATTAATTTGCTGATGCGTTTCCCAATTACTTTGTGTGTAGTGCGCATTCATATCGAGTGCAAATAAATGTGCAAATCAACACGGAGAGCTTGCCTTGGTCATTTTGGGTGGGAACTATTTTCCAGTGCGTAAGAATACAGCCGTATCACGCAGCACGCTGCCAGGGGAATCCCAGTTACGCACCGGGAAGGGAGTTCCCCTGTTGCACAACGTGGTGCGTGATTCGACTGTATTCTTCCGCACTGGAAAATAGTTCCCACCCAAAATGACCAAGGCAAGCTCTCCGTGTTGATTTGCACATTTATTTGCACTCGATATGAATGCGCACTACACACAAAGTAATTGGGAAACGCATCGAGCAAATTAATTCCTTTTGGCCGAAATCTTTCTCTGGCGACGTTAGACTCCAGTCTAAGGCGGAGGAGCTGCAGATACCGCGGCGGTCAGTGGCGACAGACTCGGACAATGGCTGGGTGACCAGGAAAACGCTTTCCACCACTTATTTTAGTCTCTGGACTGTGGGGAGATGCCCAAATTTGACCTGGGGGTGGCATATCCCTTTAATTATCATTATTTTTATGTATATAATTATGTCTCATCTGACACAGGTCTATTGCTCCTTGGTGACTTTTCCATCTATTGTTTTTTTGTTTTCTTTTTACCCTCTACTATATATTATATATTATTATATATTGTACACTATATTTGATGAGTGAGCTACCGTACCCAAAACAATTTCCCTTGTGGATCAATAAAGTTTGTCTAAGTCTAAGTCTAAGTCAATTTGTCAACTGGACAAAAGTTTATTTGGTTGAATGTGTTTCACAGCTCATCCAAGCTGCTTCTTAAGTTCTGGTCAGACGCTGCTGGACACTGCCTATATCTGCCTGAAGGGAGGAGCTAAGTAGAGTGAAATTACTTTGATCTACCACACCTACTTGTTTACAGTTTCTGTTAGTTAGGTGGGCCTATTAAATATGCAGTTGGAGTGGAGTGTGGGGTCTGGTTAGCAGAATCATTCAGGGCATTATGGCGTCTGACCAGAACTGAAGAAGCAGCTTGGATGAGCTGCGAAACGTATTCGACCAAATAAACTTTTGTCCAGTTGACAAATTGAATTTCTCCTTTTGCCATGCATTCTACCTGGACGACTGAGGCATTCTACACACATCATAAATCATGAGATGCCAAAGCATGAATGAATGCCTTTGCAAAGGTCAACAATAGAAATAATGCATACAATTTTATCTTTAAATCCATGAAAACTTGACCAATACTGAGTGACTGCACAGCTAGTAGTTGCCAACATTTAAAAGTTAGTAGTTTTCAGCACCTGTCAAAGATGTCGAGACCTCCCTCTGCTCAGTTGGTGTAATGGGTAACACAGTGAAGACGGCTCGGAACAGGACAGCTTTAATACCCAGCATGCAGTGTTCTTCACAGCTGACCTGAGTTGAAATTGTATTAGCTGAGAAACCAACATGAAACCAACTGTCCATAATCGTCTGTGTCAGTGGTAGTGTAGTGAATCCACAGCACACCTTTGAATACTAAGGCTGAAATTGTCACAGTGTGCTTTATCATTGAGAAAGTCTGAAGGCACTATATAGTATTAAGTTCTGGACAGAAGTCTGAAAAGAAAAACCCATTTTAGAGTTTATCCACCTGGCACACTGTGAAAAACGTTGCGATTATTATGGAAAGTGCACACAAGGACAAATTTGGTTAAAGATCCCATGACATGGTACTTCTTGATGCTTTTATATGGCTCCTTAATGGTTCCCTAATACTGTAAATGAATCCTTCTTCAAAATCAACACTCAGTGCATGAGAAACAGAGATAAGATGAGAAAGAGTAATTTTTCTCTCTCTGAACAGTCCATTATGGGAGTTGTTGCTTGAATGCAAATGAGAAGGACAGAGATGGCCTATAGTAGAGGGTGGGGGCGTAGCCAAACTCTCCGCTCTCAGCTGTGCCTGTGCGCTCTGACCCATTTCCACGTTTTTGTGCGGAGGAAGAGATGAGAAGCGTTCCATTGAAAAATAAACACATTTCCACAGAAAATAAAATTAAACCACTGCTGTTCAAAGGTCCAGAGGCTCAGATAAAGGACTTCCGAGCCTAGAAACACTCCAGGCAAATGGAGTGCCTCCAGGCAAATAAAAAAAACACATTTCGCATTGCCTAGCGCATTCGCGGTCCAAACTCTCTGGGCGTGATTTACAGAGACGCTGAGTAGACACAGACGGGGGGTGGAGCTGCATTTTTCGAGCTGACGTCAATAAGGTGCCTTGTTCAGAATCGCCCGTTTCAGCTGTGTTTTTTTCTAACGCAGAAAAGGATCGCAAATGCTCAGTTTAGACATTTCGCAACTTTTAGCCATGGGGGGCCCTAAACAGGGTAGGGGAGCTCACATTAACGCTCAAAAACCTCAGAAAGTGAAAATTTCATGCCATGGGACCTTTAAGGACTAAAACGAGAATTTGTATCTTGACATTGTAAATAAAAAACAGACCTATAGAATTAAACATGCACATTCTGCTCCCGTTTCATCTCTATGGGGTTTTAGAGGTGCTGAATAAATACATAAAGGTGCTCTGTGTGACCTTTTCGGTGGCCTCTAACATGCTGATTTCTACGGAGATTTTAACGCTTTGCCAAGAATATTCACAAACTCATGAGAATCCATCTTGGAGTGCGCCTTCTGTATGGTTAATTGGGTGAAAAATGTGCAGAAGGTAAGAGCTTTGTGCAGTTGTGGACAGGGGAGATGTCTATGATGGCTTTTCTGGATGTAACAAAAGTTCATTTTTGTGGCTTGTTCTGCTGTCGTGATGTTTCAACAAATCAGATTCAAATATTCGTCACAACGCTCCTTGTTTTCTGATCTCATTCAGCGAGAGCCGTCCCACACTGATAATGTACAGAACTGAATTCAGAGTCACACACAGATCAATCTGGTGTGAGACAGTCGAATTAAACACTACGGAGACAAACACAGACACCGCCAGGTAAAGTTATACATCAGATCTGTGGAGTGGTGAGCCAGCTTTCTGTTTTGCATGACAATAAATACACCTATATTAAATAAAAGCAAAAATAAAGTTTAATGATATACTGTAGAAGCTTCCAGGCAAAACAATAACATCCTCATCGTGACAAGCAGGTGGCACACCCTCTGTTATGTCCTCTAAGTTAAACCAGTGAAGACGAACCACAGGAGTAGGTTTTGTACTTTAATTTTCCTCTTCAGATGGTGAAAACTGTAACATACAACAACATTGCTCTTAGAATCTGAGCCGAATGTGACACAAAAACAAAGCACTTATATCATCTTATATAAAACTTTACATATTCACTTAGTAATAGAAAAATATAAATGTTTACAAACTTATAAAGGCATCAAGAAACTCACGCCGTTGCCTGATTTGACCTCTAAGGTGTATAGTGATTGATAAGACCATCCTGACAGAAAACAGCAAACTGGAAGTGACGATATTCCGCTATTTTTTTCTTAATCCAAACTATAAATGCAATACCCCCAAAAAACACCTCTAAACCACCATGAAACCTGAAATCTGAGATTTTTAATACATTTCTTTTTAAAACATGAAATTAAGGAAATTATTTATTAAAGAAACAATTGCCTTAAAGATCCCATGACATGGTACTTCTTGATGCTTTTATATGGCACCTTAATTGTTCCCTAATACTGTATATGAATCCTTCTCAAAAAATCAAGCCTCAGTGAACACAGTCAGATCATAAATATCTCTCTGAAACATTTTATTCTGGGCGTTGTTGCTTGAATGCAAATGAGGAGGACAGAGACAGGCCAGTGCAGCGGGTGGGGGTGTGGCCAAATACGCCGCTGTTTCCTGGATTAGCGGTGCGATGTCACCCACTTCCCAATTTTAAGAGCGGAGGAAGATATGAGACGAGTTCCATTAAAAAAACACACATTTCCACAGAAAATAAAATTAAACCACTGCTGTTTCAGAGGTTCAGAGGCTCGGATAAAGGACATCCGAGCCTGGAAACACTCTCCAGGCAAATAAAAAAACGGATCTCGCATTTCGTAGCTCATTTGCGGTCCAAATTCTCTAGGCGTGATTTCCAGAGACGGTGGGTAGACATCCAGATGGGGTGTGGAAACCTTTCCGCGAGTGTGACGTCAGAAAGTTCCCTTGTTCAGAATCGCCTGTTTGGGCTGTCTTTTTTTCAAATGCGGAAAAGGATTGCAATTGCTCAGTTTACACATTTTGCAACTTTTAGCCATGGGTGGCCCTAAACAGGGCAGGGGAGCTCACATTAACGTTCAAAAACCTCAGAAAGTGAAAATTTCATGCCATGGGACCTTTAAAGGAAACACACCCTCTACCAGAAGCTGCACCTTTTAAGATGATGTGGTGGACAGCAGGTTGTGGGTGAACAATAAAGATAAGCAACAGTGGCTCAGTGGTTAGAGCTGTGGTCCCCCAATCTGAAGGTCACAGCATCGATTCCCGCTTACACCAAGTGTAATTAGCCATCTATCGCAAGGGAGACCAGGAGAATACAGCACTACAGTACAATTCAGGTCTGTGGAGAGTCATTCACAAAAGGAATTGCATTTTTTTTTCTGAAATCAGCATCTCTACATGTATTCCAGCCATTCCAATCCAGCGTCTGTTGAATTCCAACACAAACACAAAGCTGAGCTACTTCAGTTCTTGCACCAGGAGTGGAATAAAGTCACCCAAGAACAATGTGAAAGACTTGTGGAGAGCATGCCAAGACACGTGAAAGCTGTGATTAAAAATAAGCGTTATTGCACCAAATATTCTCTTCTTAAGTGTAAACATTAGTATTATGTTGTTTTAAAATGAATTTTCTCTTGTTTCTTTGCATTGTTTGAGGTCTGAAAATCTTTTTTGTTATTTTGACCATTTGTCATTTTCTGAAAATAAATGCTCTAAACGATAACATTTTATTTGGAATATAGTGTTGTCAGTTTATAGACTCAAACAAAAATGTTCCTTTCGCCCAAACACATACCTATAAGTAGTAAAATCAGAAAAACTGATAATTTTGCAGTGGTTTTGCAGTATTTTTTTTTCCCATAGCTGTATATGTTTATTGTCATATATGGAATATTCCAGGCAACACAATGACACCTCTACAAAAGTTGAAAGACATCTACCTTTATTATCACAAAAGTTTTACCTGTTGAAATATTCACGACATTCACAAAGTTCAAGTTTTCAGTGACTATCCATCCTTAACTTGGTCTGAAATAGAATTCTGATCTCCTGCTCAATATGTGCTTTATGCTAAATGGACTTTTGATTGATCCATGCTTTTTTGAGCCCACGTATCTGCATTTACTTGCTGTTAAACTGAAAATTGTTTCTCGGTCAGAAACAAGGTGTCTCGTCAGTAGATAACCATTATTTTCAGTTCTAAATCACAAAAATGCCAAAGCAAAGGTACTCGAGAGCACGTTTAAAGGTCAGTACAACACAAATAATGCATAATAATTGTTCTTTAACGGTGCATTGTGTAACTTTTCTGGTGGCGGGTCCGTCAAATGCTTTTCTTCATGGAGATGTTATTGCTTTGTCTGCAATGTTTCACAGTATGGCATTAAACCTTTCTATCTTCATGGAGACCAAACCAGACCAAGTTACAGGTCAAATCTGTGGAGAGTCAACCCCGCTCACAGTCAGAATGTCTATTTTTCTAGGTATTTTTGAACTATAAAACCACCTGTAATTGAATAAATGTCAAGTAGAGCTGTTTAATGTCACACTGTGGAACAATCCGGGCAGAGCAACGATATATCCACAGAAACAATCAAGTGACGGACCTTCAACCAAAAAGTTACACCTTTCAGTCAATGGAGACTTGACCAAATATTGAATTACTGTTGCCAACCTTTGAAACTCATTAGTTTTGAGCAAGATAACTGTCAAAGATCAGACCTTCCTGAGCTCAGATGGTGTAATGGGTAACACAGTGAAGACTCCTACTCAGAACATGCCCCTGACAGTTTTAATACCCAGCATGCAATGTTCTTCACAGCTGACACGAGCTGAAATTGCAATAGCTGAGAAACCAGCATGAAACCCACAGCTCGCTCTTCTGTGTCAGCGGTAGTGTAGTGAATCCACCACACGCCTTTCAGTCCTAACGTCGATGGTTTAAGGATGCAAAGAATAACTTTTCAGGTGGGGGAGTCCGTCACTAGGAATGGGAATCGAGAATCCGTGTGTTTAAATTCCACGGAATCAATTAGCAGTTTATTTAACGATTCTCTTAACGATTCCAGCCAGCACGAATTACGCACAAAAGTGGTGGGATAGATATGAGCTTCGCCACTTCACTGATACGGAGTTTGTATACTATTTTCGCATAACGAGAAGAAAGTTTGTGAAAATGGACTTTTAACTTCCTCTTGGACACATGACACGTTCGGGAGACGCTCGGGACAGGTTCGGGACAGGTCTGTTTATCCGGAGCTCATGTACAAAGTGCGGTTGGATACTTAGCAGCAGAAAGTCCGGGATATAAGCAAATATGGGAATACACGTGGAGACGCGCAAATTTTCCAACACGGGGTGAGTCATATTATTATCATATCATTTCTGAATCAAATGGAGACATTAGGTGAAAGCAGCAGCTTGTGTCAACATTAGCCAGTGCGCTAAACCGGGACTAAACCAGGACTAAACTAGGACTAAACCAAGAATAAACCATGACTAAACCAGAACTAAACCAGGACTAAACCAAGACTAAACTAGGACTAAACCAACAGTAAACTAGGACTAAACCAACACTAAACTAAGACTAAACCAAGACTAAACCAGGACTAAACCAAGACTAAACTAGGACTAAACCAAGACTAAACTAGGACTAAACCAGGACTAAACTAGGTCTAAACCAGATCTAAACCAGGACGAAACCAAGAATAAACCAGGACTAAACAAAGACGAAACCAGAACTAAACCAGGACTAAACCAAGACTAAACTAGGACTAAACCAACAGTAAACTAGGACTAAACCAACACTAAACCAACACTAAACTAAGACTAAACCAAGACTAAACCAGGACTAAACCAAGACTAAACTAGGACTAAACCAAGACTAAACTAGGACTAAACCAGGACTAAACTAGGTCTAAACCAGATCTAAACCAGGACGAAACCAAGAATAAACCAGGACTAAACAAAGATGAAACCAGAACTAAACCAGGACTAAACCAAGACTAAACTAGGACTGAACCAGGTCTAAACTAGGACAAAATCAGGTCTAAACCAGGACTAAACTAGGTCTAAACCAGGTCTAAACCAGGACTAAACTAGGACTAAACCAGGACTAAACCAAGACTAAACTAGGCCTAAACCAGGACTAAACTTGGACTAAACCAGAACTAAACAAGGACTAAACCAAGACTAAACTAGGACAGAACCAGGACTAAACCAGGTCTAAACAAAGACTAAACAAGTACTAAACCAAGACTAAACCAGGACTAAATTTGGACTAAACCAGAACTAAACCAGGACTAAACCAGGACTAAACCAAGACTAAACTAGGACTAAACCAACAGTAAACTAGGACTAAACCAACACTAAACTAAGACTAAACCAAGACTAAACCAGGACTAAACCAAGACTAAACTAGGACTAAACCAAGACTAAACTAGGACTAAACCAGGACTAAATTAGGTCTAAACCAGATCTAAACCAGGACGAAACCAAGAATAAACCAGGACTAAACAAAGACGAAACCAGAACTAAACCAGGACTAAACCAAGACTAAACTAGGACTAAACCAACAGTAAACTAGGACTAAACCAACACTAAACCAACACTAAACTAAGACTAAACCAAGACTAAACCAGGACTAAACCAAGACTAAACTAGGACTAAACCAAGACTAAACTAGGACTAAACCAGGACTAAACTAGGTCTAAACCAGGACGAAACCAAGAATAAACCAGGACTAAACAAAGATGAAACCAGAACTAAACCAGGACTAAACCAAGACTAAACTAGGACTGAACCAGGTCTAAACTAGGACAAAATCAGGTCTAAACCAGGACTAAACTAGGTCTAAACCAGGTCTAAACCAGGACTAAACTAGGACTAAACCAGGACTAAACCAAGACTAAACTAGGCCTAAACCAGGACTAAACTTGGACTAAACCAGAACTAAACAAGGACTAAACCAAGACTAAACTAGGACAGAACCAGGACTAAACCAGGTCTAAACAAAGACTAAACAAGTACTAAACCAAGACTAAACCAGGACTAAATTTGGACTAAACCAGAACTAAACCAGGACTAAACCAGGACTAAACCAAGAAAAACTAGGACTAAACCAACACTAAACTAGGACTAAACCAGGACTAAACTAGGTCTGAACCAGATCTAAACCAGGACGAAACCAGGACTAAACCATGACTAAACAAAGACTAAACCAGTACTAAACCAGGACTAAACCAAGACTAAACTAGGACAAAACCAGGACTAAACCAGGACTGAACCAGGACTAAACCAGGTCTAAACAAAGACTAAACAAGTACTAAACCAAGACTAAACCAGGACTAAACCAGGACTAAACCAGAACTAAACTAGGACTAAACCAACACTAAACTAGGACTAAACCAGGACTAAACTAGGTCTGAACCAGATCCAAACCAGGACGAAACCAAGACTAAACCAGGACTAAACAAAGACTAAACCAGTACTAAACCAGGACTAAACCAAGACTAAACCCAGACTAAACTAGGACTAAACCAAGACTAAACTAGGACTAAGCCAAGACTAAACCAGGACTAAACTAGGTCTAAACCAGATCTAAACCAGGACAAAACCAAGACTAAACCAGGACTAAACAAAGACTAAACCAGAACTAAAACAGGACTAAACCAAGACTAAACCAGAACTAAACCAGAACTGAACCAAGACTAAACCAGGACTAAACAAAGACTAAACCAGAACTAAAACAGGACTAAACCAAGACTAAACCAGAACTAAACCAGAACTGAACCAGGACTAAACCAGGACTAAACCAGGACTAAACCAGGACTGAACCAGGACTAAACTAGGTCTAAACAAGGACTAAACCAGGACTGAACCAGGACTAAACTAGGTCTAAACAAGGACTAAACCAGGACTAAACCAAGACTAAACTAGGACTAAACCAACACTAAACTAGGACTAAACCAGGACAAAACTAGGTCTGAACCAGATCTAAACCAGGATGAAACCAAGACTAAACCAGGACTAAACAAAGACTAAACCAGTACTAAACCAGGACTAAACCAAGACTAAACTAGGACAAAACCAGGACTAAACCAGGACTGAACCAGGACTAAACCAGGTCTAAACAAAGACTAAACAAGTACTAAACCAAGACTAAACCAGGACTAAACCAAGAAAAACTAGGACTAAACCAACACTAAACTAGGACTAAACCAGGACTAAACTAGGTCTGAACCAGATCCAAACCAGGACGAAACCAAGACTAAACCAGGATTAAACAAAGACTAAACCCAGACTAAACTAGGACTAAACCAAGACTAAACTAGGACTAAACCAGGACTAAACTAGGTCTAAACCAGATCTAAACCAGGACGAAACCAAGACTAAACCAGGACTAAACAAAGACTAAACCAGTACTAAACCAGGACTAAACCAAGACTAAACCAGAACTAAACCAAAACTGAACCAGGACTAAACCAGGACTAAACCAGAACTAAACCAGGACTAAACCAGGAGTAAACCAAGACTAAACCAGAACTAAACCAGAATTGAACCAGGACTAAACCAGGACTAAACCAGGACTAAACCAAGACTAAACTAGGACTAAACCAACACTAAACTAGGACTAAACCAGGACTAAACTAGGTCTGAACCAGATCTAAACCAGGACGAAACCAAGACTAAACCAGGACTAAACAAAGTCTAAACCAGTACTAAACCAGGACTAAACCAAGAATAAACTAGGACAAAACCAGGACTAAACCAGGACTGAACCAGGACTAAACCAGGTCTAAACAAAGACTAAACAAGTACTAAACCAAGACTAAACCAGGACTAAACCAGGACTAAACCAAGACTAAACTAGGACTAAACCAACACTAAACTAGGACTAAACCAGGACTAAACTAGGTCTGAACCAGATCCAAACCAGGACGAAACCAAGACTAAACCAGGACTAAACAAAGACTAAACCAGTACTAAACCAGGACTAAACCAAGACTAAACCCAGACTAAACTAGGACTAAACCAAGACTAAACTAGGACTAAACCAAGACTAAACCAGGACTAAACTAGGTCTAAACCAGATCTAAACCAGGATGAAACCAAGACTAAACCAGTACTAAACAAAGACTAAACCAGAACTAAACCAGGACTAAACCAAGACTAAACCAGAACTAAACCAAAATTGAACCAGGACTAAACCAGGACTAAACCAGAACTAAACCATGACTAAACCAGGAGTAAACCAAGACTAAACCAGAACTAAACCAGAACTGAACCAGGACTAAACCAGGACTAAACCAGGACTAAACCAGGACTAAACCAGGACTGAACCAGGACTAAACTAGGTCTAAACAAGGACTAAACCAGGACTAAACCAGGACTAAACTTGGACTAAACCAGGACTAAACCAGGACTAAACCAAGACTAAACTAGGACAAAACCAACACTAAACTAGGACTAAACCAGGACAAAACTAGGTCTGAACCAGATCTAAACCAGGATGAAACCAAGACTAAACCAGGACTAAACAAAGACTAAACCAGTACTAAACCAGGACTAAACCAAGACTAAACTAGGACAAAACCAGGACTAAACCAGGACTGAACCAGGACTAAACCAGGTCTAAACAAAGACTAAACAAGTACTAAACCAAGACTAAACCAGGACTAAACCAGGACTAAACCAAGAAAAACTAGGACTAAACCAACACTAAACTAGGACTAAACCAGGACTAAACTAGGTCTGAACCAGATCCAAACCAGGACGAAACCAAGACTAAACCAGGATTAAACAAAGACTAAACCAGTACTAAACCAGTACTAAACCAAGACTAAACCCAGACTAAACTAGGACTAAACCAAGACTAAACTAGGACTAAACCAGGACTAAACTAGGTCTAAACCAGATCTAAACCAGGACGAAACCAAGACTAAACCCGGACTAAACAAAGACTAAACCAGTACTAAACCAGGACTAAACCAAGACTAAACCAGAACTAAACCAAAACTGAACCAGGACTAAACCAGGACTAAACCAGAACTAAACCAGGACTAAACCAGGAGTAAACCAAGACTAAACCAGAACTAAACCAGAATTGAACCAGGACTAAACCAGGACTAAACCAGGACTGAACCAGGACTAAACTAGGTCTAAACAAGGACTAAACCAGGACTAAACCAGGACTAAACTTGGACTAAACCAGAACTAAACCAGGACTAAACCAGGACTAAACCAAGACTAAACTAGGACTAAACCAACACTAAACTAGGACTAAACCAGGACTAAACTAGGTCTGAACCAGATCTAAACCAGGACGAAACCAAGACTAAACCAGGACTAAACAAAGACTAAACCAGTACTAAACCAGGACTAAACCAAGAATAAACTAGGACAAAACCAGGACTGAACCAGGACTAAACCAGGTCTAAACAAAGACTAAACAAGTACTAAACCAAGACTAAACGAGGACTAAACCAGAACTAAACTAGGACTAAACCAACACTAAACTAGGACTAAACCACTTTACTTACACCTTATTTGATCTTGATTTAATCCTACCTACCAAGGACCTACCTAATCCTACCAAGGTATAAGGTGTAAGGTGTAAGTCTAAACCAGGACTAAATCAGGACTAAACCAGAACTGAACCAGGACTAAACCAGGACTAGACCGGGGCTAAAGCTAACGGGGCTAGCCGCTTTTCTCTGGAGGATGAGATTAAAGCTGCGGGGGAAAAGCTCGGGACAAAGGTCCGAGCGGAGCACAGAGTTTGGAAGAGCCTCAGGTTCAGTCTCAGCTTCAGTCTCAGCTTCAGTTTCATCTTTAGTGCCGTTTTCAGAGAAATAAAGAGTAAAGTTTAAACATGTTTAAAATCTCACCATTTGTTTACTTCCGCCCTGCTCTTCTTCTGCGGCGGCGGCGGCGAAAGAGCGCCCCCTGCAGCCCGCCAGGACTAAACCAAGACTAAACTAGGACTAAACCAAGACTAAACCAGGACTAAACTAGGACTAAACCAGGACTAAACTAAGACTAAGCCAGGACTAAACCAAGACTAAACTAGGACTAAACTAGGACTAAACCAAGACTAAACTAGGACTTAGCCAGGACTAAATTAGGACTAAACCAAGACTAAACTAGGACTAAACCAAGACTAAACCAGGACTAAACCAAGAATAAACCAAGACTAAACTAGGACTAAACAAGACTAAACCAGGACTAAACCAAGACTAAACTAGGACTAAGCCAGGACTAAACCAGGACTAAACCAAGACTAAGCTAGGACTAAACCAAGACTAAACCAGGACTAAACCAAGACTAAACCAAGACTAAACTAGGACTAAACCAAGACTAAACCAGGACTAAACCAAGACTAAACTAGGACTAAACTAGGACTAAACCAAGACTAAACTAGGACTAAACCATGACTAAACCAAGACTAAACTAGGACTAAACTAGGTCTAAACCAGGACTAAACTAGGACTAAACTTTAGTCCTGGTTTAGTCATGGTCTAGTCCTGGTTCAGTCCTGGTCTAGCCCTGGTTTAGTCCTGGTTCAGTCCTGGTTCAGTCCTGGTCTAGTCCTGGTTCAGTCCTGGTCTAGTCCTGGTTCAGTCCTGGCTCAGCCCTGGTTCAGTCCTGGTTTAGACCTGGTTCAGTCCTGGTTTAGTCCTGGTTTAGACCTGGTTTAGTCCTGGTTCAGTCCTGGTTTAGTCCTGGTTTAGTCCTGGTTTAGACCTGGTTTAGTCCTGGTTCAGTCCTGGTTTAGTCCTGGTTTAGTCCTAGTTTAGACCTGGTTTAGACCTGGTCTAGTCCTGGTTTAGACCTGGTCTAGTCCTGGTATAGTCCTGGTTTAGACCTGGTTCAGTCCTGGTTTAGTCCTGGTTTAGTCCTGGTTTAGACCTGGTCTAGTCCTGGTTTAGACCTGGTCTAGTCCTGGTTTAGTCCTGGTTTAGACCTGGTTTAGTCCTGGTTTAGTCCTGGTTTAGTCCTGGTTTAGACCTGGTTTAGTCCTGGTTTAGTCCTGGTTTAGACCTGGTCTAGTCCTGGTTTAGACCTGGTCTAGTCCTGGTTTAGTCCTGGTTTAGACCTGGTTCAGTCCTGGTTTAGTCCTGGTTTAGTCCTGGTTTAGACCTGGTCTAGTCCTGGTTTAGACCTGGTCTAGTCCTGGTTTAGTCCTGGTTTAGACCTGGTTTAGTCCTGGTCTAGTCCTGGTTTAGTCCTGGTTTAGACCTGGTCTAGTCCTGGTTTAGACCTGGTTTAGTCCTGGTTTCGTCCTGGTTTAGTCCTCGTTTAGTTCTCGTTTAGTCCTGACTGTGTCAATAAAGTTGTGTCTTTTGAATAATCCAGGGCATCAGGATTAGGACCAGGATTAGGACCAGGATTAGACCGGGATTAGACAGGACCAGAACCATGGCGTCTCTCGTGTGTCTTCTCCTCGTCCTCTCAGGTCTGCATCAGAACCAGGACCAAACAGAACCAGACCAGGACTCAGTTTGGACTGGGTTAGGTTCAAATCCTGGATTAGTCCTGGATTAGTCCTGGTTTAGTCCTGGTTCAGTCCATGTGATTCACAGCATGGTTAAGCAGTATCGATAATGGAATCGGAATCGTAAAAATCTTATCAATTCCCATCCCTATCCGTCCCCTGCTTGTCGCAATGGAAATTATATTATTGCATTGCTTAAAAAGTCCCTCAGTATGACATCAGACCAAGTTATAAGTCAGATCAGTAGGAATTTTAATGCAATAACAGAAATAACAAGAAAGAAACAACAAAAACAAAACATTTGCCCAAAAAGGAGTTGGAAGAAGAAAACTTTAATCCCACCCCGTTTTTTTTTTTTTTGCATTCTTCAAACATTTTACATTAGGCTTGAACTATTTACAAAAGGATTCCAACAATGGTAAAGAAATTATGGATACCAACAATGGTAAGAGACAGCATGAACAGAATGAATTTTGTATTTTTATATGTATTTTTGAGCAATAAAACATGTTTCTGAGATTAAAAAAAAGAAGAACATTTCTGGCAAAGCATTAACATCTCCATGGAGACAAGCCAGCAGAGTACACTCCTCCAGTTAAGTTACACAGTGTACTTTTAAGTCCTGGCTCTTGTCACCGTATGCTGTCACTCACAAAGTCTTAAGGCAATATACAATATTTAGTTCTGGAAAGAAGTTTGAGAAGAAAGAAGCCAGTTCAGAGTATATCCACCCGGCATACTAAAAAACGCTGTAATTATTATGCAAAGTACACACCAGGACAAATTCAATTATAATGCAGGACTAAGACCAGAATTTGTGTCCAGACATTGTAAACAGAAAGAGACCTGAAGAACTAAAGAAGCAAGAGTTGTTGTTTTTTTTTTGTTTTTTTTTATGAAATATGCTTAAAGGTCCCATGACATGGTACTTCTTGATGCTTTTATATGGCTCCTTAATGGTTCCCTAATACTGTAAATGAATCCTTCTTCAAAATCAATACTCAGTGCATGAGAAAGAGAGATAAGATGAGAAAGAGTCATAAATGTCACTCTGGAACAGTCCATTATGGGCGTTGTTGCTTGAATGCAAATGAGGAGGACAGAGATGGCCTATAGTAGGGGGTGGGGGCGTGGCCAAACTCTCCGCTCTTTCCTTTTCAGCTGTGCGCTGTGCACTTCCGTGTTTTTGCGCGGAGGGAGAGATGAGAAGCGTTCCATTGAAAAATAAACACATTTCCACAGAAAATAAAATTAAACCACTGCTGTTTCAGATATCCACAGGCTCAGATAAAGGACTTCCGAGCCTAGAAACACTCGCAAGTTCCTCCAGGCAAATAAAAAAACGCATTTCGCATTGCGTAGCTCCTCCGCAGTCCAAACTCTCTGGGCGTGATTTACACAGACGCTGAGTACAGACAGACGGGGGTGGAACTGCATTTGCATTTCTTTTTTCGATCTGACGTCAATAAGGTGCCTTGTTCAGAATCGCCCGTTTCAGCTCTGATTTTTTCTAACGCAGAAAAGGATCGCAAATGCTCAGTTTAGACGTTTCGCAACTTTTAGCCATGGGGGGGCCCTAAACAGGGTAGGGGAGCTCACATTAACGTTCAAAAACCTCAGAAAGTGAAAATTTCATGCCATGGGACCTTTAAAGATCCACTGTGTAACTTTTCTGGTAGGTGGTCTTCTAATGTGCTGGTCTCCATGGAGATCGTAATGCTTTGGCAAGAATATTCCACATTTAGGCATTAAAACTCTATGGAGACAAACATTTGACAGCACTAGGCAAAGTTATAGGTCAGATCTGTGGAGAAAAGCAGATGGCAGGTCCTCCATCACAAGTTACGTATTGCACCTTTAAAGGAAAAGTAACGTTTATACAATCTGGACCTTATTTCGGTGATAAAACAACGTCATTTACTCACCCATTGTACTTTGGTGTCATTTGGAGCATTTCCGGAGATTTCGGAGTTGAGCGATATCCGTTTAACGTGAGTGGTCGGGGCAGACTGTTGCAGTCACCAAATAACACAAACTTTAGCACTTTCAAAATGACAATGTGTTAGTCTACACTTTCGTTTGAGTCAAAACCGACCTGTAATCCATTATCCAGCCATGGTTCAACTGGACGCAACGCAAAAACATTACTTTTCCTTTAAACATAATGTACTTGACAGGTCAGAGGCTCAGTTCCACCTTCGACCCAGTTCTGTAATTGTGCTCTTAGTCAAGATTCATCACCTACTTGACCTAGTATCATTGGTCAGTGGCCTTAGATTTAAATATTACTTTGTTAATTATTTAAAAATGTTAGCAATATTTTGATATGCTAACACCTACCTTTATTAGCACACAAGTTTCTTCCATTGAAATATTACACTACACTACACTACATTCACAAAGTTCATGTTTTTAGTGACTAACCATCTATAACTTGATCTGAAATATAACTCTGATCTCCAGCTCAATATGTGCTTTATACTTGGATTTTGCAATGGACTATTGATTGATTCGTGCATGTTTGAATCTTGTATTGTTTCTACATTTGAACTTTGAGTGAGTTCAGAAAATGTTTTCACCTACTCCCCTTTCGAATAAAAACTTCTCAGTTTCCACCAAACAACGTTGTCGTATGGATGGGCCCTAAGCAATAAGATCATGGAGATGGTCCCCGGGTGCAGTCATGTGCTGCCCACTGCTCCTAATAACAAGATGGGTCAAATGCAGAGGACAATTTCTCCTGTGTGGGATCAATAAAGTCAATCTTCTTCTTCTTCACAAAGGTGAAAAATCAGTTACTTGCTAGTGAGGGTGATCTGCAGCTAACGTTGTGATAACGTTAACGGCGATGTCGGCTCCCATTGAAAACCGCAATTTTCTACTGCGAAACTCAGCAGCCTTGTTTCTTTTATTAAGTCGTCTTAGGACAATATTGTGATTTAAAATTCTAAACTAATGTGCCATAGATTATAACTATAAGCAGACCCAAGCACAATATGGCTTCTTTAACATATTATCTCAGGCCTCAGTCTCCCATTTCTAACTCAGATGACACGGAGTGCGCTTTGGAGCGGTGCATGGGTTGAGTGCTAATTCCAGCACGACAAAGGCCCTTTTCAAATGCATGAACTCATCACGGCTCCACGGGCCCCAGAGCGCCAGCCCCCATCTCCTTTTCAATCCACACGCTAATGAAAAAAAACAGAGCTAACTTCACACCTGGATGTAGACTTAGGGCCCGAGCACAGACTAATGTGAAACTACGGTAAAGGGTTTGTGTGGAAAGAGAGGGAGGAAGAGAGAGGAGGAGAAATATTGAGGGAGAAGTGGAGACAGAAGGGGGTAATATGGAGAAAGAGGAGAGAGTTAGA
The DNA here is from genome assembly GCA_036785185.1 of Paratrypauchen microcephalus. NCBI lineage: Eukaryota > Metazoa > Chordata > Actinopteri > Gobiiformes > Gobiidae > Paratrypauchen > Paratrypauchen microcephalus. Next base: position 1,048,873 of record JAVJIX010000055.1, on the reverse strand, counting down.
TGAAGGGAGAGAGGGATGGAGAAGAAATGGGGATAAAAAGAAGGAGAAATATGACAAGAGAGAGGGGGAGGAAGAGAGGGGGAGAAATATGGAGAGAGTGAGGAATGTGGTGGGAAATGGGGAGAGAGGAAGATGAAGGGGGGAGTGGAGGGAGAGAGAGAGAGAATGATAGAGAGGGTGGGAGAGAAAGGAGGAGTAAGGGAGAGAGAGAGGAGAAATATAGAGGGAGTGGGGGAAAGATGGGTAGAAATACGGAGAGGTGTATGGTGTGGTGTGGTATGCTTTTTATTTGTACAGGGACAGTGCACAATAATACATTAACCAAGACAGAAGTGATAGGAAAGATTCTGGTGCCAGGTTATAGTGTGGATGCCAATTTACACCTGTAATCCATCCTCCATCCTCCATTTTCTTCCACTTTCTCCGTATTTCAGGTCGCGGGGGCAACGGTTCAGACAGATCCAACGCACCAGCCCCCATGGATCCCCCTGCGGGTGGCGTGCTTGACGCAACCAGGCTTGATGTATTTTGTCATGAGGGCTCTCTTCCAGTGTACGCAGACACTGGGGGTGAGGTGGGGTTAAATGTCTTGCCCAAGGACACAACGGCAGCATTTATCCGTGGGAGCTGGGACTGCACAGCCTGCGATCAACCGACAACAAGACAACAGAGCGGGATTTGAACCGCCAACCCCTGGAACGCTCTACTGAGCTCTAGTGAGCTACTGCCGCCTGTAATCCAAGGTTGGTGGAAATACTAAGGCTACATCCACACGGCAACGCAACGCAGGATATTTTCTTACCGGGTAAAAAAAAATATCACGTCCACACTGGGAACGGATCAGTAAAATACCACGTACACATGGCAATACACATGCCACACCTCGAAGTTCTTCACTCAGGGACACAAGCGAAGCTCTTGACATCCATTCTGCGTCCACGAAAACGCCATTCACAAAGTTGTCCCACTAGCTACTTGTTCTTCCAAATCTCAACCAAAATCTCCTTCTTTTGGCATGTCTACTAACACGCCGTGGCGGGTTTAAAAGAATCTGTCGCATGTTGTGCTGTAAGCGTCTCTGCTGCTCGTCTAGTTGGTATAACTGCAGTACATTTCCTTTCAATAACGCAAGTAAACTTAGCAGTGACTGCAGCACTGCTACTACTGCTACTCTGGTGTCCGCCATGGTCGCCGTCTTGTTACGAATGAATGTTGCGTGCGAGGCTGCTATTTGTTCTGGCCATGTGGTTGTGACGTACTGGCCATGTGGTTGTGACGTAGGTGTAAACAAATCCGTTCTACTCGTCCACACGACTCCGCAATGGTAACGTTGCCAGAGTTTTCCACTCTGGAACCTGTTCCCAAAAAATATCGTTTTGGGGTACCCATAACGCTGGTGCCATGTGGATGCGAGACCGAAATGATAAAAACCACTCCACAACGTTGCCATGTAGACAGGGCCTAAAAGTACAGATTCAGTGTATACAGATAAACTGACCAAAAATAATGCAACATGCACCTCCTCCACCCTGTGTCAAGGCCCAACATTTGCACACACATTCTACATTCTACTGATCATTCAAATCAAACTCATCCGTAATGTTTTTATTATTTATTTATTTATTTATTTATTTATTTATTTATTTATTTATTTAAATTAGGACAATGCATATTAATCAACATGTCAGCAGAGAGCTTCAATGTAAATATGCCAGAGTTAGCACAATAGCTAATTTACATCTGTAGCCCCAAGACAGTTAAGAAAAAACACATTCACACAAACAGAGAAAACAGAATACACAATAGACATTTCACCAAGAGCATGTAGGTGCAATAGATCCATCTCAGAGTTTACGCGCCCCCCAAAAGTCAGAATAATCTACGTGTGTGGGCACATCTGGTTAGTTTCCAACCAATGTTTCAGAGCCGTTTTAAAAGCTGAATCGGTGCCGCAGTTCCTGACGGGGGCTGGCAGTGTGTTCCATGTTTGTGAGCCTCTGATAAACTCGACCATTTGGCCAAATTTAGTCCTACGCCTTTTTATGTTACAGTCTCCTCTGGTCGATGCTCTGGTATTTACTCGGTCGCTAGGTTTTTTACTTATAAAATCCAGTAAGGGAGAAGGAGCAAGCCCGTTTAAAACTTAAAAAAATGAGACAAGCATCCATAAATATCTGATAACTATCAAAATCCAAAATGTTATACTTACTTATACGTAATGTGTACACACTTGTTTAGAGATCAGCCAGTTGTTTGTCTGACATACTGTATAAACATTTGAAAACCTGTGCAGGTTAGAATCTCTGCTGGCAAATAATTCCAATGACTCACAGCAACAGAGGAGAATGTGACAATTTTGAAAAGCAAACAAATATTTGCATATATCATTAGATTTTCAAAATGTAATAAATTGTATTTTGCAAAAATAGGGCAGTGGTGATACTGTCAGGGTTTCTTATTATGAATCTTAACCGCACATTTGTACAAGGATTCAACAGGTTTCAAGGCTGTTTTGCACCCATGCGATCAGCACGGCAATCAATACAAGAAATGTACCGATTTTACATGATCGTGGAGGCCTACATGGTCATGTTTTGTGTGTGTGTGTGTGCGTTATTTTTAAAAGTTAAAGTTGAATCTAAGACTACGTTCACACTGCAGCCTGAAATGACCCAAATCTGATTTTTTCGCCTCTATGCGACCTGTATCTGATCTTCTAATAACAGTTTGAACGACACAGATCCGATTTTTTCAAATGCGACCCAGGCCACTTGGCTATGTAGTCCTAAATCCGATACATATCCAATCTTTTGGCATGTGACTTCAGTCTGAACGGCCAGGTCACATTCATCCGACCTGGGTGTGTTTCCTCCAGCGAGAGTGGTCCAAGTAAATATACACAAAATGTTCTTCTCGTCATGTGAAAATAGTATATAAACTATCAGTGAAGCTGCGAAGCACATAACAATCCCACCACTCTTGTCTGCAACTCTGCACCAACACGTTCATTTCCACGGACGTTGCTGCCACTGCCCCACAAAACGCCATGGCCAAAAACCTTGTCCTTCTCTTTCTCCGTCTCCTCTTTAAAACAAATAAGCTGTACATGTTCTGGCTCCGGTACGACAGCAGCTTTAGGCTACTTCCGTAAACATTGAGCACGTTCACTGCATGTGATGTGTAAGTTTCAGAAATTGGGTCCAAAGGAGGTCTGAAGGAAGGCATTGATCGAGGTTGAGGTTATTCAGCATTTTAATGTAAAAATAGCAGAATACAAATTAAATGGTGACATCAGACATCTTCAGCATTCATGTTGTCAGCTTTAGCAGGCCCTCAGAGAAGAGACATCGGCCGTGAAGAGGGACGTGAAGAGGGCTCCCAGTGGGGGCCCTCACACACACACAACACCACAAGGGACTGTCTTTAAATACAGTACAGACTGTTGAATACATATGACATCAGCAACGGCTAACCTATAGGAGAATAGTTTAACTATGTAGACCATATAAGGCTCATAGAGGAACTCCCAGCTTTAAATGAGAAGAGTGTCCAATAGTGAGGTCAGCCAATCAGAACAGAGGAATTCCCATGACACCCCCTATGGAGGGACCTTGTAAATTTCTCATACCTTGAAATAACAGGAGGCAAACAACTGTCACAACACAACCCCACAGTCTATGTAGTGTGTAGTATCCTGTGAATAAAACACAGGATGGGTCACACACCCCAAGTTAGTTCACAGCCTTTTACAACCTATAGCCACAAGTGATGTATACAACATATGGTGAAACAAATGGTGAGGTGAGACGGTTCCCACAGTAAGACTTAAAATCCAGGAATAGACTAGATATAAAGAACACTCCAAGAATAAAAGAATAAATCTCACAAACGTCATCGTGTCCTCCAATGCGCATGCGGGACACTTTTGGGGCGTTTAACGTTCACACTGGAGATCACATACAAGTCGCATTTAATTGGAAATGTGAACGGCCTCGCAAAAAAAATCGGATTTCACAAAAAAATCGGAATTGAGCATTAAGCCCTGCAGTGTGAACGTAGTCTAAGTTGACATCCAAGTAAGTAAATTCAGTAACATTTTTAATTATCTTATCATTTATAAAAAATATTTGGGCAATTTGTTAATTTGCTCGCCTTTACATAATCCATAACCCTGCCACGCTTTCCTTTCCCCCGTTACATTTATAAACATTAAATCCAGGAACAGTGAATACAGACAGTGGAGTTGCTGCGCACAGCCACGTTTCTGTAAGGCACAAGTCGTCCAAGTAGGAATCTGTTAACAAATGCCCAATCTGTTTTGTTTTTGATATAATGCTCAGTATGTTTAGATGTCCTCCAAAAACTCCTTTAGGTTTTGTATCTGAATGCCACAACATGCGAGTGTGATTAACAGTTTGGAAAAGTTAGTTTTTTTGTTGTTGTTTGTGTGCCACGACAGACAGTAGTGTGTATTTATCACCATAAACGACGTATCTGCATTCGTTTGCCATGTGATTTGTAGAGTTAGTTGTACCTAGCTTTCCTGACTGACAAACAACGTGCAGTGAGGCCGTTGGTGTCGGTACCGTGGTAGCAATCCACAGGTCAGGGATTCAAGTGCAAGTCTCAAAAGCAGAAGTGTTCCATGGCTCAGTTACGGTCACGTTACCTGAAGCGAAGTCGTCCTCGATCTCAGGTAAATGTATGGCGCTTTCCCTTCATCCAACACATCGTGGCTCCACAAATCCAGGGGCACGTGACTCGGCAGGGCGCATCAGTGACCCCGCAGCCGTCCGCTCCCGTAAAACAGGTACATTATTAATCCACATGTTTAATCCACACAGAAAATCCTGGGTTTTGGGGTTTTTGTAGACGAGGCAATGATGCTCTGTATCCAAATTTAACTAAATCAGGTGGCTTCCGAGGTGGATTTAGGTCAGAGCAGCAGCACCTGCCGCGCCTGCCACACCTTGCGGCCGCCATGATCTCAGATGCAGACATTGCTGGTGTGGGGGTATGGAGGGAGAGGAGGGAGAAATATGGAGGGAGGAAACAGGGAGATGAAGGGAGAAAGGGAAAATGAGAGGGGCAAAGAGAGGAGGATGAAGAGGAAGAGAGATAGAGGAGAGGGAGGTTGATGGATAGAGAGGCTAAAAGAGAGGAAGAAATATGCAGAGAGAGAGGGATGGAGGGAGAGTGGAGGGTATAGAGGGAAAGAAAGAGATGAAGGGAGAGAGGAGGAGGAAAGAAGTGAAAGGATAATTCTAGAACAGGGATCGGCAACCCGCGGCTCCGGAGCCACATGCGGCACTTTGATCCCTCTGATGCGGCTCAGTACAGCGGTCCCTCGTTTATCACAGGGGTTACGTTCTAAAAATAACCCACGATAAGCAAAATCCGCAAAGTCGTCAGGTTTATATTTTACAATTATTCTCCATGTTTTAAGGCTGTAAACGCCTCACCACACACATTCTACACTTTTCACAGATTGGAATTAACGTTTTCTCACATTTCTCTCTTGTTTAAACACTCAAACTTTCGTAGATTTTCAACAAAAAAGCACTGTATTATAGAACGAAACCAAAGTGTATTTCGTGTGTATTTCACAGTTCTTATGACCAAGCCTCTTCGTCCTGGCACCGCTTCGCTGTGGCGGGTATTGTCGGGGAGAAAACTTGCAAACATACAGCACTTCAGAGTCACACTGCGATCGAACATTTATATAAATCTGGCAAACTGAACACATTCTGTACAGGAGACACGGAGGAGAATGACTGACGAATCGGCAAAGGTCTACAGTCCCTGCGCGTTGAAATGCGTTGATACACTATTTAAAAAATTGGAATAAAAAAATCCACGAAACAGCGAGGCCACGAAAACTGAACCAGGATATAGCAAGGGACCACTGTATTTAATTAAAATGTATTTTATTTTAGTTCATTCATTTTCAAAATGTCATTCTATGGCACAAAGGCAAAAAGCCGTTATATGCAGTGTTATTTCATTTTAAATCTCAAAAGGGTTTTGTGGCTCCCAGTGTTTTCTTTACTGTGCAAAACGGGTCCAAATGGCTCTTTGAGTGGTAAACGTTGCCGACCCCTGGTTTAGAAAGATAGAGGGGGAGTAACAGTGAAAGGATAATTCAAAACAGATAAGAAAGGGGAGACAGAGAGAGAAAGACATAACAGAGAAAGGCAAAAAGGAGAAATTCAATTTGTCAACTGGACAAAGTTTATTTGGTCGAATACGTTTTGCAGCTCATCCAAGCTGCTTCTTCAGTTCTGGCTGGAGTGCTGGTGGACACTGTCTGTAACTGGTTGCAGGGAGGAGCTAACTGCAATAAAACTATCACACCTATTTGTTTTCAGTTTCTATTACAGAACAGAACAGACACTGAAAACAAATAGGTGTGATAGTTTCATAGTTTCTAGCAGAATTTCTCCTTTTTGCCGTGGATTCTACCTGGACGACTGAGGGATTCTACACATAACAGAGAAAGGATAATGAAAGAGACAGAAAGGGAAGAGAGAGAGAGAGGGAGAGATGTAACAGTGAAAGAATAGAGCAATAGAGAGTGTGATGAAGAGAATAAAGGCTTTTTGGCCATGGTAAAGGCCATAGCAAATGGCAGAAGAGTGCATGGCAGAGGGCTGATAAAATACTGAAAGCATCCCTCTGTTCCACCCTAATGTGTGCGTCTCAAAGTGCGGTGTGCGCTCCCGCTGGAACACAGAGGACATTTTGGAGTTCAGCCATTGTGGAGTAAAGCAAGACAAGTCTGTTAGTTTCCCCATTTTATATTCATGTTGTGATAGTCGCAATATCCTGAATTATTATTATTATTATTGCACTTTTGTGATTTTTGTGGATAATTTATAGTCCTTTTTCTTCTTGGAAATGTAACTAAGATGTAATTTTGTCTGGAATGTTCCACAGTATTGCTCTGAACTTAAGTGGCCCATATTACCCTACTTTATCATCTATGTTATAATGTTTCCTCATCACAAACAGACCTGGAGTTGTGTTTTGTTTCATTCACACATGTTTACCACAGAAACCCTGCTTCTCTCAAACGGAAAACACTCCACTCCACTGTGTTTTTAAACTTCACACACCTTCACTGGAATCATTTGGATAATTTCAAGGTAAAAAAAAAAGGAGCTGTTAACTTGAAAACTACCACTACATGACATCACAGTGTGGAACAGAGCATTTTGAGCATTGGAAATGTGAACAGACTAATAATAAAAGGTTAGTCAAACATGTGAACGAAACAAAACTCCAGGTATGATTTTGGTGAAGAAACATTATAACATGGCTTAAAGAGTGAATTTTGAATAATATAGCACATTTGAATTGACTTTTTGGAGCCATATAGCCTTTTCAAAACAATAAAAGGTAACATGGCGACCTAAATATTAGGTGTTAGCAGATAATACCACTTATGCCGTATTCGGACGGGAGTAGTTTTACAGGGGGATGTAGAGTAATGTCGGTTTATCACAGGACCACTGTAATATAAATGTCCCCATTCACACAGGACAAGAAATGTCCGTAATATTTATTTGACATGGGAGGAGTTTGTTTTCGCTCTGCCGTCACATATTCGTTGCCTACGCATAAAGCATCAGCTGAAGATAGAGAAGTCATGATTAGCCTATGTGAAATATTAGCGAACTATGCAAATTATTGCCCATAATCAGGACTAATAGAGCATACATGACCTAAAACAAGCAGAAGTTTCTTGGCTCTGATGACTGATTTATACCTCTTGGGCGTTTTCATTGGTCGTTGTGTGCGTTTGTTCGAGTACCGGTTGATCATTTTGCTTGCCGGCAAAACAAAGTGCTTCAAGCTCGTCCATGTTTGAAAATTGCGGTAAATTATTTCTTTAAACGGATGTGACGAAATATTTCATACATCTTTACCGAGGGTGGCATTCACATTAATATTACCTATGGTAATTCCTCCAGACCGTTTTACAGAAAGTTGAAACTCGCTGTAAATTTCACAGACATACTCCGTTATGTTTACGGACATGGCACGTTCAGACAGGAACTAAATTCCCTGGTAATTATTATTTCACCCCATGTCACCCCATAAAACTAATCACATCCGAATAGGGCTATAGAAGTCAAATACCCACTCTTCAAATACATGTAGATTAGTCATCTTTTTCCTCTTCTTTTTGGTACTATTATATTCTCATCTCAACAACACAACGGAAATAACTCCAGAAGACCTTGGCAAGCGAACTATGGTGTATTATGTTTGAAAATCACATTTACAAATGGAACAGTTTTAGAGATATTACCAAAGTACATCTTGTATTTGCACGTTCAAAAGGTCAGAGAGAGAACGGCGATCCTGCCTCCACACCTCTGTTCCATTAGATCGGTCTGATGCGCAGTACAAAAGGTGAGGTCAAATGGTGCAGACAAACAGTATAATAAGTGGTCTATATTTTATGCATTTTTTTTGCTTACAGGGATGGAGATGAAAAGAACTGATAGTTTGCAGCTTGAAACCGGAGAATATTAATGCTTAAGTGACATGTATATGTGTAATGTAATATGTACTGTATATTGACTTGTGACATACTCAATAAATTCATTCATTGATTCATCTCATCAACGTTCCCTGGGGTTGTGACGCTAACTGTAGGCACTGTTCTGTCTGAAGCTCTGTAACTCAAGTTACACAATCTGACCTAAAGTGTGTGAGTGTGTTGAGATTACAACAGGTGAGCTGATTTGTGATGTTAAACAAGTTTGTCTCAAATAACATTACAGTAGTAAGAAGCTAGAATTAGCATTAGCCAACAGTTTTTTTAGTTAGTCACACTCACCTTTTTTGGTGCAAATCAAAAACTTCAACAGGCTCTTTTTTAAATTTGTTGTTTAAAGGGACAGTGTGTAAGATTTTTACCCGTTAATTACCGAAATTGAAGATACCCATTCAAAAATACAATGTTTTCCAAGCCTTTTCACTTCCATCATGAAATCAAAGTATTCTGTTGGACTTGGATATAGTCGCATAAAAGGGGGATCTTCCCCATATAGAGGCAGCCATTTTGCCTTTGTGAGGAAAATAATCTTTGTTATGAAATACGTCAAAGGTCGCTGATGTTCTGTTCTTGTGTTATCAATCAATAGTTACCAATACATTGAGGTTTACGACAACTATGGCTGATTTATGCTGATTCAGTTAAAAACCTAAAGACGTGGTCTTTTAAACTGGACTTTGCCTGTGTTTTACTACCATGTTATGTACCACCATTGACCCGTTGTCTGCATAAAGTTCCTTCCTGAGGGTCCTAGTTTGAGTTAATGGTTAACAAGTCTGTAGGTTAAATTTAGCTCAGTTCTGTACCAAGACTTAGGAGACGATGGGAGACGACAGCACATCTGAAGAATCATGTCTGTATCCTCTGCTGTTCAACATTAAAGTGCCTGCATTTTTCCTACGAGGTCTTGTGAATTTTTCCAACAATGTGGTGACACCGCGACGTGAAAGAACTATGCAGAAAGGACCAGGCCGTCGTCTCCCCGGAGGCCCCTCTGAGAAACAACGCATCCAGCGCGCTTCACAAAACGGTATGGCAGTGCCTTTTTCAAAGAATATCTGTCACATTGGCCAAAACCAAAATTATATGTGATGTTTTGTGAGGGACCTTTGTATTAAATTAAGTGGTAATCTTAAAACAATATCAAATTAGTAATTAAAAAAGTCCGTGTTTATACGCCAACACGTGAGAAAAGAAGGAGCGTAGAATCAAAATAATAGTGAGCGTTTAAGCTTTAAATTTGATAAAGCGTGATTAAAAACAAAGTTATTAATTAAGTTCCGTGTTTATTGCTTTGCACGAAGAGAGAAAAAAAGCGGATTTTGTAAGAAAAAACACTTTTGTGGTTAAACTTTACACAAAAAAGAAAAAACAAAAACTCCTAATTTGAGTTTACAAAAAAAGGAATTCCAAAAGTAACATTATTGGTGTTTTTGATTGCCTTAAGCTCTCAAGACACCCAAGATGCAGAAGTAACAGTTCGAAGAACATGACGTCACTTGCTTCTGTAAAATTGGCCGAAGGTCAATTGTCCAACTAAACGCAACTGATACAAATTGACAGACACTCGTAGCATACTCAATCTTATATGGGATGCGCAATTTTGTTTGTGACAAAATTAATAATACTTTGGTACAGGAAACTGATGTGATCGAAATTAAATTGAGTTGTACCTGGAAAAACCGACCTAAATTACAAGCAGGTTGCCTTTGTATGATTTTTCCCGTCTGGTAGTACTGTTACGAGAGCGTCATCAAAAGTTTGTGAAAAAGAAATATACTTGAAACTAAAAGCTGAGCTTGTAAAGGAGATTACAGAAAAAGCTGAAAATATAACGAAAAGTCTGTGTTCGGCTAATTCCACCAAAATTACGCAGATACTGAAAAAAAAATTAAAAGACGAGTATGACACATTTAGAATTACCTGGGAGATTTGTTTCTTGGTGTCGATTTAAAGAGGAAGACAGTATAAATGAATTGTTCAAATTGATGGCACTTTGTAAATGGTTTAAATTATTAAGAAGCACTTATATGAGCAAGCATGAGATGAGGTGTTCAGAGTTGTTTATGATGGATAAAACCCAGTTTTGATCTGAGTTAAATATTGGCTATGGTGGTTTATGTAAAGTTTTGTTGAAAGCTTTGATTATAAATAAAATATGATAGAAGAATGTTGAAAGATAAGAATTATGGCATTTATTGGAGAGATGTTTGTGGAAATTCTGGTTGTGTGAGTGTTATGATCTTACAAATGATACTTGGATCAAATAATTCTGTATTTATTGAGTAATTTAAAATTGCATGTTCTTAGAAATAAATTGCATGTTCTTAAAATTCGGAATAAATCTCTGAAATTATTGCATGTCCTGGAATATTTGGAGAATAATCAGAAACGGTAGATTTTTCTATTTACTGAAAATTGTCTTGTTTTGCAAATCTCAAGTAAAAGTCTTGCATTGTGTAATTTACTTAAACCAATAAATTCTAAATTTAATACAATTGTAAATATTTTAAATTCAGTTCTCAAAGATTTGCTAGCTTAATCAATTTCATGGGAATAATAAATCTTGTTATGAGTGTTTGTCTATTTCTGCATGCGGTCTCTCTGTGTGTGTGTGTGTGTGTGTATGAGCGGCAGTGAGCAGAGAGGTCAAGAGGTCACAGGGAAAGATATGTCAGCTCGTAACTTAGCTCTATTAATGTTGTTGTTCTTGTTAATGCTGTAAGAGTTGAAAAAAGGAATTAGAAAAATTAGGGACAAGGATAGAATAGTGTCAATCTGTATTTTGAGTGTTATGTGGGAATTAAAGAAAGCGCTTTGTTGCTTCGGGCTCGGAGCGCCTCTGGTCTGTATGTTTGCTCAGTACGAGTTGGACTAGTTTGAGTTTAAAGGAGCAGTGTGAGAATTACTCTTTGCTCGGTGCCATCAATGAACGAAATAATAAATAAATAAGAAACAGTTTAAGCTATTGAGACAGCATTGCAATTATTAAAGTAAATATCTTATCGGCAATCAGGTCCTAAAACAATTGAGGAGGTAGATACATTTTAAAATTTAACACAAATAATTGGAGTATAGAGGTTTAAATTGCTAAAAGGTTATTTTTAATCTATTACAGTTCATTTTTTCGGGTACAATTCAAAAATATAAAAGGTTGTATCACCTGTCACATTAAAGGAGGTACTGGATAAACTAATTGCTTTTGTAATTAACTTAAGATTGGGAGTTTTCTTGTTTTATCTAAATTAAATATTAATAAAATAATTATTTTCAAAATTCTACGTTTACTCCTGCGCTACTTCTCTCTTTGTTGCAGAAGCTTAAAACTTAATAGCTGCAATTCGGACCGTCCCGCAGACAACAAAACGTGACGGACACATATTCTAATTGAGGCAAAAAAAATGTGCGTAAATCAGGTGATTAAAATTTTAAATTAAATATTTTAAACTAATTATAACCTGAAGTCACAATTATCTAAATCAAATTTCTTCTCCCTTCTAGAGAACTGTCTATAGAACGGAGAAGCCCCCAAGAATTAAATTTTTTAGAGCCAAAGGTAGAATCAAAAGTACACAGTACTCAAAATAGCGATACATTCACTAAAAAGCCATAAACTGGACGTTGTGCCCAAAATTTGTATAATAAATAAATAATTCAACTTCAAAAAACAAATTACCACAAAATGTCCTCACACTTTATCATGGTTGGCCAGTTGACAGAATATTGGTTGAATAAAGCACTCCAGGATGAAGCGGACCCCAAACAAGCCCGAGCAAATCAAAAGTCCTGAAAGTCCTACAAGATACCAAAGAACTGTCTTCTATCTTGGTCCTAAAGAAAACCGAAAAAGAAGAGAAAATAAAGGAAGATTCAGTGCTAACTCATAGACAATTCAGAGACTCTTGTTGTGACACCGAAGATGAAAAAGGGTCTGCTGAGAGAAAAGGAAGGTCACACAGAAGAAGTAGAAGGGCATGGGATGAGGACACTGACAGAGAGATTTCTCTACTTGATAACATGTACCGACCATTGCCCGACCCACCTATCGAACGAAGAGATTATTACCACAAGTCACCAAGACCATACCATCCCTCACCCTACACCAGCGGCAAGCTGAGAACTCCCGATACTAAAGCTGCTACATTCTCGAAGCCCTCCCAATTTGGAGAAGATTCATTCTCCAGAGCAACACACAAAGTACTGACAGGAGTTTATACTCCCAGCCAGCGGAAGGAACGAGGGCCAAAAGCAAGTGTGTATCCAGTGAGAACAGATGGTCAAACTGTGGTCTATCAGCCATTTTCAATCAAAGACTGGAGTGCTTTGATGTTGACACTTCCAAGACTTACCAAAGGTGGCTTACCATGGCTAAGAGCTCTTTTCAAACAGACGGCAGGAGACCAACTTTGTTGGGGTGATATTCAGGCTGCTCTGACCAAAGCTGCTGACGAAACTGTTGCCAGAAACATCAAAAAAGCTATCGAAAGGAGCTTGAGATATGCGCTGTGTGATCAAGAAGGCGTATACAACTATCGTGATGTGCTGGAGAGAGAACTCAGTCAACGCTATCCTTCTGTCGTGACTGAAGAATTGTTGTCAATGCAAATGAAAGACAACGAAGACTACTACAGTTACAAACAACGTGCCACTAATCTATACCATGATGCCACAGGAGAGCGGATCGATGCCAGAGCAGGAATGTCAATCATCTATCGCTCAGCTCTGGTGAAAGGTATGCCAAAAGCAGTGCAAGACGCTCTGGACAACGTGATGGGCATATACACTAAATCTGATGATGAGTTCGATGCACACTGCAGCCATTAAATAAACAAGTACCATAGAGGGAAAAAAGAGGTTGAGGAGAAGAAGCAAGAGCTGGAACTGGCCACTATGAAACTCCAACTGCAGAAATACCAAAATGAACTCAAAGAAGAACAAGCAGCAGGAATTTAAGAAACCATCAATGGACTACTGGAACCAGGATGAAGCTGCCTATGCAGAACCGGATGCTGAAACCAGTGAACAGCCTGATGACCCCATCCGACCCTTCGTCGCTGAGGCTCCAGAAGGGGAGGAAAAAGGGAGGAGATCGAGGAGATAGAGAAGAAAAAGGACAGTATAGGCCATATTATGATAATTTGTTAAATTTACAATGTGTAATCTTGACTACGCTGATTATATTATTTTCTGTTGTTATAGTATGGGGGATACATTCTACTGACTGAGACTGATCTCGGACGGCTGGCAAACAACACGACAACCACAACGACCACTCACGGCACGACCAACTCAGCCAACTATATGGGTAAGACACAAGGAGCACTAAAAAGGGCAAAATGAGAACTTGCTAAAATTTCCAGTATTGAAAAATATTGCTATGAAGGCCAAATATGTAATGTTTTATTCGACGTATGTGAAATATTGGACTGTATGTTAAACATACCCGCTATAGATTATGTTTTTAATACCCAAATTGTTTGTAAAGACACTTGTCTGACCAGAGTTAATAATTATGAGGACCACAGGGTCACAAACAATACCAGAGCAATTTCTAGTATGGACGATCATCATAATACAGACCAAGGTGATTTTAGAACTGATTAACAGCAGAGAATTACCCTGACAGAGATCAGGAAAGATGAGGCATCTTATCAAGCAGATCTAAAGCATTGCAGAGGGAGTAAATCCCCTACTCAGCGATGCAACCCGGTAGTATTATCAATTCAAAATCCAGAAGTTAGTGATTCAGGAATATATGCTATAGGTTTCCAGTGCTCAAAAAACCCCACTGTTTCATGTAATCGGAGAATCAACTTAAATTTTGAAGGCTATATCCACATAACCATATTAGTAACTAATAAGATTGCTCCAGTGAATGAAATAAATTCTTTGACTGAAGCAATAAAAATAGAGACAGGATTGGAAATGACAGAAAACATGAGTACAGTATACGGCCCATACTCTGACCACAGAAGATTGTATTGTATGTTCGGCTGCCAGACCACAACTAACTACTGCATCCATACCATATTCCAATAACAAGGACTTGACGAGTATACTTAAGCTCTTCATTAGAAAATCATTTGAATGGACTGATGAGTGTTATTAACTCCATGACAAGTTACTGGTTGTAACTTCAAAGGACATACCCACCACTTGGAAAATGGGAACTGCAATGTATACATGTTTTCTCAGAGATACAGACATAAGGACTGACAACAGAGTTGACATTGAGGGTTTTACTAATAATTTTTGTAATCAGACTTTTACTTCTGACAATTATGACAATTTTTTCACTTTTGACTAATCAATCCATTTCATGAGCAGATATTTGGTGGTTATGTGCAGACTTCCGTCTGTATGCAATACTATCTCCAACATGGTGAGGTGTGTGTGCCAATTATGCTAATTATCCCATTCACTATAGGTCCTACAGATTCATTGAACTTAAAACCGACTCAAGTTCTATATAAAACGGGACCGGACCATGTCCAAAAGAGGTCCTTGTCCCCACAACCTAAAGAAACTCTGGTGTACTTGAATATGCCTGGACAAGTTGGTTTCATAAAATGTTTGGCCCATGGGCTGCGACAATTGTCTCCATTATCACTATCATAGTGATTGCAATTGCTATTTTAATTGTAATTGGCTGTTGCGTTGTCCCTTGCCTCAGAGGTTTAATAGAGCAATTTCGACTTACTGATACATTAATCTAGTCTGATCAAAATTGAACGAATTAAGTTTTGGCTGAATAAATAAATGATCTAAATTTTAAGCCCTAAGGTGTTGCTCCTTGTGACTTATTCTGCCGTCCGAGTTTTGTACAATGATTTACATGATATATTGACATAAAGACATTGAGATGTGTTATACTCTATGAATGCTAAGGTTAAATTGTTATATTGGGATGATTAATTTTATTTGTAGAGGGAGCGTTTTGCCACTCTACTATGTAAGTGTGATCACATGTGTTTATGTGATCAAAGGAGGGAACTGTGAGGAAAATAATCTTTGTTATGAAATACGTCAAAGGTCGCTGATGTTCTGTTCTTGTGTTATCAATCAATAGTTACCAATACATTGAGGTTTACGACAACTATGGCTGATTTATGCTGATTCAGTTAAAAACCTAAAGACGTGGTCTTTTAAACTGGACTTTGCCTGTGTTTTACTACCATGTTATGTACCACCATTGACCCGTTGTCTGCATAAAGTTCCTTCCTGAGGGTCCTAGTTTGAGTTAATGGTTAACAAGTCTGTAGGTTAAATTTAGCTCAGTTCTGTACCAAGACTTAGGAGACGATGGGAGACGACAGCACATCTGAAGAATCATGTCTGTATCCTCTGCTGTTCAACATTAAAGTGCCTGCATTTTTCCTACGAGGTCTTGTGAATTTTTCCAACACCTTCGCCGTTTTTCTTTATACAGTAGTTGTCGGCAAGGGCTCGTGGTTTTCTCACAACGAGATAGTACGCGTTTGGATAAACAACGACAAGCATGTTGCCGGATCACACTTACTCCGCACATACATCGCAGGAGCAAGCACCTTCATCTAAGAGGAAAAGAAGAAGGACATAGTACCTACCGCAGCTGGGGCTTTGTTGCAGCGCGGGCCCGCACCCCAGGTTCAGACCGACCTCCGCCCTCCGCGGTCCGGTTCCCGATTCCCCCCATCCACACACAGCGCCGGGTGCGCTTCATACGTGCCTCCTCCGGGTACACCGAGCTGTCCGCGTTATGGCACGCCAGGGTGACCCTCGAGGTCTGCCCTAGCTAGAATAGGAATTGCAATACCCACCATCCACCAATGCGCCACCAATCCTACACACTGTCCCTTTAAATAAACTTTTTATATTTATCTTGTGAGGTTTTTTGTCAGTTATCACTGTAGTAACTGAGGAATATACGAGACATACGTACGTGTAGAACCCCCTCCCCAGAATTATTTCACTGCAAATTATCAATAATCAGTCATTTAATTACCATTCTCAGTTCACCACGGCACTATTTTAGAAGTACAACTTACTTAGTTTTGCATGAGCTTGTCCTACCCTCCGTTATAGGATTTTATTAAAACAAAGACTGTCAGTGGGATGGAAACTAGGGCCACAACCCGGGGGGAACTGTGAGGTCCCACACAGACCCCAGGAACTGTGAGGTCCCACACAGACCTCGGGGGAACTGTGAGGTCCCACACAGACCCCGGGTACTGTGAGGTCCCACACAGACCCCGGGTACTGTGATGTCCCACACAGATGCTCTACATTCGGACAAAGTGTCTCTCAGTCAGAGGCTCCAAGTTCTGGAATTCTCTCCCATCATCAATAAGAGAGACTCCAACACTGGACACTTTAAAGGGATAGTGCAGGTTTTTTTTTTATGTTAATCTGTATGGGGTTCCTTCTAAAAGTTACGTGCGGTAACACTGGCTTACCTCTGACAGTTTGCGCTCAGCCCGCTCCTGCTTGCGTTCTGGAGCTCAGGTAATTAGGTCCAGTGAGTTCGCGGGGACTCGTAATAAAGCTTGTTTTTCTTCTCAAAACAAAACATTTGTCCGAAAGGTGATATATCCAGCAGTGTATTTTCGCATTTGCATATCTCATCTCGATTCATATCACTGCGCGCCTATTACTTATTATTAGCCTGTTAACCTTTAGCGGAAGTGAACGACGGACTGCGGTCCGCCGTAAGGGGACGTTTACGAGTGAACAGGCAACAGGCAGCTAATGTAAGCGCAGTGATACGAATCGAGACGAGATATGCGAATGCTAACAACCGGGCTGAGCGCAAACTGTCAGAGGTAAGCCGGGGTTACCGCACGCAACTTTTAGAAGGAAACCCATACAGATTAACATTTAAAAAAAAAGCTCTATCCCTTTAAATCACACTTGAAACAGCGGCTAAAGGAAAACCAGACTTGTGGACACTTTAATGTTTAACTGCTCCTATTGTCACTTGTCTTTTTTTTTTGTGGCATCACCTGCCCAGGGACCACAGATGGAAATAAGCATTTTTGCTATAATCTGGTGTATTTACACTGCAACGTTGTAGATCTTTATTAATATGCACTGTCCCTATGAAATAGAAAAAAACAACAACTAAGCAGCAGGCTTGCATTTCCACAAACCTGACTCTTATTTGGCCTGGAGGACGGCTTCCTACTGCTTGTTTCCATGGAAATGTTCTTCCCTTGGCTATAATTTTCCAGGATATGACATAAAACACATCTATCTCCACAAATGTTCTGAAGTATGGTTTAAACTTTTTATTTCCATGGAATCATGAGGGTGACGTCCCTCCTCCAGAAAGCTGCATAATGTACCTTTAAGTATCAGTTATTAGACTTAGACAAACTTTATTGATCCACAAGGGAAATTATTTGGGTACAGTAGCAGAGGGTAACAAAAAATAGATGGAAAAGCAAAAAAAGAGTGAGACCGGTGTGAAATGAGACATAACTATAAAAATAAAAAATAATAAGTGTATATGTAAGTGTAAGTGTATATGTTATTATTTATTTATTAAAAAATAAAAGTAATAATCAATAAGTACACGTAAATACTGAATAAAAAGCAATAAGTCTCCTTTAATGAATAATCCACGAGTAAAAAATGATTAGTAGCGGTCTTCAAATCAACAAATATTGATTAAAAACATAATTTCATGGCATGTTGCTGTCTCTGTATGGATTAGTCTGTCCAATCAGCTTCCTCAGTGTGTGTCACGTGATCCGCCGCTCTCCGCTCAGACCAGTGAAGTGTGGGCTTGTGGATTTGGGCTCTGTCTAAAAGTGTGGACTCAGGTCTTAAGTGTTATCCCCCTCTCAAAGACACTCACTGTGACTGCTCTATAAACCACCGGGGCGCTTTACCAAGAGAGTAAAGAGAAAAGCGAGATCTGGAACGCAGAGTTAACTGGTAAATATAAGGTGAAGAAGAAGCAGCAGTTTGGGGCAGAAATCATTTAGTGCTAGGTTTAAAAGGCCCATATTTAGGCTGAGTTCTTCTCCCAAACTGAAAACACTCTGTTCCATCTTGTGATATCACGTGGTAATACAGGAAACTCCGTCTTCACTAGAATTTAGGATGGATTTAATTAAACTAGATAATTTCAGATCTGGAAATGTCTGTCTACTGAACTAAAGATAAAAAGTAACTGTTAACTTGAAAACTACCGCTACCACTTCATGACATCACAAGGTGGAACAGAGCATTTTGAGATGTAGATGGACTAATAATAAAGGATTACTCCAACATGTGTGAATGAAATAAAACACAATTTAGATTTTTGACAAGTAAACAGTATTATAACATGACTTGAAGCTCACAATAAATATATTTTGTTTAGAATTTCAAGAAAATATATCACTTTTACCTTAGTTATCTTCTTAATCATCTTCTTCTTTATCTTAATTATGCTTAGAGTCGAATTAAACACTAAGTCAAGTTATTTTTGGCTATTAAACTGTGTATATTGGGGTTTATATAATAATATTCCTAGTGATTTTCTTGACAGACAAGGTACATTTGCTTTTTGTTCAAAAACAGTAACAAACTACCGTGTGTGCTCCCTCTAATGACCACTGTAATTTCAAGCACTACGTGACATCACACAGCACTGCCCAGATTCCAGACAGGTGTTTCTGATACAAACATCTAGCTGCAGGGGCGGAGTTTGAACTGTGGATACCTGTGTGACCAATCACATGGTTGGCAAAAGGAGAAATTCAATTCGTCAACAGGACAAATGTTTATTTGGTTGAATAGCTCATCCAAGCTGCTTCTTCAGTTCTGGTCAGACGCTGGTGGACACTGCCTATATCTGCCTGAAGGGAGGAGCGAACTACAGTGAAATTACTTTGAAACTATCACACCTACTTGTTTTCAGTTTCTGTTAGTTAAGCCTATTAGATCTGCAGTGGGAGTGGAGTGTGGGTCTTGTTAGCAGAAACATTCAGGGCCATAATGGTGTTTTCACCTCTCTGGACCTGACCTGGCTAACCTATTGTTTTCTTTGTTTTCATTTAGGTTTGAGGATAGAGTTATAGATGGGAGACAAATGATGTCTGAGACCTCCATTTCTGTTCAAGGATGATTCTCTTTCTTGACAAAAATAGCCTCTTTAACTCCCCTCTCAAATCAGTTCTTTTCTCTGGCCAAGATCTATAGATCTTAGAGGCTATTTTTGTCAAGAAAGAGAATCCTTCCTTGAACAGGTCTCAGACATAATTTCTCTCCCATCTATAACTCTATCCTCAAACCTAAATCAAAACAAACAAAGAAAACAATAGGGCAGCAGGTCAGGTCCAGAGGTGTGAAAACACCCATTATGGTCCTGAATGTTTCTGCTAACAAGACCCACACTCCACTCCCACTGCAGATCTAATAGGCCCACCTAACTAACACAAACTGAAAACAAGTAGGTGTGATAGTTTCATAGTAGTTAACTCCTCCCTGCAGACTGTGATAAGCAAGTGTCCCCCAGAACTGAAGAAGCAGCTTGGATGAGCTGCGAAACGTATTCGACCAAATAAACTTTTGTCCAGTTGACAAATTGAATTTCTCCTTTTGCCATGGCTTCTACCTGGACGACTGAGGGATTCTTCACCAATCACACTGTTCTTTACACCTCCAGACCCCAAACCTCTTCCTTCCTCACTCTCCCCTTTAGTCCTCCAGGTACTGCCCAGTTCAGCAGCTCTGTTTGAAATGTGGTTGTGGACAGTGTCAGGCTTAGTAATTGCTTAAGAGTTAGGGTTATTGTATTAAAGTTCAAAGTCAGTTTTACTGTCAAAAACCATATGTACAGGTTGCACACACAGGATTTTAAATTGTAGCGCCCCCTAGGCCCACAGTGAACATAAAACATCTGATAAACAAGACACCTATAAACACCATGACTAAAACATCACATATACCCGTAGCAAAAGTACAGTAAACATATCTAATACAAATAGGTAAAACACACAATGTGTAGCGTAATAAAGCTCAAATTGTCATTTAAGCAGCAGCATCAGTGTCATTTAAGCAGCAGTGTCATTGGGGGAGGGAGGGCAGGGAGAGAGTTCAGCATCCTGACAGCTTGGTGGATGAAGCTGTCTTTCAGTCTGCTGGTCTTTGCCCTGAGGCTTTTTTTTATTTTTATTTTTATTTTTTTTGCACATGACAGTACAGATATCTGACCAGCTGCATCACTGTGTGGGACGGGAGCTGCACTGAACAGAACAGGAAAGCCCTGCAGCGCATAGTGAATGCAGCTGGGAGGATCGCTGGTGTCTCTCTCCCCTCCCTCCTAGACATTTTTAACACCCGCCTCACCCGCAGAGCGTCCAGCATTGTGGGTGACCCGAGCCACCCCGCACATAGCCTGTTCAGCCTCCTGCCCTCGGGGAGAAGGTACCGGAGTCTCCGGGCCCACTCCACCAGACTGTCAAACAGCTTCATCCACCAGGCTGTCAGGAGGCTGAACTCTCACCTGAACTCTCACCTTACCCGTCTCCCACCCTCCACCCCCCATATTGGCATAACCTGTATTCCATAAAAGACATATCACTCTAGACACTTTAAAAAACTGCTGCTAAGGACTACTGTTGCACTGTTGCACATTTACATTTACTACTGGAATTTTACTACTGTTGTACTGTTGTTTACTCCTGTTATTGCACTGGAATTACTACTGTTGCACATTTATTTTTATCTTAACTTCAATGCACATTCTATTGCACATTACCATTTCACTGCTGTATCTTCCATTGCACATTTTTGATGGACACTGAACACTTTTGGACATCTGTATATAGGTATTTATTTATTATGTTGCACTGCTTTAAGATTTTAGATCTTAGACTTTAGTTTAACTTTAGATCTCTGTCTTAGATAGTTTTTGTTGTGTTTTGTCTTTATATTGTATTTTGTACACTGTCTTTTTGCACTACCTGGCCAGAGAGAAACAAAATTTCGATTCACTGTATGTTGAACACATATGGCAGAATTGACAATAAAGCTGACTTTGATCTTTTGATCTTTGAGATATATTGTATAAGCAGCTCTTGAGGTCAAAATAAGCCCACTGTGTCTGTCTGCATCTAATTATAAAGTGTTTGTTTTTTGCGTTAGCCTACCGTGTCGGGAAAAAACTCTGTAGCTCGGGAGCTACCAGGATTTTTCCTCTCCCCTTTACAAATAGCTCGCGAAGGATTTCTGAATTATATATGTTTTGCTGAATCATTGTGATGCCTGACTCTGTGCACTAATAAATGGATAATGGTTTTATACTGTAAGCCTCTAACTGTATCACATTTAAAGCTTACTGCAGCTCTTATAAATATGCAATTTCTTGAGTAGCTGTATGGAATTTTTGTTTTGTAAAGGCAGCTCACCAGGGGAAAAGACCCCTGCTCTAGGCCATAGATGTAAGATGGTAGCAGACACTGCACCAGCAAAGTTACTTTAAGAAAAAAAACAAAACAAAAAAAAAACATGTAGAAGTACTACTATTAAAGGGACACTATGTTACTTTTGTGGTGGACTGTCCCTCCCCTGCTTTTCTCCAGGTATTATAGCTTTGCCTGAGATGCCCCACAGTACGGCATTAAACTTTTACCTTGTATTTATTCATTATAAGTGTTGTAGAGCGGCACAAAAACAGAAACGATAATAATTTTAATGTTATTTTTTGATGCAACAAACTGGTCTGTTTCCCAGAGGCATTGACTGAGATTAATTAGCTGACAAACTTGTAAATGGGAACCTGATTATCACCATGTATGGCGGGCAAACCTGCAAACTTACTCAAAATACAATGTGGGTTTTAGACACTGCAATACACCGCAATTCAACCAGTGCAAACGGCAGGTCCCATACACAGTATAATCAGCCAAAAGGGCTCAGTATTTAGCAGGGAAGTGACCATAGATAAAATAAACAAACAAAACAAACAAAGAAAGATAAGGAGTTAGTCCGTCCTGTACAATCTAGTTTTATTTCAGAACCACTAACTAGGACGGACTAACTCAAAAAACAAACTAATCAAAACTGAAGGCTAAAGGAGAGCAGGTCAAACTGTAAAAACAAACAAAAACACACAATTACAAAAACCCCGACAACAAATTTTAAACATCATTAATATAGCTAAAACCCCTAAAAGCATTCAAATTTGTGCCTGTGCGTCGTACACCCCACACACACAGCTCACCAACCACGCCACAGGTCCCCAGGCTTAAAGCCCGACAGCCCTACCATTAAAACAAACAAATCAAAAGCCGATTGCTACTACCCTTGGATTAAAATCAACACAAACCATAAATACATATACAACATTGTAAAACACTCACCCAACAATGACTATTACCACACCTGGCATGGGTGAGCACCGCGTGGGCCCAGCAAACACTCCGAGTCCCACGGAAAATGGCACCTCCCGCTGCACCGGCCTCTTCCCTTTTTAACCCCGCTTGGCCCTCATGAGGTACCACCTGTTACAAAAGGTTAGAGGTGTGCCTCTCCACAGACCTGACCTCCAAATGATTATATCACCGGATAGATAGATACACAGATAATTTTAATGCCACACTGTGGGACATTCCAGGCAAAGCAACACCATTTCTGCAGCGATACACAAATGACAGACCCTCCATCTAAAAACTTCCTTGTGCAGCTTTAACTTCTATTCAAAACATTAATATTTCTTAATAAGAGTAAACTTCTGAATGTCAAATTTACCCCACTGAAATAAACCTCTTCAATTATTCAAAAGCAAATCAATGAGAAAAAGAAGTCTGACTCAGCCTCAGGGGTAATGTCCTAATGCTTTTGGTATTTTCAAACCTCGGCTCAGGCCCTGTCCTGGACCCTGTGCACTTTCCACGAATCACAAAAATTTCAAGAGTTTTTATTTTTATTTATCTCTTTTTCTTGGCTCTTGTTGAGAGAAGAGATGAAGGCTGGAGTGGGCTTTTAAGACGGTACGTGATGAACCCAAAATATGTATTTCTTAGTACTGACTCAATGTGAAGATGGAACAAACACTCGGGTATTTTTGAGGAGGTGGTTTGGATGAGAATAGGTAAAATAGCATGTTCCTGATTTAATTTTTTTATGTATTTGAGCAAAATTTGCCCCAGCAAAAATATATTTAAAGGGATAGTGCGTTTTTTTTAATTTTATTATTATTTTTTTTAATGTTAATCTGTATGGGTTTCCGTCTAAAAGTTACGTGTGTTGACACCGGCTTACCTCTGACACTCTCAGCTGATCCCGGTTCGACTCGCTTTCTGAAGCCCACGTAAGTAGGTCCGGTAACTTCCCTGGAACATGAAATAAAGCTTGTTTTTCTTCTCAAAACAAAACATTTGTCCGAAAGGTGATATATTTGCGTCTCAAACAGTTGTCCACGAAACATCCAGCAGCGTTGATTGTGTTCGCGTATTGCCTGTCTCGATTTGTATCACTGCGCGCATATTAGCTGTATTAGCCTGTTAACCTTTAGCGGAAGTGCGTGAAAAGTCCCTCAGTCGTCCAGGTAGAATCCATGATCAAAGGAGAAGTTCAATTTGTCAACTGGACAAAGTTTGTTTGGTTGAAAACGTTTCGCCGCTCATCCGAGAGGCTTCGTCAGCTCTGGCCCTCATGCTGGTTCGACCCTGTTTATATCTAGCTGCAAGGGAGGAGCTAGCTTCCCTGAACAAAGCTCTGACCTATCCCCGCTACTCTCTTTTGTTTTACGAATTCCTCTGGCGTCTTGTATTAGCATATCTATCAGCCCGCTCACTACACTGAAACAACTCTGAAACCATCAGTCCCCACTGGGATTCAGACAATATGAAATCCCAGTTTATTTCAAACCCACAAACACTTTAAGACAAAAACTGGTCCACCCAAAGGACAAAACACCGAGCCACAAACAAAGCAATGTGGTCTACTCCATTCAGTGTAGTGAAGACTGCAGTGAGCGCTATATTGGGGAAACCAAGCAGCCACTTCACAAGAGGATGTATCAACACAGGCGGGAGTGCCAGAGTGGACCGTCATCTGCCGTTCATCTTCACCTAGAAGCCGCGGGCCATTCTTTTGAGGACAGTGAGGTTCAGATCTTAGCCAGGGAAAAGAACTGGTTTGAGAGGGGAGATAAAGAGGCTATTTTTGTCAAAAAAAGAGAATCCGTCGTTAAACAGAAATGGGGGAGTTAGACACAACTTGTCTCCCATCTATAATTCGATTCTCAAACAAAGAATCATTAGGACAGACAAGCCATTGCAGAGGGGTGGAGAGGGTCGTTGTCTTGAATAGGGAATTGGACGCCAGAGAAATTTGAAATACAAAGAGACAGATTAGCTGATGGTTTCAGAGTTGTTTCAGTGTAGTGAGCGGGCTGATAGATATGCTAATACAAGACGCCAGAGGAATTCGTAAAACAAAAGAGAGTAGCGGGGATAGGTCAGAGCTTTGTTCAGGGAAGCTAGCTCCTCCCTTGCAGCTAGATATAAACAGGGTCGAACCAGCATGAGGGCCAGAGCTGACGAAGCCTCTCGGATGAGCGGCGAAACGTTTTCAACCAAACAAACTTTGTCCAGTTGACAAATTGAACTTCTCCTTTGATCTTTAGCGGAAGTGTACGGCAGATGCGGTCCACCGCAAGGGGAAGTTTACAAGTGAACAGGCTAATACAGCTAATATGCACGCAGTGATACGAACAACGGCAGCACTCATCTGTGGGAGCCTGGGAGCTGGGATCGCACCACCAATCCGCGGGTCAGTGGATCCGATCGTGCAACCAACGATACATTGTCCACAGTGGGATTCGAGCTGCCAACCCCTGGATCAGTGGACAAACGCTCTACCAACTGAGATTTGAATGTGTAAATATTAATGAAATAACTTATAAATATGTTATTTCATTAATATTTACACATTCAAATCTTTAGTAAAACACATTCTCACACTCACTTATTCTTCTCACAATGAAGGTAACCCTTGCCTGAGCGCCTGTCAGGTCAAACTCACAGAGCACTGACAGCCAGAGATTTTTACTAGTTTAAAAATGTGAAAAACAACCAGTTTAAATGTATTCCGCACTTTCCTAATGCATTAGCACCTATTATTCTGCTTTCATGTGCTGTGGGAAGTGAAGGCCCCTCGTTGTTCTTTCTACTAGAGAACTGGGAAGTAGTTTTAAAACCTGAGTTGCTGACATCAAATAACTCTTGACCTCTCACTATGGTGGGCAGCAGCAAAAAAAGTCACATATGAGATGTTTTACACCTGAGAGCTGGTTGATTTTACATAGTTATGGGGTATTTACGTGTCCATTTGGATGGTATCTCTATTTCTACCAGAGAAATAAAGTGCAGCAATTATGTGCTTTTTGCCTGAGTGATCTTAAGAATACTGTCTCACATGAACGTTTTCACTACACTGTTTTCATGAATATTTGTCAAGAAGGGTGTTTTTCAGGTTTCAATTAGCAATGAACTGCACTTGAACAAAAGACACCTGTGATTACTCCTTCACAAGTGGAAAGGATCATCTTTTCTATTATTATTCAGCATTATTATTCACTGATGAGTTTATGAACACTTCTCACAACTTTCAGACGCCAGAGAGAAGCATGTTTTTATGGTAATGCTTACAACAACTAGCGTCCTAACAGTGCACCGGACTAAAATGTTAGGAACAGCCATAGATGGTACGATAGAAAAGCAATGAGTGAATGTGTCGTCATCCATAGCAATCCGTTGCGAACCAATAAGGCTGTTAGACTAACCTGTAGCCCAGATCCATATTTGGAAGCCCAAGCGCGTGTGTAAATGGCCTCGCTAGATGCTGCGCTAGAAATCCAAACAGCTAAACATGGATCCAGAAGAACTTCACAGACAGCAGATATCTTTGATGAAATTTAATGGATCCAACTTTGTGAAACTGTAACAATAAACATATACAGATGTGTATTAATATCAGTGCTAGATAATATTTATAAAAATATGAAGAACACCAGCAATGAAGTTACAGTCAATAGAGACTTAGATAATTAGCATGGCGATTAGCATATCAATAGCTCTGTAATTTGCATAAGAATCATGCACTAAAAACATGCTGTGTGTGGCATATACTAAACTCAACAAAAATATAAACGCAACACTTTTGTTTTTGCTCCAATTTTTCCTAAGATGGACCCAAAGATCCAAAATTCACTCCAGATACACAACACTACCATTTCTCTCAAACATTGTTCACAAATCTGTCCAAATGTGTGACAGCGAGCACCTCTGGCTCGCCGAGACAATCCACCCCACCTCACAGGTGCGCCACATCAAGATGCCGATCCGACATCATGACCAGTGCACAGGTGTGCCCCAGACTGCCCACAATAAAAGGCCACCCCGAAATGTGAATTTTTTTTTTTGCTTTATTGGGGGTCTGGGGACTCAGAACCAGTCAGTATCTGGTGTGACCACCATTTGCCTCATGCAGTGCAACACATCTTCGTCGCATAGAGTTGATCAGATTGTCAATTGTGGCCTGTGGAATGTTGGTCCACTCCTCTTCAAAGGCTGTTATGGACGAAGAACACAGGTGCATTTTATTGATGGCATTTTGAATGCACAGAGATACCGTGATGAGATCCTGAGGCCCATTGTTGTGCCATACATCCATGTATGTGTATCATACAGAAGGCGAGAGGCCATATTCATAAGCAATATTTTTTCTTTCTTGTTATCCCAAGATAACAAGATAATTAATTCGTGATCTCGAGAAAACAAAACAGTTATTTCGAGATTTCGAGAAAATGAAACAAATTTTCTGTGATCTCGAGAAAACAACTGACTACCGCCACGTTGTGAAAAGGCTGAATTCAGGGCTATTTCTCATTCTGAATAGATGCGTTTTTGGTCATGGGGGCTGGTGCATTGTGGTCTGGGCAGCAGATCTGCTTGGACTGCTGCTCCCGCGACCCAGAAGTGGAGGAGCGGAGGAAGATGGATGGATGGATGGATGTCTGGAATAATAATCAATCAGCTGATAAGGCAATATTTTGATCAGGGGTTGACACAGGGGGAGATTGCATTACGTCTTTTAATTCGGGATCATTTCAAGATTAGTCCGCGGCACCTCCACAGAAGACTGGCCCGGCTTCGTCTTTACCGACGGAGATACTAGGGATGGGCAAAGTGAGGCTTCATGAAACACCGAAGCAGCTGAAGCGATTGTGCCGGAGCGCTGAAACACAGTTTGAAACTCTCTCCACAGTGACATCTAGTGGCGATATGTTAGAACTACAATATCCAGAATGTTTCATGTTTTGAGACGGAATCATTTTTTGCTTTCTCAAGATCACGGAATAACTCTTTGTTTTCTCGAGATCTCGAAATAACAGTTCTGTTTTCTCGAGATCGCAAATTAATTGTGTCGTTTTATCGAGATCTTCAGTTAATTTAGTGAATAGTGAATTTCTTATTGTGAGTGCAGCGTGCTGACTCACTAGCCTTGAGCCTCAAAGTTTCTTTGACACGTAGTAAAAAAATAAAGAGTCTTGAATCCAAGGTTTGTCTTTTCTATTTTTACTAAACTGAAAGTCATACAGAACAAAAAAACAAAAGAACAAAAGATGAATTCCTAGAATTTAAGATAAGATAATCCTTTA
Source organism: Paratrypauchen microcephalus (assembly GCA_036785185.1). Classification (NCBI taxonomy): domain Eukaryota; kingdom Metazoa; phylum Chordata; class Actinopteri; order Gobiiformes; family Gobiidae; genus Paratrypauchen; species Paratrypauchen microcephalus. Next base: position 1,020,668 of record JAVJIX010000055.1, on the reverse strand, counting down.
TTTGTCCCACAATGGAGAAACTGCAGTGTCACAATGCAAGTTTCAGAAACAGTAGGAAAATATGAGCATGCATCAAAATATAAATAATAATAATAATAAGTATGTACAATCCACTAAAAAACAACACTGTAAGGTTAAAAGGCACAGGAACGCTGCACAACTTGTAACTTCCACTTATCTTATGTTAATTTTCTTGTTATTAAGGTGGAAAATAATCATTACAAACATAGCCTCTGTCGGCTTCCGTAGTATAATTACGTTTTATAATGTCATACTTACAGACGATGCTTAAACAAACACCAAAAGAAAAACACCAGAACAGACGAGTGGTCATTTTGCTGAAGTCAGCGGTTACAGTAACAACTTCCTGTCTCACGTTCTTCTTCTACTGTTCTTACTACACGAGTAAATTAAAGTGGCCACTAGATGGTGGAATTTAGCAAGTAAACATAAGACTAAGTACAAGTACAAATACAAGTCAAATACAGTAAACATAACGTAGCGTGTATCATAGCAACCAAAGAATCAATCAGGAGTGAAGTTGTTAAAGGTTCTTGCAATGTTGGATTTGCGGGGGACGGCTGTCACTAATGCTAGAAGAAGGCATTTTTTTGGTCAGTTAATCAATAGAAGTTAACTGGAACCAGACCTCGTAAGAAACACTTCACACCCATGCTCATGTGTTGTGAGCTTGAAACCATGACTACGTTCACACTGCAGGGCTTAATAAGATAAGATAAGATAAGATAAGACTTTATTGATCTCACACAGGAGAAATTTACTTGCCACAGTAGCTCCAGGACATTTGAACAAGAGAGAAAGTGCATGCAGGCTCCGGTAGCGCTCCTTCTTGCACTGGGGGTGCCTTAGTCGGTTACTGAAGGAGCTGCTCAGCTCCTCTACAGTCCGGTGCAGAGGGTGAGAGGTGTCATCCATGATGGACATGAATTTGGCCAGTACCCTCCTCTCAGCCACCTCCTCTACAGAGTCCAGAGGACAGCCCAGGACAGAGCTGGCCCTCCTGACCAGCTTATTAAGTCTCTTCCTGTCCCGTTCTGTGCTGCTCGGGGCCCAGCAGATGACAGCGTAGAGGAGAGCAGAGGCCACCACAGAGTCATAAAAAGTCCTGAGCAGAGGCCTGCACACTCCAAAGGACCTCAGTCTCCTCAGGAGGTGGAGGCGACTTTGGCCCTTCTTGTACAGGGCGTCGGTGTTGTGGGACCAGTCCAGTTTATTGTTGAGGTGAACACCCAGGTACTTGAAACTGTCCACAGTCTCTATGTCCTGCCCCTGGATGTTCACCGGTGAGTGAGGTAGTGGTCTCCTCCTGAAGTCGATCACCAGCTCCTTTGTTTTACTGGTGTTAAGGCACAGGTGGTTGCGCCCACACCAGTCCACAAATTTCCGATTTTTTTGTGAAGTCTGATTTTTTTCCGAGGCCGTTCACATTTCCATTTAAATACAACTTGTATGTGATCTCCAGTGTGAACTGGCGGCACGGTGGCTGGGTGACTAGCACTCACACTTCACAGCAATAAGGCTCTGGGTGTGGCACGTTGGTATGGCCGTAAGATTTGGATCAACCAAGCCTTTCTGTGTGGAGTTTGCATGTTCTCCCCGTGTCTGGGTGGGTTTCCTCCGGGCACTCCGGGTTCCCCCACCAACCCAAAACATGCACCATAGGTAAAATCCTCCAGCTGAGGTCCTGACCAAACCGAAGCAAGAAGATCATGGAGATGGTCACCAGGCACAGTAATGTAATAACAAGATGGGTTAAATGCAGAGAAGAATTTCTCCTGTGTGTGATCAATAACGTCACTTCTTTAAACACCCCAAAAGTGTCCTGCATGTGCACTGGAGGACACGATGACGTCACGTGCAGCGAACGTGCTCAGTGTTTACGGAAGTCGCCTAAAGTTGCTGCGTACCGGAGCCAGAACATGTACAGCTTATTTGTTTTAAGGAGGAGACGGAGAAGGAGAAGGACAAGGTTTTTGGCCACGGCATTTTGTGGGGCAGTGGCAGCAATGGCAGAAATGAACATGTTGGTGCAGAGTCGCAGCCAAGAGTGGTGGGATTCTTATGTGCTTCGCCGCTTCACTGACACGGAGTTTATATACTATTTTCGCATGACGAGAAGAATGTTTTGTGTACATTTACTTGTACCACTCTCGCTGAAGGAAACACGCCCGGGTCGGATGAATGCGACCTGGACGTTCAGACTAAAGTAGCATGTCAAAAGATCGGATATGTATCGGATTTAGGACCACATATCCAAGTGGCCTGGATCGCATTTGAAAAAATCGGATCTGTGTCGTTCAGACTGTCATTAGAAGATCAGATACAGGTCGCATAGAGGCGAAAAAATCGGATTTGGGTCATTTCAGTCTGCAGTGTGAACGTAGCCCATGTCTGTCTACACCTCCAAAGCTCAAAATGCTCTGTCCCACCTTGTGATGTCATGTAGAGGTAGTTTTCGACTACTTTTACCTTTTGTTCAGTAGAGATTGGCAATTCCAGGGCTGGGATCATCCAAATGATTCTAGTGAAGGTGTGTGGAGTTTAAAAACACAGTGGAGCAGTACCTGTTTGAGAGAAGAACCTAGACTAAATACGCAGGGTTTGTGTTAAACATGTGTGAATGAAAGAAAATGCAACTCCAGGTCTGTTTGTGATGAGGAAACTACATTATAACATAGATCAGAAAAAAACGAACTTTGCTCTGACTTTTCAACTTTTTCAAAACTTGCGATAATTGCTTTTCCACATGATTCGGTAAACGCTATGTGCTCTTGTACCCTTTAAATGAAATAAAAAATAGTACTGTAACACCACTGCTCTGGTCTCACACAGCAGAGAAGAAAATCAGCCCCAGCGAGATCCAAATCTTTTAATTTACAGTTTGAAATGTTCCAGTGGGATTTGTAATTACAGACCGTTTCCCTCTGCGTAAGTTAAAGAGATGGCCTTATTTTAGCTTTCTGATAACTCCGACTGAATACAGTAATGTGGGGATTGGTTCAGCTTGGAAGAAAGAGGAACAAATATGTTAAATATAATAACAGTGATAACTTATATTCCTGAGGGGCTTTCAGTAAGGGCCACACAAAATGCTGAATTACCCACTCATTCTATACCAGGGGGCGGCAACCTTTACCACTCAAAGAGCCATTTGGACCCGTTTCACACAGTAAAGAAAACACTGGGAGCCGCAAAACTCTTTTGAAATTTAAAATGAAATAACACTGCATATAACGGCTTTTTTGTTTTTACCTTTGTGACATAGAATTACATTTTGAATATGAACGAACTAAAATAAAATACATTTTAATTAAATACAGTGGTCCCTCGCTGTTTCACTGATTTTTTATAGTGTATCAATGCGTATTGTGTTCTGCATCCTGATTGGCTAAAGGACTGTAGACCTTTGTCTTTGTCAGTCATTCTCCTCCGTGTCTGCTGTACAGACGAGCATTGTGACTCTGAAGACTGAGCGGTCTGGCATTTGAGCATATGCCAAAAGGGCCGAGGCCGTGCTCTATTACGGATTTGACCGCGTGCACCGGGTGGTCAATGCGCATCGGGTGGTCAATGCGCATCGGGAAGTAAAGGCAATGCTTGCGCATAACGAACTGGTGGAACCTGGAGTCCAGGCGGCGGAACCAGTCCTGAGAGCGCACGGATGCGTTCTCACTACAGTTCTGTGTTTGGTGCAGAGCTGTAGAACCTCTCCCTCCCGTTCCACAGACTACGGGGCCGCTTGTAGGTGTAAATTGCCAGGGCCGATGATCCCAGTCCGTCACTGCTCTGAAGTGCTGTATGTTTGCAAGTTTTCTCCCCAACAAAACCCGCAACAGCGCAGCGGCGCCAGGCGCCTCGGTCAGAGGAACTGTGAAATACACGCATATTTATACACGCAATATAAAACTGACTACTTCACGGATTTTGCCTATCATGAGTTATTTCTACAACGTAACCCCCATGATAAACGAGGGACCGCTGTACTGAGCCGCATCAGAGGGATTAAAGACCCGCATGCGGCTCCGGAGCCGCGGGTTGCCGACCCCTGTTCTATACAATCTAAAGTGCACTATGTCACTTTTGGATGTTTCTGTGGATATGTCATTGCTCTTCCTGGAATGTTCCATCTTATGACATTAAACCTTACATTTATTCAAAGCACAGGTGGTTTTATAGCTTAAAAATGCATAGAAAAACAGACATTCTGACTGCGAGCGAGGTCACTTCTCCACAGATCTGACCTGTAACTAGGTCCGGCTTGGTCTCCATGAAGATAGAAAGATTTGATACAATATTGTGTAAAATTCCAGACAAAGCAATAACATCTCCATGGAGAAAACATTTGACGGAAAAACATGCACTGCTACTGTGAGCGGGGTCGCCTCCACAGATCTGATCCGAAACCAGTCCTAGTGGCATCACCTGCTTGTCTCCATGGAGTTAGCTAAGTTTAGTCATACTGTGTAACATTCTAGGTAAAGATGTGTGTAGAATCCCTCAGTCGTCCAGGTAGCAAAAGGAGAAATTCAATTTGTGAACTGGACAAAAGTTTATTTGGTTGAATACATGCTCCAGGTCATCCAAGCTGCTTCTCCAGTTCTGGTCAGAATAAACTTTTGTCCAGTTGACAAATTGAATTTCTCCTTTTGCCATGCTAGGTAAAGTAATAACATCTCTATGGATACAAGTGGGTGGTGGAGAAATTCAAGAGAAATTCAAAAAGTCCAAGAGAAATCCAAAAAGTCTGTTTTGTCTTCTTCAAATTATCATAACTTGATGTAGATGTATTCACCTTATGGCTGCTAACTGCAAGCCTTTCTCAGAACTGTCTCATAGGCCAATAATTTACATTTACAATAATAACTATGACTTGCACCTTTATTTTAGTCATTTCAAGTTTAGTTTTAGTTTTAGTATATGTACATACACACAAGCCCATGCATAAACCTTTACACACACACAGCTACACACACACATACACACACACACACACACACACGCACCTACACACACACACACACACACACACACACATATACGTATATGTACATACACACAAGCCCATGCATAAACCTTTACACACACACAGCTACACACGCACACATGCACATACACACACGCGCACGCACGCACACGCGCGCATACACACGCACACACACATATAAACTTAATTCTTCTCATCTCGTGCCTCTTTGGAGAGCAGAATTCAAGTCAGTAAACTTCTTTGGCGCTGTCGTAGTTCTCCCTGCTCCGCGCAGGACACGCCCCCTGCCTCAGCCAGAGCAGATCTCTGCCCCGACATCGCTGCGTGTCTCTGTGATCCTCTGATCCGGGATCTTGGGTCCCAAAAGCGATCAAACCGCTCCGTAGGCGCTGATCAACAGTTATCTGCTTTTCCGGGTTCACTCGCCTCACCATCTTGCTCCACCTGCCTCCACTCGCACTCCACAGTACACACACACTACACTCCTCTCCTCTCCCGCCTCTCCGATCGGCAGATAATGATACAAGATCGCCACCTACAGGTTGGGAAGTGTGAATTACACCTTCAAAGCTGCTCCAGGTCGTATCCTAGCAACCCCCGCTGAAAAACGTCCTTGACGAGTTTATTCGTCACGGCACTCAACGTTTGGATTCAACATGACGAGAAAACTCGTCACCGGCAGTCAATGAGTTAAAGATGACCAGACTTCCTTTGGCATGACGACGATTTGAATCTGACTGGTTGAAGTGTCACAACAGCAGAACAAGCCCAAAAATCGAACATTTGTTACATTCAGTTGAGAGAAAAGGACAGACATCTTCGCTATCCACATATGCACATAAGAGCTTTATTGACACTAAAAGTACGTCTGCAATGCTGCGACTTCAACTCAGTTATCCTTACAGCAGGTGGATTCATGGAGTTTGTGAAATATATAAATATCAAATGTTGCGAGAAGCCACCCTGCTGCGTCCCCAGACCAGATGATTATTTATGTTTTGTTTGTATTATGTTTTTAAAGGGATAGTGCATTTTTTTAATGTTAATCTGTATGGGTTTCCTTCTAAAAGTGTCGTGCGTTAACACTGGCTTATCGCTGACAGTCTCGTCTCAGCTCGGTTCTGCTTGGGTTCTGGAGCTCACGTAAGTAGGTCCGGTAAGTTCGCGGGGACAGGAAATAAAGCATGTTTTTCTTCGCAAAACAACATTTGTCCAAAAAGTGATGTTTATTTCCGTCACAAACAGTTCAGCAGCCTAATGTGCATATTTTCTCTAGATTCGTATCACTTGTTCACTTGTTAGTGGATGTTTACGGCAGATGCGGTACGGCGACGCCCTTCGTAAGTGGATGTTTACAAGTGAACAGGCTAGGCTAGGCTACGCGCGCAGTCATACAACTCCGAGAGAAAAGAGCACCATGCGAATTAGGCTGCTGGATTTTTTCAGACAACTGTTTGTGAAATGTACATCACTTTTTGGACAAATGTTGTTTTGCGAAGAAAAACAAGCTTTATTAACTGTCCCTGCGAACTTACCGGACCTACTTACGTGAGCTCCAGAACCGGGCTGAGACAAGACTGTCAGCGGTAAGCCACTGTTAATGCACAACACTTTTAGAAGGGAACCCATACAGATTTACATAAAAAAAATAAAAAAAAACGCACTATCCCTTTATTAATGTCTTTCTTTCAATAAAGCACTTTGAATTACTTTTGTACAAACTGTGTTATACAGATGCGAGGTGAAAGACATAGTCCCTCCAGCCTGTCCTGGAGTTCCCCAGGGCCTCCCGAGACATGCCCAGAACACTTCCCAAGGGAGGCTTCTGAAACCTCAAGAACATGGCTGTCCAAAACGTTTTCACCGAGGACCACATCTTGAAACATATTTGAAGCCGTTTAGTCACATTTAGTAAGTTGTTAGTTGAGTTTAGTGATGAAAAAAGTAAATTTACTGTTTAGTTTCACTTCCAAATGCCAACGGAATGAGGTTTCTTCCCCCAATTTAAAGTCAGCCAATGTGACCAATAAAAAACTAAAGACAAAAACATCACCATGACAACAGCTGCCATATATATTCACTGCATAATGGCCCTTACCTATAGATCCATAACGAGGTGGTGGTAAACAATGGAATCCAATCAGAATCCTCATTACTGAAGTGTGGAGCATGCCCTATTGTTTCTCATTTACTCTGTTAGATTGTTTCCTCCTGTGTGTAATCAGCATGTGACCAATGCATCTGTGGCCATGAAAATAAAGACGGCCCCCGTTTTTTTTTTCTTGTTTTTTTTTTTTTATGGGACCTGCTAATTCAACCATTTCACAATATACACACAGGTCAAGTGGAGGGAGAGGGGAGGTTCATTGAGCGAACGGGAGGGTTGTTCTACATAATTATTTAAGATATTTATTTATTTTCAGGATGACCCAAAGGCAAGAATGTCATTTTCTTCCTGGCTGAAAGCTGGAGATATAGGTCCATGGACACTGTTGGAATTAAAAGCCACTGTAGCTGATTATTATTGTCTTAAAAATGTGAAAAACAGAACTAGTTCATTATAAACAGTTTGCAGTGGCCCAAGCTTTTCCTCACTTACCTTATGCATTAAAACATCTTATTAATTATTCAAAGCAATGTGTTTATGAGCACTTCTCACATCTCTCAGTCATGGTAATGCAAACAACAATTAGACAGACAGATACTTTATTGATCCCGAGGAAAATTCAAGTTTTGCTGCAGCAAAGTGTTGCAGTTTAGTTTAGTTTAGTCTTTATTTGAAAAGGGACAATGTACAGAGACATTAAGCTCATAAAACAAAGATGATCTGCACCAGATTATAGCTACATAGCTAGTTTCCATCTGCAGTCCCTATTACATTAAAAATTACAGTAAAAAATCTCAATCAACAATAAGAAACATTCACACTGACACATTCTCACACCACACAGGAACACAGATAAAGACACTCTCACATAGTCACACATACATGTTCAATGCAAAATACCATACAAGGCACACATTTTAAAAATAATTACAAGTATTTACAAAATCTTCATCTTTTAAAATTCATACTGACCTACCATTCTACATTTCATTTATATCAGTCTTTACGTAGCCTATTGTATATCAAGTAACAATAGAGACGCTGTTATATAAAAATTAGTGTTGACAGGTTTGATTGTTCTCCAACCACTTTTTAAGCTCCGTTGAAAAAGTTGTATAGCTTGCCTGACATTTTAATTCATTTGGAAGGTTGTTCCAGTCTTTAATGGCGTTATAGGAGAAGGCTGTTTGTGCAAATGATGTTTTACCTTTTGGGATGGCACACTGCCCCCTGGTGGAGGCACGTATGGTTCTGGTTGTGACAGTAGAGTGTATAGTGTAATGAACAAAGTGCTTCAGGGGGGCCGGTGCAGAGTTATTGAGGATTCTATAAACTAAGCGGATTGAGGCGAGTCTCTGAATATTGTCAAAGCTGAGCAGATGATATTTCTTTAAGATATTGCAGTGATGGTGTTATCTTGGTTTCCTGTCGAGGACTTTTAGGGCTTGTTTGTGCAGAGATTCCAGTGGCTTGAGTGGTTTTGGTTGCCTGGGACCAGCTTGTGATGCAGTAATAGAAACGGGACATGATCATTGCATTAAAGGGACAGTGTGTAAGATTTTTACCCGTTAATTACCGAAATTGAAGATACCCATTCAAAAATACAGTGTTTTCCAAGCCTTTTCACTTCCATCATGAAATCAAAGTATTCTGTTGGACTTAGATATACCTGCATAAAAGGAGGATCTTTCCCATATAGAGGCAGCCATTTTGATTACGAGAGCCGCATAAGGATATTTGGGCTCCGCCTTCGGCAAGGGCTCGTGGTTTTCACACAACGAGATAGTACGCGTTTGGATAAACAACGATAAGCATGTTGCCGGATCACACGTCGTAATGGATCTAACACGTGTTTTGGACTAAATTGTTTTACTGGATTTTATTCGCTGGATCGTTACGGACAGATTGAGACCAAGTTTATGGTGAAATACTGAGTTTGACCTGTCCAGAGCCTTCAAAGGTAAGCAAAGTAACAAACCTCTTTTGTGCTTTTCCGTATAAAAGCCCCATGTGCTCGGGAAGTGATTATTGTGCCGGGAAATGAATTGCATAGTCAAAAAGATGAGACTGTAAGGTTTCATTTGATGTGTAGATTGTCATGGTACACGATCGGGAATGTGTGCTCTCATGCAGAAAGAAAAAAAAAAACAGTGAACAGGACCGCGTTTTATTTCTACAGTAGTTGCCGGGTGCGCTTCACACGTGCGCGCGGTTCGTGCGCGGGTACGCGAGCTGTCCACATTACGGCGCGCCCGGGTGACCCACGAGGTCTGCCGTAGCTAGAACAGGAATTGCAATAGCCACCATCCACCAATGCACCATCAATCCTACACACTGGACCTTTAAAGAAGGTGTGTGCTGCTTCTTGTGTGAGTGAGTTCCTGATGGATTTAAATGTTTTAATATTGTATTTAAGGCTTTGACACAGTCGTTTGATATGTTTTGTGGTGAGAGTGGGATCTAACGTGACACCTAGGTATTTATACTCTGTCACATTCTGTATAGCTTCACCATTGACTGTAATATGTGGAAAGGATGATTTTTTACACTTATTTGTGAAGTTGTGGCTGTTTTCTTTGTGTTTAATGTGAGGCATGAGTCACGCAACCACCTATCTACCTTTTCCATAGCCCTGGTGAGTTTATTGGCTACCTGCTCTGCATGCATAAACGACCATATCATCTGCATACATCTGGATTTGTATGTCCTCGCACACAGATGGCAGGTCGTTTATGTACAGGGAGAAAAGAAGAGGGCCGATGTTAGAGCCTTGTGGTAGTCCAAAGTGGGTGGTTTCTATGGATGATCTGATATTACTGATGCAGACACACTGAGAGCGGATGGTCAGGTGGGACTTAATCCAGGCTAGGATGTTTGTGGACAGTTTATAATTTGATAGTTTAGAGAGTAGTATGGGGTGGCTAACGGTGTCAAATGCCGACCCCACCATTGTCCAGATGTGATTTTATTGTTTCGATAAGCAGGCAGCAGGCAGTTTCAGTTGAATGATTTGCTCTGAAACCAAACTGCATGGGGTGTAGTAGCTCTTCCTCCTCTAGATGTTGTGAGAGTTCTTCTTCTACTTTCTCAAGAGTCTTTGTTATAACAGGGAGTATACTGATTGGTCTGTAGTTATTAACATCCTGTTTGTGTCCTACTTTGTGTATTAGGGTCACAGTAGCAGTTTTCAATGAGGAGGGGAAGTGGTTTTCTGCTATTGACTGATTTATTAGTTTGGTTATTGGAGCGGTAAGGGTGTCTTTGTGTGCTTTTAGGAAAACTGTATCCAAGCCATGGATATCCTTAGCCCGTGAGCTTGATAACGAGGAGAGGATTTTGTTAACTTGTGCTTCATTTGTAGGCACTAGATTTACGTTATTCTGACTATTTACCACTATGTCATTGCAGAACTTTTGAGGGAAATTTGTATTAAGTGATATTACTGACTGAATAAAGTTCTGGTTGAAACAGTTGCCAATTTCAAGGTTGTCGTAAAGAATAGAACCATTCACATTTAATGTTATGGGTTCCTTCCTTGCTTGTCCTTTTCCTGTAAGTTTGTCAATAGATTTCCAGAGCTCTTTTGTATTCCCTTTTGCTGCTTTGATAATATTTAGGAAAAAATCTGCCCCAGTTGATGTTGCTGCAACATTTCCACTGCATCTTGGTGGCATCTGTGTCTCAGGCAAAGGTCTCAGTGCAGTTTAACAGGAGGACTGGTCAGTTGAACGCAACAGAAAAGGCCTCACTCTTATTCCGCTCTGATGTTTTTGTCGGTGATGAAATGGTCCAGTCCCACAAAATGTTTCCTCTGGAAGATCTTCTGCCACATGTGGTTTAAAAAGCCTGTAGCATCTCAAATGTCCATAGCTAGCTACTTAGCTAGCCTCTTGCACAGGGGATATGAGAAAAACACACTGTTAATTTCACACAATCAAAAGTCCCTTCCTTGTGTCCTTTGAACTGCACACACTGCACTTCTTAGTTGGTTAAAATCCCATGATATGATGTTAAAAACTGAGCTAAAAAAAAAAAAGTTTCAAAATCTGCTCAGTGTGTGAGCCAAGCAGCCACAAAAGCAGCCAACCACTCCATGGGACAAAAAAAAAATTGCATGTAATTAGCATGCTAACAGCTACTCCTTGATTATCGGACAGTGTGTTATAATTAGATGCAGACAGTACATGGCAGACTTTTTTTTAACTTAAGAGCTGCTTTTGACATATATTTGTATTGTTCTGTATTTGAGCAAGACACATTTTGCTCATATACATGAAAACAATGGTAGGGCAGCAGTAGTCATGGTTTTAATATTTGTTATGTTTTTTAACCATCATTAACCAAGCAGCAGTAGCTGTAGCAATTCGGTAATAGAAATGTCAAATATCTAGCCTTGCCAGTAAGATAAATTTGCTTGTGATTTGCTTGTGGTTGGTCAGAGACTGACCAACCACAGAACAGCTCTAAGGTTTGTGCAGAAGCAGCGCTGAACGAACCAAAACACACATAGCGCCGCCAACAGACAGGAATACAGAGCATTTTGCTTTTAAAAAATGTGCAGAGAGAAGTGTTTTGTACATTTGGATGAACTTGTTCTTTGAAGACTCTGACCATTCCATCCCAGATTGAGGCACAGAACTCGATTCAGAGGGTTCCACATATTAATCTGAGACAGGTTAAGAAATCTTAGTAGGCAATCCAGACTATTCCTCTGTAAATCAGTATTTTCTCATTTGGATAAAAGGAACATTGGGGTCTCTGGAGAGGAGATTTGAGTCTCAAGCTTGGCTCATTGATAGGGGATTTGTAAGACATTTGTTCCTCCATCCATCCATTTTCTTCTGCTTATCCAGGGCCAGCTAGAGGAGGCAGCAGTCTGAGAAGGAACTCCCAGACTTCACCTAACTCTTCCAGATGGACCGCATGGCGTTCCCAGGACAGCCAATAGACATCAATAGTCCCTCCAGCCTGTCCTGTGTCTTCAACAAATGAATCTTGACAGGTGGTATGAAATAAAATGCTGTTGTTTTTTCTTTGTATTTTCTTGTTTTGGTATATGTTCTGGCTCAACCAACTTCTCAAATGAAACACATGTTATGGGTTTGGAGTGAATACACAATGGCCACTGAGGTATTTGATAATTGGTCTGTGAGACATTGCCGTTTATGCACAACTCAGTGGGTTTTTGGTTAAATTCCCTGGCTCCGTTCTCCAGCCTCACACCGAACACTGCGATGGGGTTTGAAAGTATGAGTGGCAGATGTTCCATTTATATCCAAACTCTGATGGAGGACTTCAAAGATAATTATGGACTGGGATTAGCTGTGGATTCACATTTTCTGGTGGAAAAAAGGTGGGCAGCATCAAGTAGGAAGCAAAAAACTAAAAAAAATCTGACAAACTTTCATGGCACTGAATGGAAGTAGAAATGGGCAAAAACATGAGCAGCTGGTTTCATAGACCTGTCTGAACTTTTTATGCGAAATTAACAATAGGATGTCAGGGTAGTAGTAGTAGTAGTAGTAGTAGTAGTAGTAGTAGTAGTAGTAGTAATAGTAGTAGTAGTAGTAGTAGTAGTAATAGTAGTAGTAGTAGTAGTAGTAGCATGAAATCTAGTAATTATAGTAAATAATAGTAGAGGTAGTAGCAGTAGCAGTAGAATTTCCTTCAGCATGAATAAAGTACCTATCTATATATTAATTATAGTCAGTAGTAGTAGTAATAATAGTAGTAGTAGTAGTAGTAGTAGCATTCAGGATGAATAAAGTTTCTATCTATCTAGTAATTACAGTAAATAATAGTATAAATATATATAATATAAATAAATAGTAGTAGCAGTAGCATGAATTTCCTTCAGCATGAATAAAGTATCCATCTATCTATTAATTATAGTAAGTAGTAGTAGTAGTAGTAGTAATAGTAGTAGTAGTGGTTTTAGTAGCATGAAATCTAGTAATTATAGTAAAGAATAGAATAGGCAGTAGCAGTAGAATTTCCTTCAGCATGAATAAAGTACCTATCTATATATTAATTATAGTAAGTAGTAGTAGTAGTAGTTGTAGTAGTAGTAGTAGTAGTAGTAGTTGTAGTAGCATGAAATCTAGTAATAATAGTAGAGGTAGTTGCAGTAGCAGTAGTATTTCCTTCAGCATGAATAAAGTACCTATCTATATATTCATAGTAGTAGTAATAGTAGTAGTACTAGTAGTGTAAATTCGCCTGAATAAACAAACAAACACTGAAGTAGTCCATATACAATATTAGTAGTAATCATTTTAACAGTATATTTTTGTAATCTTGGTAAATGATCACTATCGCTATTGTATATTTATTTAAAACTTTTCTTTACTGTATGTTCTAAAAGTTAAGTGCAGAGCAGGAGGTGTGTATGGGGAGTAGGGGAAAATGGGAATTTTTGGAACAATGGCGTCTTGAATGCTGGAGAATAATCAAAGTATATACAAATCACAAAAATGTGACCAAGAATCAGAACTAATGTATGTAACACTATTACACTGTGTGAAGGTATGGACTTTTAAAAACACAGAGGAGCTCTACCGCCTGATTACAGATCATTAGATACAGCACTCCTGTCCCAGACTAGCAACAAGATCTGGAGATGGGTCCCACTGCTCTGGACAGGTTCCCCCAGTGGCATTGAAGGATGGGTCAAATGCAGAGGACAAATCTCCCTACTGGAACAATTCATGAAATATATCTTAATTTGGATGATTTCAGCTCTGGAACTGCCAATCTTAACTGGAATAAAAGTAAACGACAGCTGTTAACTTGAAAACTAACACTTCATGACATCACAAGGTGGAACAGGGCATTTTGAGCTTTGGAGACAGCGTAATGATGCAGGATTGCTCATTATTCACAACATAAGTGAATGAATCAACGTTACCTTATCAAACAGTGAAGAAAGAATGTAAGCATTTTAACCAGGAATGACCTAGAATTACCAAACATATGCAACGGAAACAAACACTTCAGGTAGTTTATGTTTTTATTGAGAGAAAAAAGGGAAAAAAAGTATTTCTATCTTTCTCCTGTGACCCCTGTAGCACCAGTATAAATATCAGCACATTTCTACACAGAGTCCGTGTACTGTCCTTGAGCGGAGATGGTGATGCCGGAGGCGTTCTTCTCTTACAATGAAACCAAAGCTGAATGTGAGGGCCATGTAAATGAGACCCACCTAAAGCCTGACACATTCCATTCAACTCACAGCAACAAGAGCCTGGTTCAGTCTCGAGGCCCATGAAATAACAGTAATCATAATATCAGAGTGTGAGTAGTGGGGCTAGTTGTAGCAATACTACTAGTAGCTGGTTACTAGTAGTATTGCTACAACTACTAGTAGCTGGTTAGCTCAGCTGGTAAATCACTGACTTTCCCCAGGGGGATGTGGGTTCAAATCCCCCTCGGCAATGAGCAAAACCAGTGTGGGTCCTTGGGCAAGACCCTTCACGGTACTGCCCCCCGGGCGTCGAAAGATGGCTGCTCACTGCTCCTGAAAAGGATGGGTCAAATGCAGAAGTCAAATTTCTCCTGTGTGTCACTGTGTGTCATTGTGTGTGAGACCAAATGAAGACTTAATCTTAATCTAGTAGTAGTAGCTGTGGTAGTAGTAGGGGTATCCATCCATCAATTTTCTTCCGTTTATCTGGGGCGGGGGCAACAGTCTAAGCAGGGACTCCCAGACTTCCTTCACCCCGGACACTTCCTCCAGCTCCTCTGTGGGGACCCCAAGGCGTTCCCAGGCCAGCCGGGAGACATAGTTCCTCCAGCGTGTCCTGGGTCTTCCCCGGGGCCTCCTCCCAGTGGGACATGCCTGGAACACCTCCCAATGGAGGCGTCCAGGAGGCGTCCGGAACAGATGCCCGAGCCACCTCAGCTGCTCCTCTCGATGTGGAGGAGCAGCGGCTCTACTCCGAGCTCCTCTTGTGTGACTGAGCTCCTTGCCCTATCTCTAAGGGAGCGCCCAGCCACTCTGCTGAGGAAACTCATTTCGGCCGCTTGTATCCGCGATCTTGTTCTTTCAGTCATTACCCAAAGCTCATGACCACAGGTGAGGGTAGGAACATAGATTGACGGTAAATCGAGAGCTTTGACTTTCAGCTCAGCTCCCTCTTCACCACAACAGTCCGGTACAGTGACCGCATCACTGCCGACGCTGCACCGATCCGCCTGTCAATCTCACACTCCATCCTCCCCTCACTTGTGAACAAGACCCCGAGATACTTGAACTCCTCTATTTCAGGCAAGGACTTTCCACCCACCCGGAGAGGGCAAGCCACCTTTTTTCTGATGTTTTGGTCGGTGATGAAATGGGGTCGTAGGTAGTAGGGTAGTACTGTAGTAATGGTAGTTGTGGTGGTGTTGGTGGTTGTTGTAGTAGAATGCAATGTGCTTGGATGAAAAAAACACAGAACTATTAGCAGTAATGGTAGTAGAAGAAGGCATTGTTGTAGTAATGTAATACTAACAGTAGCAATACTACTAATAGGAGTTGTGGTGGTAGTACGAGAACCACTGAAAGTACTAGAACTCAAAATATTGTAGTAAGGCACGGTAAGATGCGTGAAAAGTCCCTCAGTCGTCCAGGTAGAATCCATGATAACAGGAGAAGTTCAATTTGTCAACTAAGGCACGGTAAGTTTATTTGTATAGCACAGTTGATAAACAAAGTACGCCGCCTGACAAAAGTATTAGGACGATTGTGTATTTCTGAACTCTGGACGAAACTTCTGGTTCCAACACGATAATTACCCAAAGCACTCATCCAAACTGTGTAAGGGTCGTTTGGAGATGTGTGAACAGCGTCATCAACTGCAGGTTATGACATGGCCTCCCCAGTCTCCTGACCTGTCACCCATCCAAAAAGTGTGGGATTATTTGGATATTACAGTGCTCTCCAGGAATCCGACTAACGATAAACACCTGTGGAAATGTCTTCAGGATGAGTGGAAAACTATAGAGGATGGATATTTTGAAAAATTGTTGGACAGAATGCCTCGAATTTGTAAAGCTGTGATTAAGGCCAAAGGTAGTTATTTTGATGAAAAAGCTATTTAACTTGATATTGTTGCATTTTTGCAATAATATGCCTTTACACATGATGAAATTTGCTTTAATATGTCAATAAATTGATTAGTTGTCATTAACAATACGTCTTGTTATCATTATGAAAGTTCACAAATACACAATCGTCCTAATACTTTTGTCAGGCAGTGTAACTCAAAGTGCTTTACAGAATAAGAAATACATTAAATTCACAATACAAACAAATCAAAACATAAATAATTATCATAAAATTAAAAAGAGAGAGAGATTAAATGAGAGAGAAGAGGGCAGTATGAAAACCTGCCAGTCATTCGCATCTAAACAGAATTGTTTTGAGTCTGGATGTAGACTGTTAAAGTAGAGGCCTGTCTTATATATGTTCAGGAAGACTGCTGCAGGTTTTAACTGCATGAATCTGAAACTCTGACTCCCCGTGTTTAGTCCTGACTCTGGGCACCAGCAGGAGGCCCATCCCTGAGGTCCTCAGAGTGCAAATGGTTCATATGGCACTAACATGTCAGATGTACTTTGGTGCTAGACCATGGAGAGACTTGTACACAGCCAGACACTTTAAAGTCTATTCTCTGAGCCACAGGGGGCAGTGCAGAGACCTGACCACAGGACCTATGTGCTCGTACTTCTTGGTTTGAATCCCAAAACCCGAGCTGCAGCGTTCTTTAAAAAAACAAAAACAATGTCAAACACACAGCCCCGGCTCTTCGGCGCAATGTCAGGGGTGAAAGTTCAGGTGAGGGCAGAACATGATCAATAGCTGGAACTACAACAGGTGAGATGATTTGTGCTCTTAAAGATCCCATGACATGGTACTTCTTGATGCTTTTATATGGCGCTTTAATGGTTCCCTAATACTGTAAATGAATTCTTCTTCAAAATCAAGACTCAGTGCATGAGAAAGCCTCATGAACACAGTTAGAGTCAAAAATATCTCTCTCAAACACTTTATTCTGGGTGTTGTTGCTTGAATGCAAATGAGGAAGACAGAGACAGGCCAGTGCAGCGGGTGGGGGTGTGGCCAAACTTTCCGCTCTTTCCTCGTTTAGCGGTGCGCTGTGCGCTGGCTCCACTTCCGCGTTTAAGCGCAGAGGAAGATATGAGATGATTTCCATTGAAAAATAAACACATTTCCACAGAAAATAAAATTAAACCACTGCTGTTTCAGAGGTTCGGAGGCTCGGATAAAGGACATCCGAGCCTGGAAACACTCTCACGTGCCTCCAGGCAAATAAAAAAAGACATATTGCATTGCGTAGCTCGTTTGCTGTCCAAACTCTCTGGGCGTAATTTCCAGAGTCGGTGGGTAGACATCCAGACGGGGGGTGGAACTGCATTTGCATTTTTTCCCCGAGTGTGACGTCATAAATTTCCCTTGTTCAGAATCACCCGTTTGGGCTGTCTTTTTTTCCAAACGCGGAAAAGGATCGCAAATGCTCAGTTTACACATTTCGCAACTTTTAACCATGGGGGGGCCTAAACAGGGTAGGGGAGCTCACATTAACGTTCAAAAACCTCAGAAAGTGAAAATTTCATGCCATGGGACCTTTAAAAGGTTGTCATACATTAAATTGCAGTCACAAGCGAGCTAGCATTAGCCAACACTTTTTAAGTTAGTCACTCTCATCTTTTTGTTGAAAATCAAACTCCTAAACATGACCATAAACACTCGTATTGATCACAGGCTACTGAAAAATATGCTGTTTAAATTCTGTATTTTGTCTTGAGTTTTCAGACTGTCTTTAAATGTTTTTAACATTCCACCAGAGAGAAACATGTAGAACACCCCCATACAACAACCCCTGCCTTCCACACCCATTTATCAATATAACAAGAAATTTCTCAGAATGTTTTCGAGATTAGTTTTAAAAAGACCAGAGGGACAAGATACTAGAACAAATGAAAAATTCCAACTTCCAATCAGAACAACCACTCAACCACAACCACTATTTTATCCAACAAAACACATTCCAGGTTTTGAGTTAACTCTCCCTCTGACACCAAATTATACGAGATGTAACATTTATTATCATGCAAATCTCCAAACTTTTGTGTTTTCACGTCTAATCTGAGATGACAGGTATAATCCTTACCAGGGTAAGAACTTTCACAACATTTTAGAGTAATCCTAGATACTTTTTCTCATCTGTAATGCATTGAAATCTGCTCTGAGCCTCACATCCATATTCATACAAATATATATAAGCCTTCTTTGTCATTTTATTCTGATCACACTGTGGAAATACACGGTGATAATTTTTGGTTTGAATATTTAAAGGTCCTGTGTCAGATTTTTTTCCCCCCATGTATTTGAACAAAGTTTGACTCGCCCCAGTAAGGATATATTGTTTAAGCAGCTCTTCAGGTGAGAATATGTCGGCAGTGTAATGTTTTCATCTAATTAGAAAGCATTTTATTGTCATAGAATCAGGAAATGTGTGTCAGCATGCTAGTTGTTGTTATCTTTACCAGGATGAGTCATAAAGATGGATGATTTCATGTTTTTAAGACTTCTCTAGGGTATTAACCGCTAATCCATAATATATTTAGATCTCAACGTTAACGTTTGTTTTTGATGCGCTGAGTTTCCCTTCCCTTTGCTCTCTGTTAAGCCAGTCCCCCTTCAGAGTGATCCATCCCACTAATAAAACTACTGCACATCGCATCAGGTTTGTCAAGTTGTTGTGTTACAGTTTTGTGTCATGCTTTTGTATATTTATGGAAACTTGTCGAGTGGAAGCATGGGGGAGGTAGGCTTATGGGCAGAGCGTACAGAATCTTACAGCTAACCTTACAGGGATAGTGCGCTTTTTTTATGTTAATCTGTATGGGTTTCCTTCTAAAAGTTACGTGCGGTAACACCGGCTTACCTCTGACAGTTTGCGCTCAGCCCGGTTCTGCTAGCATTCTGGAGCTCAGGTAATTAGGTCCGGTAAGTTCGCGGGGACTCGTAATAAAGCTTGTTTTTCTTCTCAAAACAAAACATTTGTCCGAAAGGTGATATATTTGCGTCCCAAACAGTTGTCCACGAAAAATCCAGCAGCATATTTTCGCATTCGCATATCTCGTCTCGATTCGTATCAATGCGCTCACATTAGCTGCCTGTTGCCTGTTCACTCGTAAACTTCCCCTTATGGCAGACCGCATCCGTCGTTTACTTCCGCTAAAGGTTAACAGGCTAATAATAAGTAATAGGTGCGCAGTGATACGGATCGAGACATGCGAATGCTAACTACGCTGCTGGATTTTTCGTGGACAACTGTTTGGGACGCAATTATATCACCTTTCGGACAAATGTTTTGTTTTGAGAAGAAAAACAAGCTTTATTATGAGTCCCCGCGAACTTACTGGACCTAATTACCTGAGCTCCAGAACGCGAGCAGAACCGGGCTGAGCGCAAACTGTCAGAGGTAAGCCAGTGTTACCGCACGTAACTTTTAGAAGGAAATCTATACAGATTAACATTAAATAACAAAAATATATAACATTGATTAACAAAAATAAAAAAAATAAAAAATAAAAAACACACTATCCCTTTAACAAGGGCTTCAATAGGGCCCTGGAGAGCATGCATATATGACATGTAAACCTCATCAGGAATGCTTTTATTGAGAGAACATCATTATAAAATGGTAGAAAGCTCAATCAAATTAAGGCTACATATATAAAATTAAGGAAACAAATATTTATTTCCCTCTTTTTCCCAAATTATGGCCCATTTACACATACACTGTTTCTTTTTTTAAAAATTGGAGACAGTTCTTTTCATTTGTACCCATTTTTTACACGTAAGTGGCATATTCGCCTCTGAAAACAAAGGAGAACGCGCTGCAAGCCAATCAGAATCGCACTTTTGGTGCGTCAGCTGCCTCAAACTCCATTTATCTCACTTTACACGCAAACGCAAAACCGTAGTTTTCCAGAATCTCCACTCTAGTTTTTAGAAAGATTCATTTTCAGAGGCGAATTTGCCATTTGTGTGTAAAAGATGGGTACAAATGAAGTCTCAGTTTTTAAAAATACCTGTGTACATGTAAATGGGGCCTTAGCATAATACCTCTCTTTACATTTAATTGGGAATGAGTTTCTTAAAACTCACTAATTTCATTGCCTTCATATGCACTACAGTGGTACCTCACCTTACGAAATTAATTTGTTCCAGAAGTGGTTTCGTAACGTGAAATTTTTCGTAAGTTGAGTAGCTATTTCAATGGAAAAGGCCTGATTCGTTCCAAGGTTGTTTTTTTTATAGTGTAACTTTTTTTAAATAGTGTAACATTGGTTCTGCGTCCTGATTGGCTAAGAGACTAGACCAGGACTAAACGTGGACTAAACCAGGTCTAGACCAGAACTAAACCAGGTCTAGACCAGGTCTAAACCTGGACTGGACCTGGACTAAACCAGGACTGGACCAGGTCTAGACCTGGACTAAACCAGGATTAAACTACCACGTGCCGCTCTTTGCTGGTTTCGTGCGGCTGGTTTGTGGCTCGGGCTCCAGAGGACGCGGTCCGGGCGCCGCGGTTCTATCTCGTGCTCGCAGCCCCGGTGCTGGTCGTGCAGACCAGGACTAGGGGTGATCCACGCGCGGTGCGTGCTCCTCGCGCGGTGCTCCTCGCATTTATGTCTCCGCGCTGCTTCCGGAGTCGTGTCTCCCCCCACGCTTCACTATTTAATATATTTTGTTGAAAATCTTGCGTGTTCGGCGCTAGAGCTAAGAGGCCGAGAAAGGTGCTTTTTGAGCGGGGATAACAGCGGGGCGTGCATCTGAGCGCGCATTATTGGAATTCTTGAGATTTCGCATTTCGTATCTTGAATTTTCTTTCGTATCTAGAGACCAAAATTTAACGTGAAGGCATTTCGTAACTTGGATTTTTCGTATGTAGGGTCTTTCGTAAGGTGAGGTACCACTGTACACTGTTTTTCATTCAAAATTTCACTTGTCTTTGCTATCGTTAAAGGGCCTGTACCCCATTTATTTCCATGTATTAAAGCAAATCCTTGCCCTTGATTCAGATTGTATTGGATTGTATATTCTATAAGCAGCTCTTGAGGGTAAAATAACTCTGCTGAGTATTGCTTGAATCTAATTATAAGGCTTATTATTGTCTGGGAAGCAGGAAGTGCGTGGTTTCCATACTAGGCTAAACTCGTTGGCTTCTTAAAGTTGTGAAAAGCGCTTTTAAACTCATCACAGTGAATAACTAGAATGCTCGGAATGCATAAGGTAAGTGAGGAATAACTTTAGACCCCTGCAAGATGTTTTAAATGAACTACTTTACATTTTAAAGACAGTCAAAATCAGGCACAACATCAATTCTTTTCAAAACGTGCCAACTCCATATCTGACTGAACCGAGCCATTGTTTCCCTGTAGCCTCTGCACATGTTCGTATTGATTTTTGCAGTTCTTGGGAGTGAGCGGACAGCTGTTACAAAGTGACATATAGACAGCCTTAGTCCTTTTGTGAAGACCTTATAAATCTGTGCTACTTCACTGTCTGGTCTGTCAATACGAGATCCACCGCCATACAAACCCTGCAGGCTCCTTTCACCCCGGCCAGCCCTGTACCCCTGACTGATGACGGATATTGACAAAGCACATAGGCTGGCATGAGGAAAGGGATGGAAAAGCAGGTGATGAGCTTATTTTATGTATTCTGTCCAAGAAAACTAAAGTGCATATCCTCCTGGGACCTGAAGAAAAGAAGTGTATTTTCTATTTTTAGGTAAATTTGGAGGTAAATGAACACCTTAGCATTTAAATTTTGTTAATTTTATTTTTACTCATAATGTTGGAACTTGCTGTATTGGACTATAATAGTGTTAAAGATCCCATAACATGGTACTTCTTGATGCTTTTATATGGCACCTTAATGGTTCCCTAATACTGTATATGAATCCTTCTCCAAAATCAAGCCTCAGTGCATGAGAGAGCCTCATGAAGACAGTCAGAGTCATAAATATGTCTCTGAAACACTTTATTCTGGGCGTTGTTGCTTGAATGCAAATGAGGAGGACAGAGACAGGCCAGTGCAGCGGGTGGGGGTGTGGCCAAATACGCAGCTGTTTCCTGGATTAGCAGTGTGCTGTGCGCTGTCACCCACTTCCGCGTTTTAAGAGCGGAGGAAGATATGAGACGCTTTCCATTTAAAATTTGGGCATTTTCACAGAAAAAATAAAATAAGTGGTGGAAAGCGTCTTCCTGGTCACCCAGCCATTGTCCGAGTCTGTCGCCACTGACCGCCGCGGTATCTGCTGCTCCTCTGCGTTAGACTGGAGTCTAACGTCGCCAGAGAAAGATTTCGGCCAAAAGGAATTAATTTGCTCGATGCGTTTCCCATTCATATCGAGTGCAAATAAATGTGCAAATCAACACGGAGAGCTTGCCTTGGTCATTTTGGGTGGGAACTATTTTCCAGTGCGGAAGAATAAAGCCGAATCACGCACCACGCTGTGCAACAGGGGAACTCCCTTCCCGGTGCGTAACAGGGATTCCCCCTGGCAGCGTGCAGCATTTCGTAGCTCGTTTGCGGTCCAATTTCTCTGGGCGTGATTTCCAGAGACGGTGGGTAGATATCCAGACGGGGGGTGGAAACCTTTCCGTGAGTGTAAGGTCAGAAAGTTCCCTTGTTCAGAATCGCCCGTTTGGGTTGTCTTTTGTCAAACGTGCAATTGCTCAGTTTACACATTTTGCAACTTTTAGCCGGGGGGGCTAAACAGGGTAGGGGAGCTCACATTAACATTCAAAAACCTCAGAAAGTGAAAATTTCATGCCATGGGACCTTTAAATCCATGTGAAGTTAACAATCTAACAAAAACATATTTTTTTGATGACCAACTGTCAAGCTCTGACAAGCTTCTACAGTCACCTCAAAAAGTTTTTAGGCTTCCTTTTAATTTCTTATTTATTTATCTATCCATCCATCATAGTGCAGCCACAAACTAGAGTCTATCTGAAAACACTTAAAAGATAGACGGGTTAACTCAATGTCCACTATAAAAGACACAAATGAATGGGCGGGGTCTCAGGAGGATATGACAGGTTAGACTATACATTTACTAAAATCATTATATTTAAACAATGATCACCCCCATTTTCCCAATTTGGACATTTTTTTTTAGCTAAATTCTCCCATTACCGAAGAGATATGTTACAGGAAACCTAACCCTAAAAAAAAAAAAAAAAAAAAAAAATGTAGACCAGGTTAATATGAACATCTAGTTACTGAGATAGCGGTGACAATTTCTCAATGTAAGTCAATGAGAGCCAGGGTCAGTAGGAGCCAGAAGAGCCACATGTGAACTTCCTATTTTAGAACACGGCGGCTAGTGCATTAGCTGTGTCCATTTATATACAGTATACAGTCTATGACTCAAACATGCACGAATCACACTAAATCAGGGGTGCTCAACCTTTTTTTAACCAAGATCTACTTTTGAGGTTGATGGTGCGCCGAGATCTACCAAGAGGGGGAATCTGGGGGGGGGTAGACATGATTTCCTGCATTCTAGATCATTTTAGAATGACCTGTTAGACATGGCAAATATGGGCTTTTGGAGTGAGATTATTTTTAAAGTCGTATAGGGGCGAAAATAATCAGATTTGGGTCACTTCGGGCTGCACTGTGAGCGTTGCCCAAGATATGTGGTCCTAAAACCGATACATATCCGATCTTTTGGCGTGCGACTTCAGTCTGAACGGCCAGATCACATTCATCTGACGTGAGCGTGTTTCCTCCAGCGAGAGTGGTACAAGTAGGCGCTCACAAATGTACACAAACGTTCTTCTCGTCATGCGAAAATAGTATATGAACTCCGTGTCAGTGAAGCGGCGAAGCACGTAGCAATCCCACCACTCTTGTCTGCGACTCCGCACCAACACGTTCATACAGACGTTGCTGCCACTGCCCCGCAAAATGCCATGGCCAAAAACCTTGTCCTTCTCTTTCTCCGTCTCGTCCTTAAAAAAAAAAAGCTGTACATGTTTTGGCTCCGGTACGACAGCAACTTTAGGCTACTTCTGTAAACACTGGGCACGCTCGCTGCGCATGACGTTGTGTCCTCCAAGGCGCATGCAGGACACTTTTGGGGAGTTTAACGTTCACACTGGAGATCACATACAAGTCGTATTTAATTGGAAATGTGAACGACTTCGCAAAAAAATCGGATTTCACAAAAAAATCGGAATTGAGCATTAAGCCCTGCAGTGTGATCGTAGCCATACGCGATCGACTGGTAGATCGCGATCGACTGGTTGGGCACCCCTGCACTAAATACAACGAAGATAAACAAGGAGTAAAACAGTATAACATGATTAAAAGCTCTGAAAAGTTTTGCTGAGATTTTGCAGAATAGGTCTCCTTTATGTATATGGCTTCACAATGTACTGAAGAGCAAAATAAACCAGCCAGAAATATCTAACCTAACAAAAAACACAGTCTCTGAATGCATCATCAATAATGTAAATGTTATACCTGACAGTTCCGGCTATAGCGCCATTACCAGTCTAAAGCAGGACCTTTTAATGTTGCTGCCAAGGACGGTACAACTGCGAACCAAGGCCGCATTATTCATCCACACTCCAAGCCCACATTTCCAAACTGCTCCTTGGGAATTGGACTGGCGACCTTCCAGTCCCCAGCCTGAGAGCCATACTAACAAAGCACAAAGCCACCGGTGGCAGAATGCTCCCATCCAAATAGAGAGGACAAAACCCACTCAGTGCATTCTGGGATTTGCAAATTTTCCCCTTGGCTCGGAAATACAAACAAAGAGAGGTTGGAAAGGCGAGTGTTCATTTTCTTGTTTGAACTGCATAGATGAGGCGATATGAGGTGAGGAGGAGGTCAGAGGTTAGACTGACAGAGGAGCAGAGCCAGCAGACCAGAGCAGGAGCTAGGGACTGTACCAATCTTTAGGAAAGACCAGACACAAATGGGGATATAGGCTTTTAGTTTAGTCGATTAACTGGTTGATAATGTTTTAGTCAGTGGTGGATGAAGTAGTTAGTTTTGTTACTTAAGTAAAAGTACAGAAACAGAGGCTAAAAGATACTCAAGTAAAAGTAAAAGTGTCACATGAAAAAATCAACATAAGTAAAAGTAAGTTACTTGTTTAAAAAGTGTACTTTTAGAGTAAAAAGTAAAAGTATGTTATGGTTAACAGTGTCAATATGAATGAGTTTCTTAATTTTCTTATGAATTTAGTGTTCGACTACAGCCCAGTGCTCACTCTCTTGAGTACCCCCAATATTGGCAAAAGGAAAAATTCAATTTTGGTCGAATCCAAATCAAAACAATCAAAACAAACAAAGAAAACAATAGGGCAGCAGGTCAGGTCCAGAGGTGTGAAAACACCCATTATGTTCCTGAATGGTTCTGTTAACAAGACCCTACACTACCACTGCATATTTAAGATTAAGATTTTACTGATCTCAACACACAGTGACACACAGTGACACACAGGAGAAATTCACTTTTGCATTTGACCCAAGTGGGCTGTAGTGGGCAGCTCGTCTTTCTGGCGCCCGGGGGGCAGTAACGTGAAGGGTCTTGCTCAAGGACCCACACTGGCTTGCTCATTGCTGGGGGGGATTTGAACCCACATCCCCCAGGTGAAAATCAAGTGACTTATCAATTGAGCTAACCACCTGGCATATTTAATAGGCCCACCTAACTAATAGAAACTGTAAACAGGTGGTAAAGGTGTAGTAGTCTCAGAGTAATTTCATTTTAGTTAGCTCCTCCCTTCAGGCAGATATAGGCTGTGTCCACCAGCGTCTGACCAGAACTGAAGAAGCAGCTTGGATGAGCTGAGAAACGTATTTAGAAGAAGTGACTTTATTGATCTCACACAGGAGAAATTCTTCTCTGCATTTAACCCATCCTGTTATTAGGAGCAGTGGGCAGCACATTACTGCGCCCGGGGACCATCTCCATGATCTTCTTGCTTCAGTTTGGTCAGGACCTAAACTGGAGGATTTTACCTATGGTGCATGTTTTGGGTTGATGGGGGAAACCGGAGTGCCCGGAGGAAACCCACCCAGACACGGGAGAACATGCAAACTCCACACAGAAAGGCTCGGGCAACCTGGGGATCGAACCAGGAACCTTCTTGCTGTGAGCCACCGTGCCGCCAAATAAACTTTTGTCCAGTTGACAAATTGAACTTCTCCTTTTATCATGGATTCTACCTGGACAACTGAGGGACCCTCAATACTGTGTACACATGTTTCTTTATTGATTAAAGGTCCCGTATTAAAGAAAATTGACTCTTGCAAGCTTTAGACTGTGTTATAATGTCAAATTCTCAAAAACATCCTTGGGGTTGTGTTCTGTTTCATTCAGACGTCTTTGAGTAACCCTTTATGTACAATGAACACTGTTAATATGTCATTCAACTTTATCTACACTACATTATTCAACTATACTCTAGAGTCTCTTTTTAAGTATATTTTTAAATTATTTTAAGCCATTATTTATTATCTTGTTTTATTCCATGCTACATTTTCCTGCTGTTCTTGATCTGTGCGTTGCAACACTGGAATTTCCCCACTGTGGGACTAATAAAGGCATATCTTATCTTATCTTATCTTATATCTTATCTTATTATTTGTCTGTCTACATCTCCAAAGCTCAAAATGCTCTGTTCCACCTTCTATTTAAAGTGTATGTTTAAAAACACAGTAAATTACCACATGACATCACAAGGTGGAACAGAGTATTTTCAGTTGGAGAGAAGAACTCTGCCTAAATATGCAGGAACAAATGCCTAAATATGGAACAAAACACAACTCCAGGTCTGTTTGTGGTGAGGAAACAACATCATAACAGAGATCAGAAAATAGCTTTAATACCGCCTATTTTATGGAACTAATTTTCAATTTTCTGACTTGCTGTTTAGTTAATTTTCTCTTTGTTTACCAAAACTGAAGAAAACATTTCCTTTCCAATCTAACATGTGTCACTTTGTCTGTTGATTACCAATAAGATGTGAACGTTTGTGCCAAAATCAGGGTTTTTAAAATGAGAAAAGTGTCACAAAAGAAAAAAAAAAAAAAAAAAAAAAAAAACATGTCTTGATTATTCCTGATTTGGCTCTGATTTATGACAGAAACACCTCAATTACTCTGTTTGTAACTGTAAAGTTTGCTGAATGACAGCTTGGCAGGTGCAATCTGGTGGAGGGTCTGTCATCTGTTTTGATTGCTTTTCCAGAAATGTTCCACAGTATGACATTAAACTCATTTATATTGCATTTATTCAATTGCAGGTGTTTTTATTGCTTTCAAAAACATGAGCGGGGTCGTTTTTACACAGATCTGATGTGTATCTTGGGTTAGTGGTGTCACTTTTTTTGTCTCCGTCGAGATGGAAACGTTTAATGTAGAGCTGTCAGTTTAACGCGTTTATTAGATAAATTAATTACACTGCAAATTAACACATTATAAAAATGAACGCAATTAATTATGACCGGCAATTCAATGCGCACGGATTTTAAATTTGGCGTGTGGCAAGCGAATCGCTGCCAAGGCCTTTGAACAGGAAGTTTATTTATAAAAAGAACGAAGATGGGACGATCATCAAGAACGCGGTGATTTGTCAAACAGAATTTTCCGATCACCGAAGCTGCTCCAGCCTGACGGATCATTTGAACGATAAACACGTCCGGACAAGTTCCATTGTTACCGGTGATAGAGCGAGCGTGAGCGCACTTCAACAAACCAACAAACCAACAAACCAACAAACCACGCTCGCAGAATTTGGGAAACGAATGAACAAAGCAACCACAGAAAAACTCAATCTCAAAGTGGGTTGCCTCTCTCTCTCAATCTCTCTCTCTCAATCTCTCTCTCAATCTCTCTCTCTCAATCTCTCTCTCAATCTCTCGCTCAATCTCTCTCTCTCAATCTCTCTCTCAATCTCTCTCTCTCAATCTCTTTCTCTCTCAATCTCTCTCTCTCAATCTCTTTCTCTCTCTCTCAATCTCTCTCTCTCTCTCAATCTCTCTCTCTCTCTCTCTCTCAATCTCTCTCTCTCTCAGTCTCTCTCTCTCTCAATCTCTCTCTCAATCTCTCTCTCAATCTCTCTCTCTCAATTTCTCTCTCTCTCTCTCTCTCTCAACCTCTTTCTCTCTCTCAATCTCTCTCTGAATCTCTCTCTGAATCTCTCTCTCAATCTCTCTCTCAATCTCTCAATCTCTCTCTCAATCTCTCTCTCTCTCTCAATCTCTCTCAATCTCTCTCTCTCTCAATCTCTCTCTCTCTTTCTCAATCTCTGTCTCTCTCTCAATTTCTCTCTCAATCTCTCCCAATATCTCTCTCTCAATCTCTGTCTCTCTCTCCCTCTCTCTCTCTCTCAATCTCTCCCAATCTCTCTCTCTCAATCTCTCTCTCAATCTCACAAGATTAAAATGTGATTAATTAGATTAATTAATAACAAATCCTGTAATTAATTAGATTATTTTTGAATCCCCTGGCAGCACTAGTTTAATGCAATACTGTGAAGAGCTCTGGACAAAGCAACATCTCCATGGAGACAAGGAAGTAATAATAAAGATACAGCAGTCGTTTTGTGATATACACTGGGCAAAATAAGCTAGAATCCGGACGTGTTTGGACTGGATATTTTATATGACACGCCACATATCCGGACCAGATTTTCACGATATCCTTATTTCTTGAGAATCCATGAAAATATTGACGTATCTGGACTCCGGATTTCACTGGGTACAATATCTGTTCGTATCCGGAGATATTTTGGCACTCGTGTCTCTCTGTAGCCAGCTCGCTACACGCCCATGTGATCCCCGGACTGCCCTCAGGGCTGAGCGAGCGAGTATGCGCCGTCTCGACTGCAGACTGAGTCGCCACTCGCCACACTCCGAACCGCACTTGCTGAATTTGGGAAACGCAGCAATGTTAGCCGTGCTCCTGGCGGACAAGCGGTCACGTTTTGATGGGGAGGTGAACAATCCCACTATCAGAGATGTTTTAAGGTAAGTTGAAATATGAGAATTGCTATTTGGCGGGTGAATGTTTGGCGTTAGCTACACAGTTAGCCTGCCATTCGTTGATAACGTGGAATGACAAGCTGGTTGATGGAATGATTGGGACATAATGTATCATCAGTAATATGAATGTATAACATGTAACGGCGTCGATGTCTGATTTTCGACATACGCAGGGGATGAATTTCAAAATCCCACTTGTGTAAAAATGGAGAGTAATCTGCTAGCTAAATGTAGCCTTCTAGCTAGCGTGAAACTGCGATCTATCTTTTTGTAGCAGCTAGCCTACATACAGTAGGTTTCCCACCCAAGTGTTTAGCGTAATAATCTGTGGGTAAAAATACGCTATTTCTTAGTCCATTACCATACAAACCAACTGGGGGCTTTGTGAAATTGGGTGGGTTTTAGAGCCGCCAGGAGACTTGAAGGTAATATGTAGGATTGTGGCCAGAGTAGGTAAGTACATTGCAACTGTGCTGCTTATTTCCAAAATCTTTTCATGATTATTATTTAGTCAAAGTAAATAAGTAAATAAGTAATAAAATTATAGTTACTAGTATGACCAAGTAAGTAATAAATAAAATTATAGTTACTAGTATGACCAAAGTAGTTCTGCAGATTAAAAAATGTCTATTACTGGAAATTCAAAATGACAGACATGGAAAAGATTTCTTTCCTTTCCCAGTCAAAATTAATACTTAGAATTTGATGGTGGTGGTAAGTATTCATGAAAAGGTAACATTTGTGAATGAGCAGCATGCATTCTGGAAATAAACTACCTTTAAACATGTGTGTGACAAAGCGGATCAGTCATTGCTCTTGCCCCAAGATAGATGTAGCTAATCGCAAACATTACAAAAGACAATGAGATGTTGAAATTAATGTTTCTGAATGCTGCAGGGCAATCGGTGACCTTCGCAGTTCAGTGGATGACCTGAGAAAGGAACTGAGGACCATGCAGGATGCCATGATGCAGCAGCAACACTCCTGCATGACCCAGGAGAACCACAAAGTCCCTTTGGAGTTGGCGGTAACACTTGATTGTGTGTTTTTGAGAATAGGACACAAACTGGACTCATGTATGTCCCATAACTAGGCTGACATCATTATCCACTGTTTCTTTCTATATTGGTCGTCTTAACCACATACAGTTGTATAATGATTTTTTCTTATTCTGGCACGGGTGAGGCGCTTTCACTGTGGGCTTGGGGAACTGCAGTGGATACCCTTATAAATGAACATATACCAGTGAGTGAGCCTACGAGTCTCGTAGTCTCGTAGGCTGGCCAGCCCACACGTGTGTAAAGTTCACAGTGGTGTGTGCGAGGGTTACAGTTTGTGATGAACCTCAGAGAGGCATGATACACACAATCTAACACTTACGCT
Source organism: Paratrypauchen microcephalus (assembly GCA_036785185.1). Lineage (NCBI taxonomy): Eukaryota > Metazoa > Chordata > Actinopteri > Gobiiformes > Gobiidae > Paratrypauchen > Paratrypauchen microcephalus. Next base: position 990,079 of record JAVJIX010000055.1, on the reverse strand, counting down.
TATAAAGAAAGCAGGGTCCATCACTGGTGTGTTTTAGTACTGTGGAGCAAATCTTAAAGGAGTGGGTGATTGAGAGGTGAATAGGGAGAAGTGTAAGGATGATCACCCACTGTACATCATGTTCACTAAACGTGGTAGGAGCCAAAGGCTCCTCCTACCTAGGTGCTCCACTAGATTTAGGAGGTCTTTTGTTCCTGCAGCAGTCAGACTTTTCAACAATAGCTGAGCACTATTTTAATGTTGTGGTTCTTTTTGTATTTCTATGATGGGATGTCACTTATTTATTTTTAGCTCTTTATTTTTTATCTGTTACACTAACTTGTGTAATTGTCTTACTATTGTGTGTGTATATGTTGTATGAATGGTCAGGTGGCATAATTTCCTCTTTGGGGATTAATAAGGTCTACTCAATCACTCAAAAGTCTGTTAACTCTACTTCTTACTGTCTTGCAGAAGCTTGAAATAGGTTCTATGAACACCTGAAGGCCCCCCAAAAAATGGACCTAGCTGGGAGGACCGATGAAGTAAAGAAGAAAAAAATGAACAGCCGACGTGACCGGGTAGGTAAAACGACCCCCAACACACCTCACACTGGCATCACACCCTGATTAAGGCCGTAGAGCTGATTTACATTGGTGATTTTATTAGCCCACATAAAAGATTGTTTTGGACTTTTTACAGTAAATCAACTCAAGTGCCTTTTTTTCCCCTTTATTTTTTGTTGGCATCACTATCTTTGATCACTGCTTGACCAAAGAAAAAAAAATCCAGTTGATGGTTGTGAAATTCTTCCTGGCTGCCATGAACTATTATTTGGGTGCAAGCATTGAAATTAAGGTAGGTCTGCATTCTACATTCTTTTGAAATGTGTTGCTTAATATTGCCCTCTTCTGTGTAGCTTTTCAAGCAGCGGCTTCAGGTGGCCAAGGACCTCCTTGATGTTGATGACCTGCAGTATCTGAAAGGAGCAGAACTCTATTCAACCGCACGCCGGAAGTTAAAGTTAAAGGTATTCAATCACATTTTCACAGACGAACTTTGGGCGCATCTCATTAAAGGGACAAATATTTACCGTGAACAGACCGAACGTGATCACACTCCAGCAAGGGCAAAGACGCTTAAGTGGTCGAATGTAACTGTCCCTGAAATGAAGACGTTTATTGGGCTATGTATCGGCATGGGTCTACTTGTTCTGCCTGCACAGAGAGATTATTGGAGACACACCAAAATCTCGTCAAGACTCAGTTCTCTGACGCCATGGCAGATTCTATGCTATATGGAGGTAAGAACTAAAATACTGATTGATTGTGATAATTATGTAATAACAAACTGTGATTATTAATATTATCATTGCAAATTACATTTTTTCTAATTATGTAGCATTTCATGTTTACATCTTTGGGCATAATGATGAGAGAGGTATTGGTATTATGCATTGAACTTTTATTCAACCATAATCATGCATACAAATATAATACAAAAATAGATACATACCATCATACAAATACAAGCTGTAACACAAGAGAACAATGTAATTTACAGTACCTGTAGACATTTAAAAAATACATAATATTTTTATTCATCACATACACATAGTTTGCGGTGCCATCTTATTGCAATAGACCGAATATCTCACAAAGCCACAGTACAATGTAAATTATGCTGTTTTATATTATACTTTCATCCAAAGTGACTTTGCTGTGTCTGTTTCTGCATTTTCAATCGAAGGCAACGGAGCCATCCAGCAACAGGTGGAAGTGCCAGCTTGCCTTGCAGATTATCAAAAAAATATGAAAGGTTTGTTTGCCTTTTTGGTTTTATGGCAAAATATGTGACTATATAATTATTTATTATGTATATTTCCACTGTTGCCTTGTGAGTGTGTAATGTGTGCTGTGTGTTCCAGGCGTCGATCTGCTTGATCAAATGGTTGGCTACTATGGGTTCCAGCATCGAACGAAGAAGTGGTGGAGGCGAGTGTTTTTCTTCTTGTCTGTGTCCTGCCAAAATGCATACATCACTGCAAGACCTGCCTTCAGCAGAAAGTACAGAGGGTACAAGAACTGGCTGGAGGAACTTATCACACCAATGACAACAAGGGCTGTTCCTGTGACCTCTCCTCCTTCTCCATCTTCTCTTCCTCCTCCTCCACCCGACTGTAGGACGTTTGGGGGCCATAGTAGCCACACCACCTCCACAACATGACTGTGGAAAGATATATGACAAGCGCAAGCTGTGCCGGGAATGTCAACTGGTCCCAGAGAACGAGAAAGTAGGTGGGCCAACAGTCTTTGGATGCAAACAGTGCAAACTACCTCTGCACATTGAGTGCTTTGGCAAGCACTATCGCTGGTATATGTAAGGGATGTAACCTGTGCAGTATGTAGTGCACTTCATCTTACTGCCTTATGGCCTTGGGACACTTTATTTTTTACAGTTTGACCTGAATAAGAGCTGTTCTTTATTTCTTAAAACTTGAAAATATTGTGCACTGTACATGTTGTGACTGTTTTCTTTTATTTTTTCCATATTATTGTGTTTCTGGATTATTTTATATTTTTTTTCTTAAGGTGTAGAATAATAAGACACAGTTCTCATGAAACCCACAAGTGTAAGCTTTCAAATACTTTTGGAATTTTGTCTCTGTGCTTCAGAGGCTGAGAAATCACTTATTTAATAGTCGTTGACATTGTTGAATTTCCAGGAAAAACCTCAGGATCTCGCCCTTAAGATTTTCAGGCCTTTTTCCCCAGGCGTTTTAGGTCTAAATGGGTTAATTAATAAAGACAACTTTATCAAACACAACTTTATCAAACGTTCTTGTCTGTTGTATAAATTGTATTAGTGACATTGGCAGAGGTGGAAAAATGCAGAAAAAATGTGATCTAAGTATCTTTACTTGCTTAAAGCCTACTGAATTAAAAGTACCCATCTAAAAATCTACTTGAGTAAAAGTAAAACAGTACTTGTTAATGTATTTTGAGTTAAAAAAAAATACTTTAAATTGGTTACATTTTTCCATGACCTCTAAAGTTTGTCAGCTGTGTAGACTTAGCTTTTTCAAAGTAATTGTGATGAATTTTTAGTAATGCTAATCTGTTTGTCATTTTGGTCAATGTCTGCTATTTTAAAATAACTAAGGCATATAATTAAAATATTAACCGAGTTACCACCCGCCTAGTCAGTATTACACTGTAAAACATTGGTATATAAATGGTATATAAATGTATGAAAATGTTGCATGGTCATAAGGCTATGGGTTTCACGGTACAGTAGCCTATAAATAAAGCTCCCTAGTGAATGCTAGCTTGTGTATCCTGACATATCCGGAGGTGAGCACAGTACCAGAACGTGACGTATTCGGAGATATACGAACAGTGAATACGTGAAACACGGACGATATCCAGTAAGTATCCGGAGAACCGGATATGTAGCGTGTCGACACAGTGCCATTCCGGAGTTCGGAAATGCTCCGTATACGAGAACTGACACCAACGTATCCGGAGCGTGTCAATCCGAATATCTACAGATATTGTGAATATCCTGGGATATACGACTACAAACACCCCCGGAAACAATGCCATTTTTCCCAGTGATAGTTTTATTATTTTACAACTTTCTGTATTTTTAACTGTCCAAATAATAAAATGTTTGCTTGGGATCCAGAATCTTTCCATACTGTAGATGAGTCTGGTCACTGGGGAATCTCCCTGTTTTCAGAGGGCCATGATTGACAGGTGGATTAGCCAATCAGTAAATGGAAGTACTACACCCTACACTGTTAATCTGAGATGCGAGAGATGTCATTTTGTTTAGGGATGCACTGACCCAGCCATTTCAGTTCCGATACTGATTCCAATACTGTGGCTTTAAGCATCTGCCAATACCCGATATTAACCAATACCAGAGCTGAGACTGAAAAACAGCATTTATTTTCTTTAAACAAAAATAAAATGAAGCAAAACTGATCAAAATGTGTTATGTAGCTGCAGGCCCGTTGGCAGAAATTTGGGGGCCTGGAGCTAGAAGCCTCAAATGGGCCCCCCTTTAATATGAAGAGGAAAAAGGTCCAATTCTAGGCCCCTAAAACCTTTTTTCTTCACTGGCATACACATATTTAGTTAATCAGTTATGCGGGTGAGCCAGTGGTAAAGATACGTTTTAGTCATTTTATAATTTATAGTTTTATTATTTCACAACTTAATAATAATATGAATTTATATGTATTTTTATGTATTTAATTTATAATAATATACGTTACAGGTCAGATCTGTGGAGAGGCCCCGTTCACAGTCACTATGCCTGTTTTTAACCACCTGTAAGTGAATAAATGCAAGGTAGAGCTGTTTCATGTCATACTGTGGAACATTCCACGCAGAGCGATGACGTATCCATAGAAACAAGCAGGTGATGGACCCCGAAGCAAAAAGTTACACAGTGCACCCTTAGAAGACCTCTTCCTAATGGAATTTTCAGAGCTTTTATCATTCTTACAGCTGTTCCCTCCTCTCATTGACCCTCTTGAAGTTGTGTGTCGAGTGATTCGCGCCTGTTTGATTGATCGTTAATCACTCATTTTCAAGATGCAATATTGCCAATTAACTCCCGAATACTGGGATTTAAAATGTCCAAATGAAAACATAATGATCCACGAGTGTCATAGATTATAACTATAACAGACACAAGCACTGTCTTCTTTAATATTGTCAACCTAATACACTGAGCAAAATGAATATCTACATAATAAAAGTCTCATAAAAGAACAAATGTGTAAATCAAGGAAGATTTTCTTTATTTGTAAAAAAAAAAAAAAAGAAAAGAAAAGAAAAAATATCTGCCTGAAGGGGGCCCTGACTACAATGAAATGACTCTGAGACTACCACACCTACTTGTTTACAGTTTGTGTTAGTTAGGTGGGCCTGTTAGATCTGCAGTGGCAGTGGAGTGTGGGTCTTGTTAGCAGAACCATTCAGGACCATAATGGGTGTTTTCACACCTCTGGACCTGACCTGCTGCCCTATTGTTTTCTTTGTTTGTTTTGATTTAGGTTTGAGGATACAGTTATAGATGGGAGACAAATGATGTCTGAGACCTCCAGTTCTGTTCAAGGAAGGATTCTCTTTCTTGACAAAAAACAGCCTCTTTTACTCCCCTCTCAAACCAGTTCTTTTCTCTGGCCAAGATCTGGACCTCACTGCCCTCAAAGGAGGAGGAGATGTACGGCAGACTGAGGTCCACTCTGGCTCTCTCGTTTGTGTTGGTACATCCTCTTGTTCTGTTTTGTTTCTCCAGTGTAGCGCTCACTGCAGTCTTAACTACACTGAATGGAGTAGACCACATTGCTTTGTTTGTGGCTCGGTGTTTTGTCCTATTTTTTTGTAGTTTTTTCCAGTTTTTGTTTTCACAATTATTCCTATTTTTGTAAATTTAGAAAGTACCATTTTTGTAGTTTTGCTCCTGGTCTTGAGGAGCCTTTAAATACCGTAAGCCCGACATGCTCGCTCTCTTTCATGGCTCCCTTCTGTTCGTCGCCCGGCGCTGCTCTCTGCAGGCTTCTGTGCTGCGTTCCTTAGCTTTTTATTAACTTAGCCTTATTTTTGTTTGTCTTGGTGAGTCTAGACGTCCTGTTTCCATTCTTTATTTTATGTAGGAAAAGCTTGTGAGTTGTTGTTGTTTTTTTTCGTTAGGGTAGGGACAACTTTTCCTTTGTTACTTTTTACTTGTTTTTTGGGGGGCATGGGATGTTAAGTGTTCTTTCCTCCCATCTAAAAACAAGGAAACTTAAGCATCAAACCTGATTTAACAAAGAGTAAAAAATAAAATTATTTAATCCTTAGCCTTGTTTTCTGTGTTCTTTATAAATATGTTTTGATCAATAAAAATATGACTCAAGTACAAAACTACTCAGAGGTACAAATGTATTTAAAAGTTACTACAAAATCTCCACATGACTTGGAAATTGAACTTGGGACCTTCTGGCTGTGAGATGAGGACCATACCCACTCATCCACCATCATAGCTCCACAGAGTCGGTACTAAACATAGACTCTCATGTTTAAAAATATTCTTTTAGCCTCGGCGCTAATTTGAAGTCCAAACTGTTGATGGATGGCGCCATTACTTCTCATTACTTGCGCGTGTCAGCTACAGGAGAACAGCAGCTAATGACGCTAATGCTAATGAAGGCTAAACGCACACATCATCCATTACGCCGACTATTCCAGGAAGTCCACTTCATCATGCCGGGTCAAAGGTCCAACAATGCATTTTCATTTACACTGATTGCAATTAAGTTAAATTAGTGTCCGAGTGGGAGAGCGCTGCTAAATTGAGGAAGTTTTGGTTCAGCAAGCTAGTATTGTTGCCACGGTAACTAGGAATGAAGGAAAGACAATGGGCACCGTGTAACTTTAGAGGAGGGTCTGCCTAATGCTTGTCTCCATGGAGATGCGAATGTTTTGTTGGAATGTTCCACTATACAGATCTGAAAAAAAAATAAGAGACCACTGCAAAATTATCAGTTTTTCTGATAATGTATCACAGCGCCACCTAGCCGCCTGGCATGCATACCCAATCGAATTCCACACACTTTTGCGTCACCGTATGCACGCAGATTTCCTTCCTAAAACGCTTGTTTAAACGCGGAATAAAAAGTGAAGACACGACGACATTTTTGCATCTTCTCTTCAGACCTTAAAGGGACAGTGTGTAAGATTTTTACCTGTTAATTACTGAAATTGAAGATACCCATTCAAAAATACATTGTTTTCCTAGCCTTTTCACTTCCATCATGAAATCAAAGTATTCTGTTGGACTTAGCTATAGTCACATAAAAGGGGGATCTTCCCCATATAGAGGCAGCCATTTTGAATACGAGAGCCACAGAAGGACATTTGGGCTCATCCTTCGCCTCGGCTCCTGCTAACAGCTGCTTAGCCGCGCTGCGTTTGGGAGTGAAGGACAGAAGGAGAGAAGGGGAAGGGGAGGGGGGAAGGGGGGAGCCTGTGTAAAGAAGCATGCTGCCGGATCACACATCGTAATGGATACAACACGTATTTTGGACTAAATTGTTTTACTGGATTTTATTCGCTGGATCCTTATGGACAGATTGAGACCAAGTTTATGATGAAATACAGAGTTTGACCTGTGCAGAGCCTTCAAAGGTAAGCTAAGTAAGCTAAGTTTTGTGCTTTTCCGTATAAAAGCCCCATGTGCTCGGGGAGTGATTGTTTTGCAGGGAAATGAATTGCATAGTCAAAAAGAGGAGACTGTAAGGTTTCATTTGATGTGTAGATTGTCATGAATCATGATCGGGATTGTGTGTTTTCATGCGAAAAGAAAAAAAAAAGTGAACGGGGGACCGCGCTTTATGTATACAGCGGTGCGCGGTTCGTGCGCGGGCACGCGCGATCTCGGCGGTACGTCGCGTCCGGGTGACCCTCGAGGTCTGCCGTAGCCAAAAGAGGAAGTGGAATAGCTAGTAACCACCTATGCGCCACGAATCCTACACACTGTCCCTTTAATCATATAAACGTAGCCACAGAGACACAATCAGTGAGTAAATTTATCTGTAAAATTCGTTTTTAAGTATAGTTAAGATCCTAAGGACACAATAGTGTAAAACGTAATCTGTCTTAATCCATTCAAGTGAATATTCTGTTTAATTTAAATATAATTAACATCTTAATGAGAAGCCTTCGGTTGTAAATGGAATTGGCTGATTTATTTTATGAAATTCCAATTTTAGATTGACAGTAAATTGATAAATTAAATAACTTTTTTCTATTTCTAAAATTACTAATTACTATAACTACAGGCGGATCGGTGCAGCGTCGGCAGTGATGCGGTCGCTGTACTGGACCGTTGTGGTGAAGAGGGAGCTGAGCCAAAAGGCGAAGTTCTCAATTTACCGTCAATCTACGTTCCTCCCCTCACCTATGGTCATGAGCTCTGGGTAAGGAAAGGATGAGATCGCGGATACAAGCGGCCGAAATGAGTTTTCTCCACAGAGTGGCTGGGCGCTCCCTTAGAGATAGAATGAGGAGCTCAGTCACACGGGAGGAGCTCGGAGTAGAGCCTCTGCTTCTCCATGTCGAGAGGAGCAGCTGAGGTGGCTCGGGTATCTGTTCCGGATGCCTCCGGGCATGTCCCACCGGAAGAAGGCCCCGGGGAAGACCCAGGACACGCTGGAGGGACTATGTCTCCCAGCTGGCCTGGGAACGCCTTGAGGTCCCCCATGGAGGAGCTGGAGGAAGTGTCCAGGTTGAAGGAAGTCTGGGAGTCTCTGCTTAGACTGTTGCCCCCACGACCCGGCCCCAGATAAGCGGAAGAAAATCAATGGATGTATGGACTATTACTAAGTTAAGAAAATGTTTAAGTTAATGTTAAAATTAATAATTTACTCTATTTGGCATTTGACTAGTTAAATATATTCCAATTTGTTGTGAAATGTCTTAGTCTAGTTAAAGGAGCACTAAATTAAAAAGTGTCATTTAGCAATGAAAAGTTATTTGGTAATTCATGAAACCATTATATAAAATAACATTAAATTTGAATCGTATACACACACACACACACACACACAACATCACAGTGCATATTATTGTGTGAGAGATGAGATGTGGGACTTGAGTTGACAGGGACCACTCTATGACTGTTTACAAACCAAATGTGAAACAGAGAAACCATCCATTGTGAGATTGCAGGTGTATGCCCCCCCCCCCCCACACACACACACACACACACACACACACGTGGACTGCGTTTACACTCTTGTAGTGTAAAAACATACAACCACTGAGATGTAGAGTTTCTTGTTTTGGTCTGTTAATTTCTCTTTAGGCAAAAATGTCCCTCTTAAAGGAACAGTACGAAACCTACAATCATAACTGAGATAGAGGACACATCCAAGTTTGTCTCATTCTCGGCTTATGGACAGATCAGGCCTCATGTGAAGGCTTGGCTGCAGGCTTGGGTTTAAGTAGTGACCGTTTCAGCAATTTAGACCTGGTTTAGTCCTCTCTTAGACCTTGACATCCACTGGTATGCAGAAATACAACTAGTTAGTGTTTAGTGTGTAGCTGATGTGACTAATCTTGATGCCAAATGTAAAACAAAACAAAATAAACAAAAAAACATGTAGAATGGAGCAAAATATCACAGTAAAAACACTATCTAATCATTCAGGTTTCATGACAAGATGGACTCTCCCTCTCCAAATGTCACTATAATACATGTACTGACTTAAAGGGATATGCCACCCCCAGGTCAAATTTGGGCATCTCCCCACAGTCCAGAGACTAAAATAAGTGGTGGAAAGCGTTTTCCTGCTCACCCAGCCATTGTCCGAGTCTGTCGCCACTGACCGCCGCGGTATCTGCAGCTCCTCCGCCTTAGACTGGAGTCTAACATCGCCAGAGAAAGATTTCGGCCAAAAGGAATTAATTTGCTCGATGCGTTTCCCAATTACTTTATGTGTAGTGCGCATTCATATCGAGTGCAAATAAATGTGCAAATCAACACGGAGAGCTTGCCTTGGTCATTTTGGGTGGGAACTATTTTCCAGTGCGGAAGAATACAGTCGAATCACGCACCACGTTGTGCAACAGGGGAACTCCCTTCCCGGTGCGTAACTGGGATTCCCCTGGTAGCGTGCTGCGTGATTCGACTGTATTCTTCCGCACTGGAAAATAGTTCCCACCCAAAATGACCAAGGCAAGCTCTCCGTGTTGATTTGCACATTTATTTGCACTCGATATGAATGCGCACTACACATAAAGTAATTGGGAAACGCATCGAGCAAATTAATTCCTTTTGGCCGAAATCTTTCTCTGGCGACGTTAGACTCCAGTCTAAGGCGGAGGAGCTGCAGATACCGCGGCGGTCAGTGGTGACAGACTCGGACAATGGCTGGGTGAGCAGGAAAACGCTTTCCACCACTTATTTTAGTCTCTGGACTGTGGGGAGATGCCCAAATTTGACCTGGGGGTGGCATATCCCTTTAAAGGAACAGTACGAAACCTACAATCACAACCGAGATAGAGGACACATCCAAGTTTGTCTCATTCTCGGTTTATGGACAGATCAGGCCTCATGTGAATCTCAGAACCTCCAGAATTCCCTCCCTGAGCGGCAGAGGCGGCACTAGTACTGATTCATGACTGGCTGCAGGTGCTGGGGTTTAGGTAGTGACTGTTCAGATCAGAGAGAGATATTTTAAGTTTAAAACAACAGGATTTCAGCAGTTTCGACCTGGTTTAGTCCTCTCTTAGACCTTGAGATCTAAGAGAGAGTGGTGTGCAGAAATACAACTATTTAGTGTTTAGTGTGTACAGTAGCTGATGTGACTAATCTTGATGCCAAATGTAAAACAAAACAAAATAAACAAAAAAGGTTTCATGGAGAAGATAAGATGGACTCTCCCTCTCCAAATGTCACTAAAATACATGTACTGACTTAACAGTAACACGAAATGCTTTGAAAAATGATTCTACTTTCTTTAACCTGGTGAAACATGAAATAAAGTGTTTGGTAGAGACACCTGAAATTTGGAAAATATTTTGAGGAATGTCTGAAATTTTAAAAACTTAATTAGTGTGTTTTGATTGTGAAGCTCACTTCAAATTTCTTTGCAAAAAAAAACACATTTTCATCCTCTTAATAACAGAGCCGTCCTTCTGTCAGTCCCATGTGAAACAGCGAGTTTGTTTTTCTTCTAATTTACTTTTGAGGTGTCTTCATTTTGTAAAAAAAAATTAAACTACAATCAATTAAATAAATAATAAAACACACACAAACACACACACACACAGATCTTATTATTAAACCAGTTTTAGAATAAAGGCAAGAATTATGGGCCAAATTCCCAAAACACAAAAGCTCAGAGAGTAAAAACAATAAGAAGTGTTGTGTTCAAACAAAAGAAAAGGGACCCGTGTGTCACATCAGAAAGCGCCAGCCTGGATTTTCTCATATGTCACCTTTTTCTATAAAGTTTGCATGTTCTTCCTGTGCCTGGATGTTTTTTTGTTTGTTTGTTTGTTTTTTACCTTAAAAGCCCTGTGCACGATGTTGTCCCACCTTTACATTTGCCGGCGTCTTGCCTCTGTACAGATATAAAGATATTTTATTTGATATATTCATTCATTCATTCATTCATCTTCTTCCTCCATTCTCTGGGTCACGGGGGCAGCAGTCCAAGCAGTGTTCCACTGCCCAGAACACAATGCACCAGCCCTCATGAATCCTCCCGCGGGTGGTGGGTCCACAGGAGGACAGCTCACATCACAACGGGCCTTGATTTATCTTCTGCCATGGGGGCTACCAGTGTCCGCAGACACTGTCCGCGAGGTTGGGTTAAATGTCTTGCCCAAGGACACAACGGCAGCGCTCATCTCTGGGAGCTGGGATCACACGCGGTCCACCCGTCAAGAGCGGGATTCGAACCATCAACCCCTGGATCACTAGGCAAGCGCTCTACCAACTGAGCTACTGCCGATATATTTTTCTATTTTATTCTGATTTGTACATACACATTTTATTATCTTTTTTATTCTTACAATTATGTCTCATCTGACACCGGTCTAATTCTCTTTTTTTGCTATTCCATTTATTTTTTGTTCCCCTCTGTTATATATTATATTTGATTCTTGAGCTACTGTACTTTACTGTGTATTGTTAGCATACTAGCTGTGGAAAAGAACTGACAAATCTGCAAATCATTTTAAATGAAATAATTCTGGTTTTGATCATTGTTTAGAGTGTAAAAATCAGGTACAACCCTTTTAAGGTTGGTGATTTAATTCCAGCACAATCTCAGTGCATGCTGGAGTTGTGTCCTTGAGCAAGACACTTCAGCCACATTGTGTTGAATTAACGTGGTGTGTGAGTGGTCCCATATGGAAAAGAAATAGAAAAAGCTTATAAAATGTATTATTGCCAACATCGTAAAAGACTTACATGGCTAATACGGTGAGTTACTCTTGAAAGTGGCACTTTTGCATTTCCTCATAGAAAATAACAATCAGAATCAAATATGATCCAACGGAATGTCACACATGACAGTAAGTAAAGTGCACAGTAACTTATATTGTCTTTGTGTGACACATGTAAACATTTTAACTTTCTTATGCTTTGTTTTAACTGAGTACTCACTATTATACTAAGGTTTGTGTGCATCATACAATGTAAAAACATAAAAGTGTTATTGAATTTAGGGAGGAATATTACATTTATAATAAAAATATGTAAAAATATACCTGTGTTGATGTATGAAAGTGCAGATTGACATTCTCTTTTGTTTGTATAATTACACTCTTTGTAAATGCTTAAACTGCCCTTTGCTCTCGCTGGTTCATCATCTCAAGTGGCTACAAACATATTGGCAAACACGCACAAAATTATCCACTGTGAAACGAGTTCAACCCTTTGTTACCCAGACACTTCTTAATCAAATTATTGGATATTAATGGGAGCTCTTCACCTGATTCCACCCTAATTCTCCATTGGTCCAGGGAATGTAATCTTCAGCAAACTGATTTAAAAGTTTAGGCTATAAGAAAAAACAACAGCCCACAAACCTGTTCTTGGCTCTTGTGCTTTCATGTAACTACTGTAAGATTATGATGTTTTATAATATCTTATTTGTTCATGTTTCCTAAAACATTTCAGTGCAAATTCATGTTTGGCAAACTCTGACATTAATATTACATGAATATTTAATGTTATCTATTGTCCTTATAAGTAAAAAATTCATGTTAGTGTCATATTATTTGCATTTACTAAGGGTTTTACATCTGATTTAACTGTCTTGTAAGCTGTATATGAGATATTTAAATTTTGTAAAATGCGTCTCTTTTCCATATGGGGTGGTCGGAGGGGCTGATGGTACAGATTTGTAGCCTGGCCTTTGTCAGTCTGCCCCAGGGCAGCTGTGTACAGAAGAAACATACCATCATAGAGTGTCGAGTGAATGAAGAATCAAACTTTATTTGTGCAGCACTTTTCATACACACAACATGAAACCCACAGAAACTTTAGCGACCGAAAACAGAACCTCCACAGCCCCTTAAGTCCCAAAAATGACAAAAGCTCGTAATTGTTCTCGTGAAGCTCTTTGAGGACCTTGTTAGGAGGCAAATACCATTGAAAGTCATTATTATTATCAGCACAACTCCAAACCTAAAACTTTGCTGAAGTTCCGCTGTTTTTAAGCAAAAAAAACTACGAAAAAAGAAAGACAGACATGTTTTTCTTGCACAAAAACATGATTCTTTTTAAGAGTGGGCTTGTATCTCTGCAGACCTGACTTGTGACCTATGTGATGATGGGCATGCCACATACACATCTACACATTTGACACATTTGATTGTAATGTTTCACAGTGTACCTTTACCTTCCTATCTCCATGTCCACCATCAAAAATGTTCCGCAGTGGGGCTTTAAACCAAGTCGTATATACAGAAAACCATCATATTTGTTTTTATTGTTGTGTACTTGTTTTTATCCTTGAAAAGATGCAGTTTTAATCTTTTACATGACCCTTAGACTTTTATTTTTCCAGTTTATGCAGAATGTACATCATGGATGGAGATAGGGTGTGTGTCAAAACAAAACACTTCTGACCACTCAAACCTCAAATGCAGGACGATAAACGATTACTCAGAAATCCAGGAATCAAATGACGCCATAGAGCCAAATTACATGCCAGATCTGTGGGGAGGAGAGCTCAATCACAGAAAGAATGCAAGTTTTTAAAGGGATATGCTACCCCCAGGTCAAATTTGGGCATCTCCCCACAGTCCAGAGACTAAAATAAGTGGTGGAAAGTGTTTTCCTGGTCACCCAGCCATTGTCCGAGTCTGTCGCCACTGACCGCCGCGGTATCTGGTGCTCCTCCGCCTTAGACTGGAGTCTAACGGCGCCAGAGAAAGATTTCGGCCAAAAGGAATTAATTTGCTCGATGCGTTTCCCAATTACTTTCTGTGTAGGAAAGGGAACCAGGAAGGGAGTTCCCCTGTTACGCAGCGTGCTGTGTGATTCGGCTTTCTTTTTCCGCACTGAAAAATAGTTCCCACCCAAAATGACCAAGGCAAGCTCTTCGTGTTGATTTGTACATTTATTTGCACTCGATATGAATGCGCACTACACAGAAAGTAATTGGGAAACGCATCGAGCAAATTAATTCCTTTTGGCCGAAATCTTTCTCTGGCGCCGTTAGACTCCAGTCTAACGCGGAGTAGCTGCAGATACCGCGGCGGTCAGTGGCGACAGACTCGGACAATGGCTGGGTGAGCAGGAAAACGCTTTCCACCACTTATTTTAGTCTCTGGACTGTGGGGAGATGCCCAAATTTGACCTGGGGGTGGCATATCCCTTTAAGTCAATAAAAACCCAAGATGGAGTAGGTTTAATGCCACAGCGGGGCAGAAAAAGCAACAACATCTCCACGGTGACAAGCAGGGAAAGTTGCACAGCTCACCTTTAAGGATAGTAGTAGTAGTAGTAGTATCACTATTGTAATATTGTAAGTAAGTATAATATTTTGGATCTTGAATGTTATCAGGTATTTATGGATGCTTGCCTTATTTTTAAAGTTCCTCCACCGTTAATGGATTTTATGAATTAAAAAAAAAACTACTAACCGAGTTAACATGAGAGCATTGACCAGAGGAGACTGGAACATACAGAGGCGCAGGACCAAATTTGGCCAAATGGTAACGTCTATCAGAGGATCACAGTCATGGAACATATGACCTGCTCATGTCAGGAACTGTGGGTCCTTCTCAAACCTTCAAGAACACTCTGAAACACTGGTAAAATAATCAAACATGCTCTCACAGGTAAATGTTCTTCTTAAACTCAGAGAATGGTCTGTTGTGGTGAACTTGACGTCATGTCTATATGCACTTCTGTCTCTTGTGTGTGTTTCTCTAAATGTTCTTCTGTTCTGACCTACCTTAGGACAACGGATGTAAAGTAGCTGTTGTGCTAATTCCGGCATATTTACATTGATGTTGTTTGTTGTCATGTTGATTACTATGCATTGTCCTAATTAAAAGAAATAAATAATTTTTTAAAAATTCAAAATTCCAATTACAAAAAAAGCACATTTGTTTCTCTCTGATTTCCTTCTCTTCTATCCGCCGTGACTTTCCTCATTACTCTTGGTGAGGAGTCAGTGTTTTAGTCAAATATGAGCGCAATCAAAATCAAAACCAACGTCGCCCTCATCCATTACCCCGGGGCCGCCCCATCCGTCTGCGCTCAGCTCTGATGGATGGACACGCAGCGCTCTAATTAATGGATAAATTATGGAATGGCTTCAATTCATCACCACGCTGTCGTTCTATTAAGTTCGCCGTCTCTCCTTGTGTATCTCGGGCCCGGCAGCTCCGCTTCCCCACTCATATCAATCATAAATCAAAGAAAAATAGTCCCCGCAGCGGGAAATGTGGTGAGTTTTTTGCTAGGTTGCGGTTTGGTTGGGAAAATTCTGAGCTTTCATGGTAAAAATGAGAGTGATCCCTGGTGTACGGCTGTGGAGAAGTGCCAAGAAAAGCACCTGATGCTGTGGTGAAAGTACAAATTGGTTGAGGAAAATGTTTTTTTTCTTTCAACAGTTCTTGAGTTTTGAATCTGTGATCATTTATAATAGAATTGGCATCGGTTGGTTTCCATACTGATTTCCATACTGTGAAATCTCCAGCACAGGACAGTATTTTGTTTTGTACGATCTGCTGCCTAAAAACTACACATAAAGCTTGGGCTCTATTCACGCTTGTGTCACAAAACCAGAAGACGTCTGGAAACATGAAGGTGACAACTTGCTTTGGGCTCTGTTGGCGGTACAGTAATCCCTCGTTTATCGCGGGGGTTAGGTTCCAGAAATAGCCTGCAATAAGAGGAATCCGCGAAGTAGGACAACTTTATATTTTAGAATTATTCTACATGTTTTAAGGCTGTAAATGCCTCACCACACACATTATACGCTTTTCTCAAACTGGAATGAACATTTTCTCACATTTCTCTCTCGTTTAAACACTCAAACTTTCATAGATTTTCAACAAAATGTATTAATAGTGAAGCGTGGGGGGAGACACGGCTCGGGAAGCCCCGCCGGACACACGAGGGGAGCGGAGACATGAGTCACTGGATCCACAGGAAGCACTGCGCTCATCCAACGGCACTGCCATGTCCCGGGACGTGACGCGCACCAACCCCTTGGAGAAGTGAGCGACACGTGCACCCCTCATCGTGGTCAAATCTGTGACAGAGCAGCATGACCGGCGCAAGGCCGCGCGTACACCGGGGCTGTGAGCACGAGATCGAACCGCGGTGCCCGAACCGCGTCCTCTCAGCCCGAGCCACAAACCAGCCACACGAAACCAGCAAAGAGCAGCACGTGGTGGTTTAATCCTGGTTTAGACCTGGTGTAGTCCCGGTTTAGTCCAGGTCTAGACCTGGTCCAGTTCTGGTTTAGTCCAGGTCCAATCCAGGTTTAGACCTGATTTAGACCTGGTCTAGACCTGGTTTAGTTCTGGTCTAGACCTTGCCTGGTTTACACCTGACCATATCACAAATGATATATGGTCTGGGAGCCACCTTCGAAATATCTCGTACCGGAGGTGGCGATCGCCAACGGTCGTTTTTTGGGCGTTACGAATGTCTATCATTTGGCGTATATGTAGCCCATAGCCAATCATGTCAGTTGTCAGTTCAAACTACAAGCTTCCGTTTGTCACGTAGTACGCATCGCCACCCCTCCCCGCTCTCTGATTGGCTTCCAGAATCAGGAAAGCTCGCTTGCCATAGTTGCCAGGCTGTCTTTCAGATCAGAATGAACGAAAGCAGCCTGGGATTTCCCAGGTTAGTCTAGACCTGGTTTAGTCTACGTTTAGTCCTGGTCTAGTTCTGGTCTAGTCCCGGTCTAGTCCCGGTCTAGTCCCGGTCTAGTCCCGGTCTAGTCCCGGTCTAGTCCCGGTCTAGTCCCGGTCCCCCCACATCCCCCATCTATCAATCGGCAAAGGTCTACAGTCTCTTAGCCATCTCATAGTCAATCAGGACGCAGAACACAATGTTACACTATGAAAAAAAAAGTTACACTATAAAAAAAATTGAAGAAAAAAAATCTGCGAAACAGCGAGGCTGCGAACAGTGAACCGCGATAGAGCGAGGGACCACTGTAGTTCAGTAGTCTTAAATTGAGTTTTTACTTCAGAAATCAGTTGTCTTTTTCATTCAACGCCAGGAAGAGGCTTGTTCCTGCAACATTCCTCCCTGTGCTGGACTACGGAGATCTTTTGTATATGCATGCCCCAGCCCAAGCTCTGCGCTCTCTGGATTCAGTATTTCATGCCTCTTTGCGCTTTATTACAAACTGTAGTGCTCAAACCCATCATTGCGAACTCTACTCTCGTGTTGGATGGCCTGCTTTAGCGACCCGTGGCTCTCACACTGGTACAAACTTATTTATAAGGGACTTGTTTGGCTGTTTCCTCCATACCTCAGTGTGTATCTTCAGCGTAGGCCTGATGGACCTCCGAATTTACTTTCTTAGGATGTTTACACATTATTGGTTCCTACTGTGAGAACAGAGAAAGGAAGACTGTCTTTTCAGTATTGTTCTTCAGCAGATTGGAATTCTTTGCAGAAAGTTTTAAAACTTCAAACACTCGTGCCTATGGCTTTTTTAATACTCTTTTGAAGGACCTGGAAATGCAATCAATGATATGCCAATGTTTCTGTAACATTTTATCTGTGTTGATTTTATATTTAATTGTTGTCTTGTGCGTTGTGTTGTGTGGACCTCTTGGCCAGGACTCCCTTGAAAAAGAGATCTTTGAATCTCAATGGGACTTTTCCTGGTTAAATAAAGGTTGAATGAAAGAAAGAAAAGGTAGTAACTCTGTGAAAATGACCCAGTTTTCTTCATCTAGATGTCATTGTGTTCTTTCTTTTTTCTTTTTATAAATTACCTATTCATTTGTGTATTAGAAATGGTCTAATTCAATAAAAAAAAAGCGTAAGTATAGCGTAAGGAAGATGTGATTAGAATCCCATCCCCCATGGAAAACTTTGGCAGGTCATGAAGACGCTGCTGCTGAATCCACAGTTATCACATGCCGGGAACAGTGTCGAGAACTACACCGGAAGTCGTCATCTGCATGTCTCCAAACATCTTCCGGTAAGCGAGAATATAACCTATAGAGGTGAAAAAAGGGGTAGATACAGTGGAGGAAATAAGTATTTGATCCTTTGCTAATTTTGTAGGTTTGCCCACTGACAAAGAAATGAACATAATTTTAATGGAAGGTGATCAACGGAGAAGTTCAATTTGTCAACTGGACAATTTGTCCAGTTGACAAATTGAACTTCTCCTTTGATCATGGATTCTACCTGGACGACTGAGGGACTTTTCACGCATTTTAATGGAAGGTTTATTTTAACATTGAGAGACAGAATGTCAAAAAGAAAATCACATTACAGAAAATATATTAATTGCTGTGCATTTCATTGTGTGAAATAAGTATTTGACTCCTTACCAACTACTGAGAGTTCTGGCTCCCACAGACCAGTTAGACACTCCTACTTGTCAACTCGTCACCTGAATTAGACCTTTGTTTTAACTAGTCACCTGTTTAAAAGACACGTGTCCACAGAATCAGTCAGTCAATCAGACTCCAAACTCTCCAACATGAGAAAGACCACACGAGGGACAAGATTGTAGATCTGCACGAGGCTGGAATGGGCTACAAAACCATAAGAGCTAGTCAAGGCAGCAGAGACCACAGTCATTAAGAAAACCATTGGTAAAACTTTATGCTGTAATGAATTAAAATCCTGCAGTGCTCACAAGGTCCCTCTGCTTAAGAAGGCACATGTGCAGACCTGCCTGAAGTTTGACAATGAACACCTGAGTGATTGAGAGAGGGACTGGGAGAAGGTGCTGTGGTCAGATGAGACAAAAATTTTGCTCTTTGGCGTGCTGCCTATGACCCCAAGAACACCATCCCCACTGTCAAGCATGGAGGTGGAAACATTATGCTTTGGGGGTGTTTTTCTGCCAAAAGCACAGGACAACTTCACCTCTTCAACGGGAGGGTGGACGGAGCCATGTACTGAGTGACCACCTCCTTCTCTCCACCAGGAAAGTGAAAATGGGTCATGGATGGGTCTTCCAACACGACAATGACCCAAAACATACAGCCACGGCAACGAAGGAGTGGCTCAAGTAGAAGCACATTAAAGGAATATTAACATTTTTTTATACAATCTGAACCTTATTTCGGTAATAAAACAAGTTGTTTTACTCACCCATAGTACTTTGTTGTCATTTGGAGCAGTTCCGTAGATGTTGTAGTTTAGCGATATCCGTTAACGTGAGTGCTCGGGGCAGGCATTTGCAGTCACCAAATAATACAAACTTTATCACTTTTCAAATTACACCTGCGTGCATTCACAGCTAATTTCACTCTCAGCTCTCGGTTACAGTCACGAAGAAGGAAAGGAATAAGAAGAAGAAAACATCTCTGCTTGAGAAAACCCGAAATGGGGCGAACATGCATTTATCCCAGTTGATAAAAGGAGAAATTCAATTTGTCAACTGGACAAAGTTTGTTTGGTCGAAACGTTTTCGACCAAACAAACTTTGTCCAGTTGACAAATTGAATTTCTCCTTTTATCATGGATTCTACCTGGACGACTGAGGGACTCTTCACACATTTATCCCAGTTGTGAAAACAAAATGACAGCTTGGACGAAGTTGAGTTTTCACAGGCTTCCTCATCACAATCCGTGATAACGTTTGTGTTATTTTGGTGACTGCAGTCGCCTGCCCCGGGCGCTCACTCACGCACTCACTATGGAACTGCTCCAAATGACAACAAAGTACTATGGGTGAGTAAAACAACTTGTTTTGTTACCGAAATAAGGTTCAGATTGTAAAAAAAAAAAGTTAATATTCCTTTAAGGTGAAGGAGTGGCCCAGCCAGACTCTAGACCTTAACCCTATAGAAAACCTATGGAGGCTGAAGCTCCAAGTCGCCAAGCAACAGCCAGGAAACCTTAATGATTTAGAGATGATCTGCAATGAAGAGTAGACCAAAAGTCCTTCTGATATGTGCACAAACCTGGTCGTCAACTACAAGAAACGTCTGACCTCTGTGCTGCAAACAAGGGTTTTGCCACAAGTACAAATTATTTTTTGGCTAGAGGATTCAAACACTTGTTTCACTTAATGAAATGCAAATCAGCTTCTCAAATTCTTAACTCTTTTTTTTTTTTGTCCAAGCCAAAGGTAAATTCAGGAGTGAAAACATCTCACAATATTGTTTTTCTCATGCGTGCACGATCTTGTGGTCATTTTGTCTCGTGAGATCTTATAGTATGAGATCTTGTCAATCCTTAATAGTTAGTAAACCTGAATTCACTTTTAGGTTTCAAAAATAACTGTTATGGTTACTGTATTTGACTGATTTGGTCTTATGTTTTGCTCACTAAATTTCACCATCTCGTGGCCACTTTAATTTAGTCTTTTAGTAATAATAGTAGAAGAAGAACGTGAAGTGGTCAGCAAAATGGCCGTTCTTCTGTTTTGTTGGGGTTTTTTTGTTTGTTTTTTTGGTGTTTGTTTAAGCATCGTCTGTAAGTATGACATTGTAAAACGTAATCACACACCTGTAATAGTGCCTTTTGTGTTTGAAATATACTAGGCATCACGTTCCAATGCGTGAGTGTTATATAAATGAATCCGTTATTGATAGGCCAATTTTGCAATGCTAATTGCCATGCTAACTACAGAAGTCTATTGACTGTAGCTTCATTGTTGGTGCTATTCATAATTTGTAAAAATTATCTGGCACTGATATTAATACACATCTGTATGTGTTTATTTTTGCAGTTTCACAAAGTTGGAACCAGTAAATATCTGTAGGGCTGTCAGTTTAACACATGAATTAGATTAATTAATTACAATGCAAATTAACGTGTTATAAAAGTTAATGCAATTAATTATGAGCGGCAATTCAATGTGCATTTTAAATTTGGCGTGCGGCGAGCAAATCGCTGCCAGAGCCTTTGAACAGCAAGTTTATTTATAGAAGAAGAAGACATGCTTGATTTATCCCCGTAGGGAAATTATTTCTCTGCATTTGACCCATCCTTCAGGAGCAGTAAAATAAATAAATAAATACATAAAATAAAATAAAATTAAAAAGATGGGACTCTCAACAAGAACATGGTGATTTGAAGCTTCTGTCAAAAAGAATTTTCCGATCACCGAAGCTGCTCCAGCCTGATGGATCATTTGAATGATAAACACGTCCGGACACGTTCCATTGTTACCGGTGATAGAGCGCACTTCACCAAACCTCCAAACCAACAACCCACGCTTGTAGAATTTGGGAAACGAATGAACAAAGCGACCACAGAAAAACTGCCAAATTCAACCGCAAAGTGGGCTCTCTCTCTCTCGAGATTAAAATGTGATGAATTTGATTAATTAATTACAAATCCTGTAATTAACTAGATTTTTTTTTTAATCGCCTGACAGCACTAGTCTTCTGCTGTCTGTGAAGTTTCTTCAGGGATAGCTAGCGCAGCATTTATCAAAGCCGTTCACAGTGAAAAGATGACACCACAGCAAACAGCAAAGCTACAGAAACCACCACGCTGTTAGGCCCAGCTCGAAAATGAGTCATATTCAGTCTTTCCCTGAGCTGTGCAGCGACTGATTAACAAATCAATGACAATTTTACCAGGCAAATCATAGTACGGACAGCTCTGTAAAACATTCAGGTACATCTACACCAATCAATATTTTTTGGATCCAATTTTTCCTTTTAACTATGAACTGAATAATGTTTATGTCTGAAATAAAAAATAAAATAAAATAAAAACAAAGACTTTGACCACCTCAGCTCTGAGAAAGCACTGGGCACAAAACACTTTTTAATGAACTTTATGGACTAATTTGGTTGGCTTGAGCATTTTTGTATCAAGTTTTGTCCTTTTAACTGTGAACCGAATGATGTTTGTGTCTGAAATAAAGAATAAAACACAAAAAATGTCTCATTACATTTTTGATTTGTTCTCCTATGCTTACGCCATATATTAGGTCATAAAGTCTGAATTTTCTATCATTTAAGTAAAATTTAATTATAAGACAACTAATGAGGATGTGGTTCTTTTGAATTAATTAGTAAAATTTAGATAAACAAACTTAAAAACGCCCATATTACGTGATTTTCTCATCTGTTAGAATGTTGTTTCTTCATTTAAAAACAGACCTGGAGTTGTGTTTTGTTTCCTTCACACAAGTCTAAGGTCTAAAGTCTGTTAACATTTGCATTTAGTTCTTCACTTAAATAGAAAGCACTCCTTGCGATAGATTTAGTTCCACCTTGTGATTTCATGTGGTAATACAGGAAGAGCTCCACTGTGTTTTTAAACTCCATTCACCTTTGAACAGAGCATTTTGAGCTTTGGAGATGTAAACAGACTAATAATACAGGATTACTTCTTACTCGGGCGTTGTTAGTGTGTTTATCCACTGATCTGAAGTTTGGCGGTTCAAATCCTGCTCTTGACATAAAAAAAATAATAATTTCAGCTCCCACAGATGAACGCTGTGGTTGTGTTCTTGGGAAAGACACTTAACCCACCTCGCCCCATCACTGCATACATTGGTGTATAAATGGGTTCCTTGTTGTAAAGTGCTTTGAGCGTCTTGACCATTTACTCAAAAATGTGTGGAAATGAAACACAACTCTAGCTATGTTTTTGAGGAGATAACAACATTACAGCTCTGGAAAAAAATAAGACATCACTGCGTTTTTTACTGAAATCAGCATCTCTACATGTATTACAGCCATTCCATTCCAGCGTCTGTTGAATTCCAACACAAACACAAAGCTGAGCTACTTCAGTTCTTGCACCAGGAGTGGAATAAAGTCACCCAAGAACAATGTGAAAGACTTGTGGAGAGCATGCCAAGATGCATGAAAGCTGTGATTAAAAATAAGGGTTATTGCAACAAATATTGATTTCTGAACTCTTCTTAAGTGTAAACATTAGTATTATGTTGTTTTAAAATGAATTTGATCTTGTTTCTTTGCATTGTTTGTGGTCTGAAAACATGGATCTTTTTTGTTATTTTGACCATTTGTCATTTTCTGCAAATAAATGCTCTAAACAATAATATTTTTATTTGGAATTTGGGGGAAATGTTGGTTTATAGAAGCAAACAAACTTGTTCCTTTTGCCCAAACACATATCTATAAGTAGAGTTATATAACCTGATTTAAAGCTCACAAGACGCCATTTTGCGTAATACAGGACCTTTAAACAAATAAATCTATAATTGTTGTAAAGGTGAATTCTAATTAAATCAGAATCCATGACAAATCTGGTGTTTTATAATGTGAACTGTGCTGATAATGTCTGTCTTTGTTCAGGTGGAAACACTGGAGGAGCTGTCCGTGGTGCTGAAATGGAAAAACTCCACAGTCTGCCCTGCCTTTGTCCTGCGTTTGAACCTTTTTACAATAAAAAGAAAGAAAAGAATCATGGCCATTGTAAAAAAAAAAAAAAAAAAAAAGTATGTATTATATTTTTGTATTAGTGATTTGAATATCTGGTTTGGCGTTTATTTTTTCTTTTCATTTCAGGATAAAACAGCTCTTTCTCAGGTTGTGGAGTTCTGTTCTCAAAATGTCATGAAATTCATAAGACGACTTTTGAAATGAGTGGTAATTTGCTGATGATTGTAATTTGGAGCAATTAAATTTTTATTATTATTGTATTTATTATGATTTTGTGAAATATGTTATTCCATTGCTTTTTGATTCTTTCCACTTATGGGAGGGAGAGAGAGAGGGAGGAAAAGAGGGAGAAAGAAAAAAAGAGGGCGAGTGTGGTGGGAAGAGTGGGAGGGAGGGAAAGAGTGGGAGAAAGGAAAAGAGGGGAGCGAGAGAAGGAAGGGAGAGGGAGGGAGAAAGAGAGAGGGAGAGCGGAAAAAGAGGGAGAGAAGGAGAGAGGGGCGGAAAAGAGATGGAGGATAAGAGGAAGAGAGAGGGAGGGAAAGAGATGGAGAAAGGAAAAGAGAGAAGAAAGAGAAGAGGGGGAGAGAGAGGAAAAAGAGGGAGAGAAGGAGGGAGAGAGGGGGGAAAGGAAAAGAGACATGGAGGATAAGAGGAAGCCAGAGAGGGAGGGAAAGAGAGAGGGAGAAAGGAAGAGAGTTGGAGATGGAGGGGAAGGGAGAGAGAGAGAGAGGGGGGAAGAGCGAGGGAGGGAGAGAGATGGAGAAAGGAAAAGAGGGGAGAAAGAGAGAGGGAGAGAGGAAAAAGAGAGAGAGGGGAAAGGAAAAGAGAGATGGAGGATAAGAGGAAGAGAGAGAGGGAGGGAAAGAGTTGGAGAAAGGAAAAGAGGGGAGAATTGGGAGACAGAGAAAAAAGAGGGAGAGAAGGAGGAAGAGAGAGACGGAGGGAAAGAAAAGAGGGAGAAAGGAAGAGAGGGAGATAGAGGGGAGTGAAGAGAGATAGAGAGAGGAAGAGAGAGGGAGGGAGAGAGATGAAGAAAGGAAAAGAGGGGAGAATGGGGAGACAGAGAAAAAGAGGGAGAGAAGGAGGAAGAGAGACGGAGGGAAAGAAAAGAGGGAGAAAGGAAGAGAGTTGGAGATGGAGGGAAGGGAGAGAGAGAGAGGGAGAGAGATGGAGAAAAGAAAAGAGGGGAGAAAGAGAGAGGGAGAGAGGAAAAAGAGAGAGAGGGGAAAGGAAAAGAGAGATGGAGGATAAGAGGAAGAGAGAGAGGGAGGGAAAGAGTTGGAGAAAGGAAAAGAGGGGAGAATGGGGAGACAGAGAAAAAAGAGGGAGAGAAGGAGGAAGAGAGAGATGGAGGGAAAGAAAAGAGGCAGAAAGGAAGAGAGAGAGATAGAGGGGAGTGAAGAGAGATAGAGAGGGGAAGAGAGAGGGAGGGAGAGAGATGAAGAAAGGAAAAGAGGGGAGAGAGAGAGAGAGAGAGGAAAAAGAGGGACAGAAGGAAGGTGTAAGAGAGATGGAGGATAAGAGGAAGAGAGAGAGGGAGGGAAAGAGATGAAGAAAGGAAAAGAGGAGAGGAAAAAGGGAGGGGGAGAGAGAGAAAAGAAGAGGAAGAGAAGGAGGAAGAGAGAGAGACGGAGGGAAAGAAAAGAGGGAGAAAGGAAGAGAGAGGGAGATAGAGGGGAAAGGGGAGGGAGGCAGAGAGAGAGAGGACGAGGCTGCCATTTCATTTTAGATGATTAAAAACTAAAGTTAGCAGTTTTTGTAGCAAAAGAAAATTCTGCCAACTGGACAAAAGTTTTCGAGAGAAGACTGTGGTCAGACGCTGGTGGACACTGCCTGATATCTGCCTGAAACTAACACACACTCTTCTTTAGTTTCTGTTTGTTGGCTCAGTCTATTGAACTCTGTGAACTTTAGCTGTTTTTACAAAGGAATAACTGTCAAAAAATGTGTTTCTGTATAGTTTTTTTCTGTATTGGTATTAAAAAAATATAGTGTAAATGTGTTATGCATTGTTAACAGTACCAGCTTGTATTCTGAAGCTCTAATTTAGAAATCAGCTTCTCTACATGTATTACAGCCATTCCATTCCAGTGTCTGTTGAATTCCAACACAAACACAAAGCTGAGCTACTTCAGTACTTCAGTTCTTGCACCAGGAGTGGAATAAAGTCACCCAAGAACAATGTGAAAGACTTGTGGAGAGCATGCCAAGACGCATGAAAGCTGTGATTAAAAATAAGGGTTATTGCACCAAATATTGTTTTCTGAACTCTTCTTAAGTGTAAACATTAGTATTATGTTGTTTTAAAATGAATTTGATCTTGTTTCTTTGCATTGTTTGAGGTCTGAAAACATGGATCTTTTTTGTTATTTTGACCATTTGTCATTTTCTGCAAATAAATGCTCTAAACGATAATATTTTATTTGGAATTTGGGGGAAATGTTGTCAGTAGTTTATAGACTCAAACAAAAATGTTCCTTTTGCCCAAACACATACCTATAAGTAGCAAAATCAGGGGGGGAAAAAAGACAATTTTGCAGTGGTCTCTTATTTTTTTCCAGAGTTATATAACCTGACTTATCCAATCCAACTTTATTTCTATAGCACATTTTATAAACAGAGACAGTTTCCAAAGTGCTGCACATAAAATTCAATAGAACTTAATAATAACATTACTAAAATAGCAATAAATAAAGTGATAATAATAAAATAACTAAAAACAAAAGCAATTATAAAAAACATCACTAAAATAGCAATAAATAAAGTGATAATAATAAAATAACTAAAAACAAAAGCAGTTTATAAAAACACAGAGGACCACACAACTCACACAGTATTAAAAGCCAGAGACTTAAAGCTCACAAGAGGCCCGTCCATCCTTTAAACAAATAAATCTATAATTGTTGTAGAATCCATGACAAATCTCATGTTTTATAATGTGAACTGTGCTGATCATTTCTGTCTTTGTTCAGGTGGAAACACTGGAGCTGTCCGTGGTGCTGAAATGAACAACTCCACAGTCTGACCTGCCTTTGTCCTGCGTTTGAACCATTATTACTACAACAAAAAGAGACAGAGGGAGGGAAAGAGATGGAGAAAGGAAAAGAGGGGGGGTATGAAAAGAGAGATGGAGGATAAGAGGAATAAGAGATGGATTGTATTCTGAAGCTCTAATTTTGTTTGCAAAGATGAGTTCCAGTGTAAAACTTTTTTTGGACAGTAGTAGCTTTCACTCTTTTTCTAATGTGAGCGGAGCTGATGAATAAAACAAGTGCAGGTCAGGTCAGTCTTTCACGTACAGGAGCTGTCCGTGGTGCCGGAGAAGCCCCCGGTGGAGGTGTGATTTCTGCTTATGTGGACAGAGCTAAAGCTTTTGTCACAGTTGGATCCTCCTGGAGCCCTCTGTGTGAAGTCCACACTCATTATCTACACCTGAGAGGAAGACGGGGCTTCCAGAGAGATTCAACTTTATAAAGAGTAAAGTAGCTCTGGAAAAAAATAAGAGACCACTGCAAAATTATCAGTTTTTTCTGATTTTACTACTTATAGGTATGTGTTTGGGCAAAAGGAACATTTTTGCTTGAGTCTATAAACTACTGACAACATTTCCTCTAAATCCCAAATAAAATATTATCGTTTAGAGAAGGAGTGTCAAACTCATTTTGGTCCGGGGGCTGTATCCAACCTACTTTGATCCCAAAGGGGCCGGATCAGAAAACTCATGGCAAATATACCCTAAAAATAGCAATAAGTCCAAATATTTGTGCAGAGAAACGCAAATCTATTACAGAAGTCTTTTTATTTGATGAACTCTTTCTTTGACAAAATATTATAATATTATGAACAACCTGAAACTTTAAGAAAAATGCAATTTCAACACAAGCATACAGGTTTCCCATTTACCTCCGTGAACAAATAGAAATTAGTCCACTTTTCTTCGAAAATCCTGCACTCGGCGTCCACTTTTCCGATTTTTTACATTTTTCTGATGAGGGTGTCACGGTCAACAGTCAAAACGATGGTCCTTTAAGAGCGTTTGGAAAGAGGTGAGTCTTGATTTGTGCTGCTCTGGTGGGAGGGGCCACGTACAGAGGCGCTGGAGACGCTGCTATGCTAAACTGCACAGAAAAGGCCGATATTTTTTATAGAAAATTATAATTAAAATATAATTAAAATATTTTAAAGGGATAGTGCGTTTTTTATGTTAATCTGTACGGGTTTCCTTCTAAAAGCTACGTGTGTTGACACCGGCTTACCTCTGACAGTCTCAGCTGATCCCGGTTCAGCTCGCTTTCTGGAGCCCACGTAAGTAGGTCCGGTAACTTCCCTGGAATATGACATAAAGCTTGTTTTTCTTCTCAAAACAAAACATTTGTCCGAAAGGTGATATATTTGCGTCTGAAACAGTTGTCCACAAATTGCGGTCGTATCACTGCGCTCACATTAGCTGTCTGTTGCCTGTTCACTCGTAAACTTCCCCTTACGGTGGACTACATCCGTTGTTCACTTCCGCTAAAGGTTAACAGGCTAATAAATAGTAATAGGCGTGCAGTGATATGAATCGAGACAAGATATGCGAATGCGAAAATACGTTGCTGGATTTTTCGTGGGCAACTGTTTGGGACGCAAATATATCACCTTTCGGACAAATGTTTTGTTTTGAAAAGAAAAACAAGCTTTATTTCATGTTCCAGGGAAGTTACCGGACCTCCCTATGTGGGCTCCAGAAAGCGAGCTGAACCGGGATCAGCTGAGAGTGTCAGAGGTAAGCCGGTGTCAACACGCGTAACTTTTAGAAGGAAACCCATACAGATTAACATTTTTAAAAAACCTGCACTATCCCTTTAATAGAAACTCAGCCGAGGGCCAGATTAAAGGTCTTGGAGGGCCGGATCTGGTCCCTGGGCCGTATGTTTGACAGCCCTGTTTTAGAGCATTTATTTGCAGAAAATGACAAATGGTCAAAATAACAAAAAGATACATGTTTCAGACCACACACAATGCAAAGAAACAAGATAAAATTAATTTTAAAACAACGTAATACTAATGTTTACACTTAAAGGGATATGCCACCCCCAGGTCAAATTTGGGCATCTCCCCACAGTCCAGAGACTAAAATAAGTGGTGGAAAGCATTTTCCTGCTCACCACAAGTCTTTCATTGTCCTTGAGTCTTTATTGTCGCCACTGACCGCCGCGGTATCTGTGTTGGAATTCCTCAAACGCCTTAGACTGGAGTGGCTGTAACGTCGCCAGAGAAAGATTTCAGGCCAAAAGGAATTAATTTGTCTCGATGTGTTTCCCAGAGCTGTAGCTTTATGTGTAGAGCGCATTCATATCGAGTCTCAAATAAATGTGACCACCACCAACACTCAACACGGAGAGCATTTTCATACTTGGTCATTTTGGGTGGGAACTATTTTCCAGTGCGGACAGAATACAGCCGTATCACGCACCACGTATGGTGTGGTGTGGGTGTGGGTGGGGCACGGTGCCTGTGGAACTGGGATTTTTGCCGGACACAGCAGCGGTCTCTGTACTTCCGCAAGCTGGACAATAGTCACCCAAAATGAGCAAAACAGGAAATCAGACATGCAGAAATGACATATCAATGTATTTTCAGGATAAAATATCTCTGCACATTACAAGTATTTTATTTATTTATGGCAAATAAGCAACTTACATTCTTTTTAAAATGACAAAATAACAAAAAACATACAAAAACATAACATTTGCCCAAAAAGGAGTGGGAAGAAGAAAACTTATTTAATCCCACCCCCTCTTCTAATTTAACATAATGAGCTTTTCTTTTGCAATCTTCCAACATTTTACATTGGGTCTGAAGTATTTCCAAAAGGAGCTCAGAAATCAATATTTGGTGCAATAACCCTTATTTTTAATCACAACTTTCATGCATCTTGGCATGCTCTCCACAAGTCTTTCACATTGTTCTTGGGTGACTTTATTGTCTGAAGTAGCTCAGCTTTGTGTTTGTGTTGGAATTCAACAAACGCTGAAATGGAATGGCTGTAATACATGTAGAGATGCTGATTTCAGGAGAAAAAAAAATGCAGTGGTCTCTTATTTTTTCCAGAGCTGTATCTATAGGTAGAGCTTTCTGAGTCTCACACGTGACCACCACCAACACTCACACACCCCATTTTCATACTAGGCCATGTGGCTGAAGTGTCTTGCCTGAGGACACAAAGGCAATTTTCCCAGTATTTCCAATGATCCCCATCCAAGTACTAACCAGGCCCTGCACTGTTTTGCTTTGGAGATGTGATGAGAACAGACTTTGGGACACCGGTGTGGCCACATAGTGATTGAAAATCACACTGAAATTGGATTAAAGCTCATGTAGCGTGTGCTCATCAGCTGAACCCCTCCATCAGAAAAGTTTCCTAAAATCAGCTTTGACACATCCCCTAACTAGCTTCCCATTCTGATAAAACTCGTCTTCTCCCTCCTTCTCTCTGCTTGCGTTGTGTTATAGAGGCCCACACTTTTCTATGGACCAGTGTAATTGCACAGTGCAGTTTCTGTGTCTTTTTCGAGTGGAGTTTTTCCCTTATCAGAAAATTACGCGGCTGGAAAAGTGCATGGGAGAGCCAGATAAACCCACAAAAGAACCCTGCTTTTCACTCCCATAATGCACATGTAAAAACCACCCAGCGTCAATAGATTACACTCACATGACATCAGCAAATCCAATTCCAGAATTCAAAGTTTTCAATGTGTTTTTTTGTGTGTGTGTGTGTGGCGAAAGTTCAAACAAGATGAGTTTCGGGCTGTAAATCTGGCCTTTCATGTGGGATAATCGGTGTTAATTGCGCTGTCGAGAAAAATAGTTGGAAAGACAATAGCTCAAATTAAGTAACGGTTGAAACTAGGTCTTGGATTGAGAAAGAGGACATTTCGAAAAGAATATTTTTTATTCATCACAATAAAGTGATTTTGATGTACTTAAGAGCAAAAGAGGAATTAGCGGTTCTAAAGTTGAACAGTTTCCTAGGCTAGATTTCTAATTCTTACTCCCGCCATGTACGATCTATTTAAAGACGGGGTATTATGCAAAATTGACTCACTAGAGGGTTCTACCAGGTTATAACGTTGGGCCACTCCTTTGAGGACAGTGAGGGACAGATCTTGGCCAGAGAAAAGAACTGGTTTGAGAGGGGAGTTAAAGAAGCTATTTTTGTCAAGAAAGAGAATCCTTCCTTGAACAGAAATGGAGGTCTCAGACATCATTTGTCTCCCGTCTATAACTCTATCCTCAAACCTAAATCAAAACAAACAAAGAAAACAAAAGGGCAGCAGGTCAGGTCCAGAGGTGTGAAAACACCATTATGGCCCCAAGACTCACACTCCCACTGCAGATTTAATAGGCCCACCTAACTAACAGAAACTGTAAACAAGTAGATGTGGTAGTTTCAGAGTAATTTCATTGTAGTTAGTACCCCCTTCAAGCAGATATAGGCAGTGTCCACCAGCGTCTGACCAGAACTGAAGAAGCAGCTTGGATGAGTTGCGAGACGTATTTGACCAAATAAACTTTTGTACAGTTGACAAATTGAATTTCTCCTTTTGCCATGTTATATCGTTGTTCCCTCATCAAAAAACATGCCTGACAAGCTTTTGCCTGTCAGCCATGCATGTTTGAGTATTCTAGCGGGCTTTCTCAGGCCCTATTCAAACCCTCCTTTTAGTTATCTTTAAGATTCTGTACAAGGCTTCGCCTACAAGACTGCATCATCCAAGCTCCCGGCAATAATTCATAAATCAGGATTCAAAATAATACAGTAATAAAATAATACACTAAACTCTGGAACACTCTCCGTCCTCACATTAACCTCCGGTGTACACTGACTGCAGGTTCAGTTTGAGATACGTGCAGGTCTCACAAGACTTAGAAGGTCATGAAAATCAATAGCACCCTCCACACTGACCTCAGTGTGGTGTGGGTGTGGGTGGGGCACGGGCCTGTGGAAAGAATTTTTTGCCGGACACAGCAGCGGTCTCTGACTGCAAGCTGACAATATCACATGAGCAAAACAGGAAATCAGACATGCAGAAATGACATATCAATGTATTTTCAGGATAAAATATCTCTGCACATAACAAGTATTTTATTTATTTATGGCAAATAAGCAACTTACATTCTTTTTAAAATGACAAAATAACAAAAAACATAACATTTGCCCAAAAAGGAGTGGGAAGAAGAAAACTTATTTAATCCCACCCCCTCTTCTAATTTAACATAATGAGCTTTTCTTTTGCAATCTTCCAACATTTTACATTGGGTCTGAAGTATTTCCAAAAGGAAACCAACAATGGTGAAGAAAGAAAGAAAGAAAGAAAGAAAGAAAGAAAGAAAGAAAGAAAGAAAGCTATGCCTTTATTAGTCCCACAGTGGGGAAATTACATTTCTGCATTTAACCCATCCTGTTATTAGGAGCAGTGAGCAGCACATTACTGCGCCCGGGGACCATCTCCATGATCTTCTTGCTTCGGTTTGGTCAGGACCTAAGCTGGAGGATTTACCTATGGTGCATGTTTTGGGTTGGTGGGGGAAACCGGAGTACCCGGAGGAAACCCACCCAGACACGGGGAGAACATGCAAACTCCACACAGAAAGGCCCAGGTGACCCGGGGATCGAACCCAGACCATGCATGCAAACTCCACACAGAACACACTCAGAAAGGTCTGGGCGACCCGGGGATCGAACCTGGAACCTTCTTGCTGTGAAGCATGAGTGCTACCCACTCAGCCACCGTGCCGCCATTAAGAAACTATGGATCCCAACAATGTAAACAGACGCAGATACAAGTAATGTGATGGACAGAAAAAAACGTAAGGAAACAACAAACATAAACCAGCTCTACAGAAGACAGTTTGTTCTAATATTCAGACCCACTCTCTATAAACTGTGACCAGACCATATGTTTATAGAACAACTTGAATTTATGGATATTTTGGCATTTCTTGAGACGTGTATCCAGACTGTTCCAGAGTTTTACACCACATGTCGACACACAGAATCTTTTAAGGGTAGTTCGAACATTTGGCAATTTGAAATTTCCATCCGCTCTCATTTTGAACAAGTTTTGTAGATCACTTGGTAGTAAATCGTTGAATGCTTTAAATAATATTATCAGTGTATAATATTTTACATGGTCAAGAATCTTTAGGAGCTTTAGGAGTACGTTGCAAATGTACTTACCATTGTAGATAGCAGAAGTATCCTAAAGCATGAGAAAATGGTCATAGTGTGAAATGTCACTGCTGTTTACCAATAAGGCTTCTTGAACATGCTAATCTACCACATGAGCTCCCAACCAGAGCGAGAATCCCCTCGAATACATGATCTCGGGAGCACCGTTTCCACACTCTGGCCACAACCCGCCATGACCACATAGCAGCAGAGACCGTCAATAGGGCAGAATCACACCTGCAGTCAGTGTACACCGGGGGTAAGACCGCCCATTCAGCTGATGCTTTTAAAAGGGATAGTGTTTTTTTTTTTTTAATGTTAATCTGTATGGGTTTCCTTCTAAAAGTTACGTGTGTTGACACCGGCTTACCTCTGACACTCTCAGCTGATCCCGGTTCGGCTCGTTTTCTGGAGCCCACGTAAGTAAATGGTCATGGTCACATCTTTATACAGCGCTTTTCCACCTTCAAGGCACCCAAAGCGCTTTACAACAAGGAACCAATCACCCATTCACACACGCATTCACACACCAGTGTACGCAGACACTGGGGGCGAGGAGGGTTAAGTGTCTTGCCCAAGGACACAACGGCAGCATTCATCTGTGGGAACTGGAATCGTACCAACCAACCTGTGGGTCAGTGGATCTGACCACTCAACCACTGATGTTTCGTATGTCAAGAGTGGGATTTGAACCGCCAACCTTTGGATCGCTCTACCAACTGAGCTACTGCCGCCCGCAGAAGTAGGTCCGGTAACTTCCCTGAAACATGAAATAAAGCTCGTTTTTCTTCACAAAACAAAACATTTGTCCGAAAGGTGATATATTTGCGTCCCAAACAGTTGTCCACGAAACATCCATCAGCGTAGATTGCGTTTGCGTATTGTGTCTCTCGACTCGTATCAGTGTGCGCATATTCATGTTCCAGGGAAGCTACCGGACCTACTTACGTGGGCTCCAGAAAGTGTCAGAGGTAAGCCGGTGTCAACACACGCAACTTTTAGAAGGAAACCCATACAGATTAACATAAAAAAAAAACCTGTCTCATTAATCCCTTTAATGAGACAAGTCTTTCCTTTGCTTCCTCTGGTCCATGTTGAGTGTAGTGCACGCCATGTCACCAAACAGCACAGTGACGACCTGTAGCTCTATATACAGACCCACTGACTGAGAACAAAATTGTGATGCTCATTAGTGGACACACCTTGGATTAACATGTCCCTCTGGTCACAGTTTTTTCAGCCTTCTCTAGGGGTACCATCATTTTTGTCCCGGCCTGTTTCATGAGTTGTTTTTATTTTTTTAATAATTCTGTTGAAGCATGTTTGAAAAGCAATGTCTGACTTTCATTGGTTAAATTTCATAGAATTTTTATTTATTATTACTTTTGTCAGATTCAAGTTATTTCTCTGACCACTGAGAGTTTTTTCTTTCATTAACCCAAGGGTACCAACAATTTCATCCATGTGTGTATAATAAAGTTGGATTAGACATGCCAATTGTAATGTGATAACACTCTGAAGGGGGAGTAACAAAAACAAAACTGAAACTTATTAAACATGTTCATACGCTGTTTTTGGTGAATATGGCATTTTCAAAACAATAAAAGGTAACATGGTGATCTAAATTTGTTATTTGTTAGCAGTGAATACAGTTAATATGTATTCTGATGTACTTAGCAGTTCAAAATTTCAATACAGAGGTTATGGGTTCACTTCTCAGTGCTGCAGTGATCTATTTATCTAGAAAGTGCATGTTCTCCCTGTCTTACTGTGGCAGAGTTGTTTTCCTTTCCTTTGTATTCAGTGTGGACACAACAGAGAAAAAAAAAGTGTTGTTTTTGAACATGTCTGATTCTTGTTGAAAAGAATGGGAGCCGCTTCTCCAGAGGAAACAGTGCATCTTTGTTTTTTGTTTGTACTCCATCTGCTCCTTCTGCTCCTCAAAGCCTCGTGGACCCGTCTGAACCAGAGCTGCTCTAACTCAGTGTGAGGGAGGTCTGCTCTGGATACGTTTCAGCTCTGTAAACAAAACACTATCATAACATTTAAAAGTTTAGCCACATTTGAAATGGTTTGTGCATTTCTGAGTGATGTAATTGATTGTGAATGTGAGTTTTCAGAAAGGGATCGGAAAAAGGGCATAGACTCAAGATTTGAGGTTATTAGCATTTACTGTTGAAATAGACAGATATACAAACGTAATAATGACATCTCTTCAGTTGTCACATCGTCCACACACGAACATGTCCCCTCGGCCCACACAGAGGACTGACCACTGTGGCCACCTATATAGTGGTAGCTATGCTGAGCTACAGTATGCAGTGTCCAAATTTACTGCCTATAGTTCCCATCCTTGTAAGAGGATCTGTAGAGTAGCTCCCAGAAGTTAACCAATAATAGACAAGTTAGCCAATAGTTGAAGTTAGCCAATAGTTGATGGATGGGAGCAGGTGATATAGTCAACATAGCCTATGTAAATGTATTGAGTTACACTTGTGCTACTTACACAACACTAGGTTGAAAAACATACAAGAAAACTAGACAAAAGGTCGTGCAGTATACTTGTACACAGAGAGATTACAGTATACATATGTAAATATACATGTATCAAATAATGAAATCCCACATGAACATGGGACGAGACATAATGCCCACAAGACACAACATGAGATTTGGTTCAAGTTGTAAATTACTTTTGTGTATTTATGAAAAATGGCCGGACAGGAGCATGGGTGATGTAGGTTTGTGGGGAGAGCAGAGATCGCTAGATGACTCAAACATACATGGATGGCATTTAAACGTTAATAGAAAACTCCAAAGAGAGAATCTTGTATAATAATAATAATAATAAATTGTATTTGGCAGTTAGAATCTGAAAGTCACTTGTGAATTTTGTATGTAGAGATTATACGTTCTGCATAGATAGGCATTAGAAAATGATCGTCCGCATGTTAAGCGTGTTGTTAAAGGGATAGTGCGTTTTTTTTTATGTTAATCTGTATGGGTTTCCTTCTAAAAATATTTTTCTGGACACTCAAACTGAATAACCAGAAGTGGCCATCTTGGATTGATTGATAATTCTTACACGTTAAGTCAGCATTTTCATTGATATTGACTATCTCCTCTGAAGGTGCTTCACTTAAAAAAAAATAAAAATACAGTGGTACCTCACCTTATGAAAGCCCCAAGAAACGAAAATTTCAAGTTACGAAACGCCTTCACGTTAAATTTTGGTCTCTAGATACGAAAGAAAATTCAAGTTACGAAACGCGAAATCTCAAAAATTCAATTAATGCGCGCTCAGATGCACGCCCAGATGCACGCCCAGATGCACGCACCGAAACGTAAATAGGCCTACACTTTATCAACACACACGGGGTTAGGTTCCAGAGGTGGCCCGCGGTGGGAGAGGTCCACGAGGTAGGACAACTTTGCAAATGTTCTACATGTTTTAGGGCTGTAAATGCCTCACCACACACATTCTACGCTTTTCTCAGACTGGAGTTGGGCTTTTCTCACATTTCTCTCTTGTTTAAACACTCAAACTTTCATAGATTTTCAACAAAATGTATTAATAGTGAAGCGTGGGGGGAGACGACTCCGGAAGCAGCGCGGAGACAGGAGCACCGCCCGCGAGGAGCACGAGGTGCACCGAGGAGCACCGTGCGCACCGAGGAGCACCTGGCGCGAGGAGCACGCACCCCTAGTCCTAGTCTGCACGACCGGCACCGGGTCTGCGAGCAAGAGAGAACCGGAACGCGTCCTCTGGAGCCTGAGCCACAAACCAGCCGCACGGTCCTGGTCCAGTCCTGGTTTAGTCCAGGTCCAGTCCAGGTCTAGACCTGGTTTAGTTCTGGTTTAGACCTGGTTTATTCCACGTTTAGTCATAGCTCTACAGTCTCTTAGCCAATCAGGAAGCAGAACACAATGTTACACTATAAAAAAAAATGTTACACTATAAAAAAAAAACTTGGAACGGATCAGGCCTTTTCCATTGAAATAGCTACTCAACTTACGAAAAATTCACGTTACGAAACCACTTCTGGAACAAATTAATTTCGTAAGGTGAGGTACCACTGTATCAATGTTGTGTTTCATAACACACAAACCCTGCATATTTAGGCTGAGTTTGTCTCTCAAATAGAAAACACTCTGGATAATTTCAGCTCTGCAATCATAGACTGTATATATAAATTGCTGCCACATTCGAAATATGAATGCTTCACTAACTGAGCTGAAAATCACTGTATGTCATCGAGGAAAGTGGCAAGTGTTGCATTAAAGGGACAGTGCAGTTTTTTTTTTAATGTTAATCTGTATGGGTTTCCTTCTAAAAGTTACGTGTGTTGACACCGGCTTACCTCTGACAGTCTCAGCTGATCCCGGTTCGGCTCGCTTTCTGGAGCCCACGTAAGTAGGTCCGGTAACTTCCCTGAAACATGAAATAAAGCTTGTTTTTCTTCTCAAAACAAAACATTTGTTAGAAAGGTGATATATTTGCATCCCAAACAGTTGTCCACGAAACATCCAGCAGCGTATTTCGCATTCGCGTATTGTCTCTCTCCACTTGTATCACTACGCCCATGTTAACTCTATCAGCCTATTCACTTGTAAACTTCGGCGTAGACATCCGCTGAAGGTGAAGTTTGGGTCACGGGGCAACAGTCCAAAAAGATCTACCGCCCAGATCTCAATGCACCAGCCCCTGTGGATCCTCCTGCGGGTGGTGGGTCCAGGGGAGGACTTTATTGGAGGATTTTATTGATTTTCATTTTAAAGGTCCCATGACATGGTACTTCTTGATGCTTTTATATGGTGCCTTAATGGTTCCCTAATACTGTAAATGAATCCTTCTTCAAAATAAACACTCAGTGCATGAGAAACACATGTACACAGTCAGAGTCAGAAAATCTCTCTCTGAATGACTCATTCTGGTCGTTGTTGCTTGAATGCAAATGAGAAGGACACAGATAGGTTAGAGGAGCGGGTGGGGGGGGGCAAATGCGCAGCTGGTTCCTTGTTACTGTGCGCTGTCTCCCACTTCCGCGTTTTAAGCGCGGAGGAAGAAAGGAGAGGAATTTCAATGAAAAAAACACATTTTCACAGAAAATAAAATGAAACCACTGCTGTTTCAGAGGTCCAGAGGGTAGGGTAAAGGACTTCCGAGCCTAGAAACACTCGCACGTGCCTCCAGGCAAATAAAAAAACGCATTTCGCATTGCGTAGCTCCTTCGCGGTCCAAACTCTCTGGGCGTGATTTCCAGAGACAGGGGGTGGACATCCAGACGGTGGTGGAACTGCATTTGCATTTCTTTTTTCGATGTGACGTAACATAGTTGCCTTGTTCAGAATCGCCCGTTTGAGCTGTGTGTTTTTTTTCCAAAGCAGAAAATGACCGCAAATGCTCAGTTTAGACATTTCGCAACTTTTAGCCATGGGGGGGCCCTAAACAGGGTAGGGGAGCTCACGTTAACGTTCAAAAACCTCAGAAAGTGAAAATTTCATGCCATGGGACCTTTAAATATAATTATCTTTGACCCCATAAAGCAGGCAGGTCCCCTTAAAGCAGGCAGGTCCCCTTAAAGCAGGCAGGTCCCCTTAAAGCAGGCAGGTCCCCTTAAAGCATACAGGTCCCCTTAATGCAGGCAGGTCCCCTTAAAGCAGGCAGGTCCCCTTAAAGCATACAGGTCCCCTTAATGCAGGCAGGTCCTCATAAAGCCAATAGGTCTTCGTGAAGCAGGCAGGTCCCTATAAATCAGGCAGGTCCTCATAAAGCCGGCAGGTCCTCATGAAGCAGACAGGTCCCTATAAATCAGGCAGGTCCTCATAAAGCCGGCAGGTCCCCATGACGTGAACGTGTGTACAGATTCTCGTCCCCACAATCTGACAAAAACCCACCTACACCAAATCAGCCCCGTTCTCCAGCTAAACCAAAAGCCTTATCTCCGGCGACAGACTTTGATGAAATCCGGTAAGATTAGACCAGGACGGAGCCTTAAAGGAGTCACCTTCAAAAGCACTGGTGCAGATTCACGGCGGGCTCCTCTGTGCAGAAAAGTCTGTGAGATTGTGCGAGCGCTCCCGTTCACATTGTACCGACGAGATGACAATTTAGATGTAAAATGTTTCACTGTGCAATGTGACAGATGTTTCCGTGATAAAATGCACAGACTCTATTCACCAGATGACAATAGGGAAGGGCTTAGAGACATGAGGGGCAAGTTAAAATATGTTTTGTGGTTTAAACGTCCTATATTATGCAAATTTTGACTTGTGTGAGCTTTAGAATATTGTTATCGCATCACAAACATACCTGGAGTTGTGTTTACATGTTTGAGCACACCTTTATTTTTCTCCAAAGCTCAAAATATGTCATGAAGAGATTTTTACAGCTACCTTTTTACCTTTTGTTTAGTAGAGATTGGCAATTCCATGGCTAAAATTATCCAAATTATTGTAGTTATTTGAAGTGTAATAAAACGATTTGTGTTATGCTATTATCCAATCTATGTTACACTGTAATGTTGTTTCATTATTTAAAAAAAACAAAAAAAAAAACACTTGTGCTTAGTTTCATAACTCACAAACCTTGCATATTTAAGCTGAGATTTATCTCTCGGAAAACACTCTGTTCCACCTTGTAATGTCATGAGAAAGTGCAGGAACTGTGTTTTTACACTCCATACACCTTCACTAGAATCATTTGGATAGTTTCAGCCCTGGAATCATAGACTGTATACAGCTCTGGAAAAAAATAAGAGACCACTGCATTTTTTTTTTTTTCTGAAATCAGCATCTCTACATGTATTACAGCCATTCCATTCCAGCGTCTGTTGAATTCCAACACAAACACAAAGCTGAGCTACTTCAGTTCTTGCACCAGGAGTGGAATAAAGTCACCCAAGAACAATGTGAAAGACTTGTGGAGAGCATGCCAAGACGCATGAAAGCTGTGATTAAAAATAGGGGTTATTGCACCAAATATTGATTTCTGAACTCTTCTTAAGTGTAAACATTAGTATTATGTTGTTTTAAAATGAATTTGATCTTGTTTCTTTGCATTGTTCATGTATCTTTTTTGTTATTTTGACCATTTGTCATTTTCTGCAAATAAATGCTCTAAACAATTTTTAGTTGGAATTTGGGGGAAATGTTGTCAGTAGTTTATAGACTCAAACAAAAATGTTCCTTTAGCCCAAACACATACCTATAAGTAGTAAAATCAGAAAAACTGATCATTTCGCAGTGGTTATTTTTTCCAGTATCTATAGCTGCCACATTCCAAATTGGAAGTTCTTCTGGCTCCGACTGACCCTGGCTCCTGTTGTCTTACATTAGAATATTGTTCCTCCTCTCTCTGTAACTGCTGCAGTGAGTTATTTTGGTCTTAAAATGTTCGTATTAACCCGCTCTGGATAATCCTGGTGGGTTTTTTTTCGCTATTGTGTCCATCATCAAAGGAGAAGTTCAATTTGTCAACTGGACAAAGTTTGTTTGGTTGAAAACGTTTCGCCGCTCATCCGAGAGGCTTCGTCAGCTCTGGCCCTCATGCTGGTTCGACCCTGTTTATATCTAGCTGCAAGGGAGGAGCTAGCTTCCCTCTCGGATGAGCGGCGAAACGTTTTCAACCAAACAAACTTTGTCCAGTTGACAAATTGAACTTCTCCTTTGATCATGGATTCTACCTGGACGACTGAGGGACTTTTCACGCTATTGTGTCCATCAAAAAAATCCTGTTCCTAATATGGAGTCTGGCTCCAAATTCGCCCTGTAACCGTTTGCATCATGAGCTTCATTTGAGTAGAGCCGAACGCTGTGGGTGACGTCAAACTCGCTTAGTCCACTTCTTTATACAGTTTATGTATAAGACCACGTTCAGACTGCAGGGCTTAATGCTCAATTCCAATTTTTTTGTGAAATCCGATTTTTTTACCAGGCCGTTCACATTTCCAATTAAATGCGAATTGTATGTGATCTCCAGTGTGAACGCTAGACTCCCTAAAAGTGTCCCGCATGCGCATTAGAGGACA
The DNA here is from genome assembly GCA_036785185.1 of Paratrypauchen microcephalus. Classification (NCBI taxonomy): domain Eukaryota; kingdom Metazoa; phylum Chordata; class Actinopteri; order Gobiiformes; family Gobiidae; genus Paratrypauchen; species Paratrypauchen microcephalus. Next base: position 949,295 of record JAVJIX010000055.1, on the reverse strand, counting down.
CGATGATGTCACACGCAGCGAACGTGCTCAATGTTTACGGAAGTCGCCTAACGTTGCTGTTGTACCGGAGCCAAAACATGTACAGCTTATTTGTTTTAAGGAGGAGACGGAGAAAGAGAAGGACAAGGTTTTTGGCGACGGCGTTTTGTGGGGCAGCGGCGGCAACGTCCGTAGAAATGAACGTGTTGGTGCGGAGTCGCAGACAAGAGTGGTGGGATTACTACGTGCTTCGCCGCTTCACTGGTAGAGTTCATATACTATTTTCGCATGACGAGAAAAACCACTCTCGCTTGTTGATGGCGTGTAGGTCGGATGAATGCGACCTGGCTGTTCAGACTGAAGTCGCATGCCAAAAGATCGGATATGTATCGGTTTTAAGACCACATATCCAAGTGGCCTGGATCGCATTGAAAAAATCGGACCTATGCCATTCAGATCAGCTCACAAGAGTCAGTTTTTTTGTAATATAGGTTCATTAATCTGGAAAAAGACAAGAAAAAAACATTTGGTTCTTCAACAAAACTGTTCATTACTAACCTTTTTGCATCCTTTTCCAGCTTTCTTTCCAGTCCAACTTGGAGTTGTGTATTGTTTCATTCACGTATGTTTGAGTCATTCTGGTTTATTAGACTGTCTATATCTCTCAAAATGCTCTCTTCCACCTTGTGATGTCATGTAGTGGTGGCTTAAAAATTAATTAGCAAAGGTGGTGGAGTTTAAAAACACAGTGGAGCACTTTCTGTGTTACCCCGTGACATCACAAGGTGGAACAGAGTGTTTTCAGTTTGACAGAAGAACTGTGTTAAACAAAACACAGCTCCAGGTGTGTTTGTGACGAAAAACCAACATTACAACATCGATCAGAAAATAGCGTAAAATGTCTGATTGATTACAACAATTAATTACCTCTCTCTCAATCACTCTCTCAACCTCTCTCTCTCAACCTCTCTCTCTCTCAACCTCTATCTCAATCTCTATCTCTCTTTCAACCTCTCTCTCAACCTCTCTCTCAATCTCTCTCTCTCTCAATCTCTTTCTCAATCTCTTTCTCTCAATCTCTCTCTTAACCTCTCTCTCAATTTCTTTCTCTCAATCTCTCTCTCAACCTCTCTCTCAATCTCTCTCTCTCAACCTCTCTCTCTCAATCTCTCCCTCTCAATCTCTCTCTCTCTCAATCCCTCTCTCTCAATCTCTCTCTCAATCTCTCTCTCTCTCAACCTCTATCTCTCTCTCAACCTCTATCTCAATCTCTATCTCTCTCTCAACTTCTCTCTCAACCTCTCTCTCAATCTCTCTCTCAACCTCTCTCTGAATCTCTCTCTCTCTCAATCTCTTTCTCAATCTCTTTCTCTCAATCTCTCTCTCAACCTCTCTCTCTCTCTATCTCTCTCTCTCAATCTCTCTCTCTCTCTCTCAATCTCTCTCTCAACCTCTCTCTCAATCTCTTTCTCTCAATCTCTCTCTCAACCTCTCTCTCTCAATCTCTCTCTCAGCCTCTCTCTCAATCTCTCTCTCAACCTCTCTCTCAATCTCTTTCTCTCAATCTCTCTCTCTCTCTCTCTCAATCTCTCTCAATCTCTATCTCTCTCTCTCTCAACCTCTCTCTCAATCTCTCTCTAAACCTCTCTCTCAACCTTTAGATTAATTAAGAACAAATCCTGTAATTAATTAGATTTTTTTAATCGCCTGACAGCACTAAAAAACATACCTGTAGTTGTGTTTCGTTTCATTCACACTTGTTTGAGTTAGTACATGACATCACAAGGTGGGACAGGATGTTTAACCAAAACACAGCTCCAGGTGTGTTTGTGACGAAAACCCAACATTACAACATCGATCAGAAAATAGTGTAAAATGGGCCCTTTAAATCTTCCGTATTATGATTTTCCGTACGCACAGTTGTCAGCATAAACCTCGCAATAATTTAATTTGAAAACACGAGCAGATTCAGCGTCTGCATAATGATGAAGCATAAGTGGTGGAAGAATTGAGCAGGATTTAAACGTCTCAGTAAATTGCAATGTGACATATCATTAATTATAACAATCCTAAAAAGCCTGGAGCAGAACACGTCTCTGCCTCCACCTCTACACAAGTTACACAAAAGAGAAGGAGAAAGTACAGTGTTTATTCTGATTAATTACAACTTTTCAAGAATGTGCTTCTGTAATGTTAAAAGTTCTATATTACGTAAAGTTGACTTGTGTTAGAATGTTTAAAAAAAAAAACTAGGGCTGTCAGTTTAACACGTTAATTAAATTAATTACACTGCAATTTAACGCGTTATAAAAAATTATGCAATTAATTATGAGTGGCATTTCAATGCACATTTTAAATTTGGCGTGCGGCGAGCAAATCGCTGCGAGGGCCTTAGAACGGTAAGTTTATTTATAAAAAGAACGACGACGGGACTAAAACACGTCCGGACAAGTTCCACTGTTACCGGTGATAGAGCGAGTGTGAGTGCACTTCAACAAACCACCAAAACACCAAACCAACAAACCACGCTTGGAGAATTTGGGAAACAAATAAGCAAAGCGACCACAGAAAAACTGACAAATACAATCGCAAAGGAGTTGCCTCTCTCTCTTTCTCTTTCTCGCAATCTCTCTCTCTCACTCTCTCTCTCATTGTCTCTCCCTCAATCTCTCTCAACCTCTCTCTCAATCTCGCTCTCTCTCAATCTCTCTCTCTCAATCTCTCTCAACCTCTCTCTCTCAATCTCTCTCTCTCTCAATCTCTCTCTCTCACTCTCCCTGTCTCTCAATTACTCTTTCAATCTCGCTCTCTCTCAATCTCTCTCTCTCACTCTCCCTCTCTGTTACTCTCTTTCAATCTCTCTCTCTCTCTGTCAATCTATCTCTCTCTCTCAATCTCTCTCTCTCAATCTCTCTCTCACTCTCTCACTCTCTCTCTCTCTCACTCTCTCTCTCTCATTCTCTCTCTCTCTCTCAATCTCTTTCTCAAACTCTCTCAATCTCTCTCTCTCAATCTCTCTCAGTCTCAATCTCTCTCTCTCTCTCTCTCATTGTCTCTTTCTCTCAATCTCTCTCTCAATCTCTCTCAACCTCTCTCTCTCAATCTCTCTCTCTCTCAATCTCTCTCTCCCTCTCCCTCTCTCTCAATTACTCTTTCAATCTCTCTCTCTGTCAATCTCTCTCTCTGTCAATCTCTCTCTCTCTCAATCTCAATCTCTCTCTCTCAATCTCTCTCCCTCAATCTCTCTCCCTCAATCTCTCTCCCTCAATCTCTCTCCCTCAATCTCTCTCTCTCAATCCCTCTCTCAATCTCTCTCAAGTTCAAAGTTCAAGTTCAAATTTATTTCTATAGCACATTTAAAAACAACGTCAGTTGACCAAAGTGCTTCACATAAAGGATGAAAGACAAAAAAACATATACATATATAACACAGTGTAAGGACTATAATAAAAACTATAATAAAAAACGGACTAACTAGTATTAAAAGCCAGGGAAAAGAGATGAGTTTTTAATCTCGTTTTAAACTGCGTTACAGACTGAGAGGATCTGACAGGAAGAGGAAGGCTGTTCCACAGTTTGGGCGCTGCCACAGAAAAGGCTCAATCTTTCTCTCTCTCTCAGTCTCTCTCAATCTCTCTCTCAATCTCTCTCTCTTATTGTCTCTCTCTCTCACTCTCCCTTGCTCTCAATCTCTCACTCATAATCTCTCTCTCTCACTCGCTTTCAATCTCTCTCTCTCTCATTGTCTCTCTTTCACTGTCTCTCTCGATTAAAATGCGATTAATTGAGTTAGTACATGACATCACGAGATGGGACAGGATGTTTTCTGTTGCGAGAGGAGCTCAGTGTGAATATCTAATTTGATGACAGAAATTAGTTATGGATGATTTACAGGACTTTTAACTGTGATGTAACAATTATGTGAAATTCATAATTGTGTGATGCGTGAAAAGTCCCTCAGTCGTCCAGGTAGAAGCTCTGCTGACGAAGCCTCTCGGATGAGCGGCGAAACGTTTTCAACCAAACAAACTTTGTCCAGTTGACAAATTGGCTGTTTACGAGGAAAAACAGCCATATTTGTTGAATACGTCCCCTTGAATACGTCTCTCCCAAAAAAATTTTTTTTAATTAACCAACAGATACCGCGGAATGTAAATCGCGGCATCTGAATAGGCAAATATGTTACCGCGTCATCTATCTTCTGCTGTACTCCGCGGCCAACTTTTTTTTTTTAAATTTATAGCATATAGCATACCTGTCATCGTAGTGGGAAGGGCACATGAACCAGGCCACCGATCAAAGCACCCCCCCTCGGTCACCACCTTCACAAACCAATTTTCTGCGAGTATCACTTCACACCGATGTCAATACTTTGGCTTTAAGTATCTGCCAATTCCCAATATCAATTGATGCTAGGGCAGAGACTGGAAACAGAATTAATTTCCTTTAAACACAAAGTTTGAAGCTGATATCTGATCCACCACATTTTTCAATATTGGCACCAATATTCGATAATAGTGTTGGATTGGTGCATCCCTACTGATATCACAGATGTCTGCAGAATCAATAAGCAAAGCACTAAATCCTTAATTTGAGGGGAGAGAAACACCATTTTATTTGTAAATAATAGGTGATCAATGAGTTCCTTCGTTTAAGATGCCTCATTAAATGACACTTAAATGACAATGACACTGCTGCTTAAATGACACTGACACTGCTGATTAAATGACACTATTTGAGCTTTATTACACTACACATTGTGTGTTTTACCTATTTGTATTATATACAAGTTTACTCGACTTTTGCTACGAGTATATGTGATGTTTTAGTCATGGTGTTTATTGTCTTGTTTTTCAGATGTTTTATGGTAAAAGGAGAAATTAAATTTGTCAACTGGACAAAGTTTATTTGGTCGAAAACGTTTTGCAGCTCATCTGAGTTGCTTCGTCAGTTCTGGTTAGAGTGCTGATGGACACTGCTTATATCACTGCTTATATCTATATCAACTTGGATGAGCTGCAAAACCAAATAAACGACCAAATAAACTTTGTCCAGTTGACAAATTTAATTTCTCCTTTTACCATGGATCCTACCTGGACGACTGAGGGATTCTTCACACAGATGTTTTATGTTCACTGTGGGCCGAGGGGACGCTGCAATTTCAAATCCTGTGTGTCCAACCTGTACATACGTTTTTGACAATGACTTTGAACTTTGAAATAAACAATTCTGAATGAACGATTTGGTTCTGGCTCAGGCTGCAACATAATGGCGATTATACTGACCCATCTACTGACTTATCTTATCTTATCTTATCTGCATTAAAAAAATATAGAGAGATTCAATAAAGGGTCGGCTACAGGAAATAACATTTTATTCAAGTTCAATTTAATGACACTATTGTCATCTCATCTTTGCACTGGTTTCCTTACAACCTCTTGCATATAACTTGTATTTATAGTACTATATTTGTTTTTTACCTCCCCTCACCTATGGTCATGAGCTCTGGGTAATGACCGAAAGAACAAGATCTCGGACACAAGCGGCCGAAACGAGTTTCCTCTGCAGAGTGGCTGGGCGCTCCCTTAGAGATAGAATGAGGAGCTCAGTCACACGGGAGGAGCTCAGAGTAGAGCCGCTGCTCCTCCACGTCGAGAGGAGCAGCTGAGGTGACTGTCTGTTCTGGACGCCTCCTAGACGCCTCCCTCGGGAGGTGTTCCGGGCATGTCCCACCGAGAGGAGGCCCCGGGGAAGACCCAGGACACGCTGGAGGGACTATGTCTCCCGGCTGGCCTGGGAACGCCTTGGGGTCCCCCCGGAGGAGCTGGAGGAAGTGTCCGGGTTGAAGGAAGTCTGGGAGTCCCTGCTTAGACTGTTGCCCCTGCTACCTGGCCCCGGATAAGCGGAAGAAAATGGATGGATGGATATTTGTTTTTTACTTACTTGTACATATACATTTATATTAGTGCTGTCAGGCGATTAAAAAAAATAATCTAATTAATTACAGGATTTGTAATTAATTAATCTAATTAATCGCATTTTTAAAATAATTTTTTTAGGTGGTTTATTGTTCTCTCCCACAGTGCAAAAAAGGTGTCAAACATGTGACTTATAGTGGTACAGTGAAAAGACTGCTGACTTCCCCTTTATGTCTAAGTTTTTCACTCACTCTCTTTGTCTCCACTGTAAACAAGACAAGACCCCCATTCCCCCTCCCACATTATGTAACATTCATTGGAAAGCTCATTTACACCATTCCACTATTACATGGCGAATATTTCTGGTCCCAAAAGGTGAGCAAGTACAGCAGCTTTCATGCAACGTCAATAAATAATATTGTAATGACCTGGGTTAATGGTGTCTGTGCCTTTAAGGGGTTGGCTGTTGGGCGCATGCGTGGGACAGGTGTGGGTGTGTGAGAGGAAAAGAGGAGAGTTACGCTGCTGTATGTGTTGGACTGTTAATGTTGAGTGAGTCCAAACTTCTGTTTAATAAAGTTCATTGGAGAATAAGAGAAGCCTGGAGTCATTACAATATACAAGGCTTCAAATATACAGAGAATACAAATAATTGCCCGTGAAAATTACTCATGGCTCACATGAGCCCCGGAACCCGTGAGGAGGATTTAAACTCCCGGTGTGGATGTGTCCGGACCATCACACCACGGGAGGAGGGAGGAGGCAGCAGTGCGGGGTGAGTAAATGATCAGGTTTAGCGTGATTTAGCGTGATGGGCAAAACTTCTAAGTGTGCACCCTTAGTCGCGGCAGAACACGCTGGAGAGGTTATGGGAATTGAAAATGGTTAGGGATAGGGAAACGGGCTCGCGTGTCTTCACATGCTCTCCCCTATTAGAAGCGCATTCGTCTCTGTATGCCCACCAATGGTAGCACGGCATTTCTCATCGCGTCATCGCTGTCCAGGGACAAGACGGACCTGCTCCGTCACGTTTTTATCAATAAACTCGCTGTTCAAAGGCCCCGCACGCCAAATTTAAAATGCGCGCGCATTGAATTGCCGCTCATAATTAATTGCGTTCATTTTTATAACGCGTTAATTAGCTGTGTAATTAATTAATCTAATTAACGCGTAAAACTGACAGCCCTAATTTATATAATTATGTCTTATTTGACACCAGTCTCTTGCTATTTTGTATTGAATCTTAGTATTTTCATATTTTTTCTCTTTGTTATTATAATATATTGTAATGTGTTAGCTACTGTGTCCAAGTAAATTCCCTTGTGGATCGATAAATTCTAAGTTAAAGTCGAATAGCAAGTATAATACATACCACCGTACCCTTAACCCTAAACCGCTGCACACTTCCTGCTTAAATCATACCGCTGATGAACCACATTTTAGCTGTTCCTTTTCCATTTCCGAATTACATTTTGCATACACTCTGATCCGGTCCATGCTCTTCACCGGTCACCTCTGCTGCGAGTCTCCTTTCCGAGTTATTGCTTACTTCTGGTGTTGCGCTGAAAATGTTCCCCCCTTCTGAGAAACATCATCCTGAGGGCGCATTATTAAATTTAAGTGCTCGGGGTTAGAAGGAAAAAAAAAAAAAAACGCACTTCGAAAACACGACTTTGCTTTTAGCGTAATGTCCTGGAACTTGAACTCTGTAGCCGGCGGATTACAAAATGAGACGAGATATGTGGAATAAATGGGAGTCAAGTCTTCACGGTGTTAATGTCTAAATATGAATAAGACGGGAGAACAGTAAAGGCTCCTGTGGTCGAAATTCTGACGGAGAAAGTGAATGATTTGACCTTTTCTAATTGCAGCGAGCGGAGTTAATATTGGCAGCGGAGGGACTATTTCACCTTTTTACTTCATTGATTGGCTTTAATGGGACATAATTGTATTGTTGAGGCCTTTCACCGGAGGATTTTCAGTTTGGTTCAAACACGTAAAAGGGGAAATTCAAGATCTATATGGCTACTGCAGATGGGAGTTAACGATCCAAGACAAATGGCATGGTAATTACTATTGCGTAGATATTAACTAGTAAATCCACATAATATTCCTTTACAAATGGACAATACCAGTCAAAGTTATTTTAGAATGGTTTGTTCACTACTTTCTATCTTTTACATGCAGAAGACATTGAATATATGAAGTAAGACGTATGATATTATGTAGAAAAGAGAAAAAAGTGAAATAACTAGATTTAAATTCTCAAATTAGCATTGTATCTCAACTTTTGACTGGAGGTGTTTAAACATACACTACCACTCAAAGGTCGTGTGTGACTCACCCTTTCATTCAATGTTTTTTGCCTTTTTTTCTTTTTTTTTACTACTTTATACATTTTAGATACACAGAGGAGACATCCAGTATGAAGCAAGATACATAGAATTATTTAGTTCACACCAGGAAAGTCCGATAGTTCACTTGCTTTGGTCCGGACCAAATTTAATTAATTTATTTTTTTAATTTGGTGCGGTTCGCTTTCACACTGCAGTTTTTTCTAAGTGGACCAACATCTATAAACAAAACCACCTGTGCTGAGGTCGTTCAGCCATTGGACAGAAATGAGCCGTGTCCAAACACGGAAGGAGGAAAATCATGGCGTTGCGTTGCTGTTTTCAATGTCGTCATAGCGATATGGTTTGCTCAGTTTTTATAGTTCGCACAAATGTTTGAGCAGCATCGTGAGGTTTACACTATTTTACAATCAATTTCCAAACGACGAAGACACAGGGCAAGACGGCTACGGAGGACAGCGCTCATGATCGCACATCAAGTTCTGACTCTTGCTCTTCACGCAAAATGTAAGTAAGCCTCATTTAGTTTCATTTCGTCAGCCTCGGTTTCCCATAATGCTCGACATACGACGGGAGCTTGTTAAGTACAAAAAGCCAACTTGTGTCGGATCGAGTCCGGTCTGCATTCTCACCTCAAACAAACCGCACCAGGATTCGAATGGAACTGCGGCTGAATAAAAAGCGGAGATCCGCTAAAAGCTCTTTCATCCCTGATTTACAGTGCGCTGCATAGGTTTTCTTGTGCGCTGAGAATGTGCGAGCAGTGCGCAATTGTGCAGGCGCGCAGCTTAGAGTAAACGTTGGACATGGCTACACTGTAGAATATCCAGCATTACAACAGCAAAGGAAATATAGAAGTGTAAGGGGAAAAAGCATGTGAACGGTAAAACAGGTGCCGTGAACTATGCCGTTACAGCTACCGTCATACATGCTTAGCGTAGTTTATGAAGAGTTTCATGTAGCATAGTTGTAGGTGAGGTGAACCAGTACACACATTTTATAGTGAAATCACAACTGTCACATGGCGATGTCGCTGGCGAGTCCATCATTGTAGTAATATATCCTGCCGCGCTGTGCATGCTGGGGCTTTTAAGTGTGCGAAGCGTGCATGTTTGCACGCTTGGTCCACGCCCCGATTTTCATGGAAACGACTGCGCTGTTCAGACCATGTCTTAACTGTGCAGGGGACAAAAACGGAATGGAACGGTGGTTGTCGCGCCAGATATGACGCACATCCCCCTCCAAGGACGCTCAGAACCGGGCACTCGCTGAATTGGGAAACGGCTAAAGCCTGGAGGAAACTGACATGGACTCGACTCAGGGAGCGAGATGAGCGAATTGCTGCCAGGGCCTTTGAACGGCGAGTTTATTTATAAAAACATCGAAGACGGGACGATCAACAAGAACATCGTGATTTGTAGCTTTTGTAAAAATGTAGAAAATAGTAAACTTAGAGAAAAAACACTGAATGAGAGGATGAGTCCAATGTTTTGCAGTAGTGGTGTTGCTCTTGACAATGTCACCTCTTCATACATTTGAGTGCACAGTGGCTGAGTGAGTGGAAGAATCAAGAAGGTTGTGGGTTCGATTCCCTTTCTGTGTTGTGTCTTTTCATGTTTCTCGCTGTCTGGGTGGGTTTTGTTGGGGCACTCCTTTTTCCCCCTCAACCTAAAATATGCACAATAGGTCAAATTCTCCAGCTGAAGTCCAAGACCAAGACTGGCTCAAAATCTGGAGATCCCTTGGCACTGCTCTGTGGTGCCCAATGTTCCTGACAGGGTGCACAAGCTGCACTGGACAATGGGTCAAAAGGAGGACAAATTTCCCTAAGCTTTTGTCAGAAGTATTTAGCTGGCAGATTAGCCTATTGTGCATGTTTAAAGTTGATAATGGAAACTAGAAGGATTTTGGGGGAAAAAAGAATCTAATTGTAATGTTCAGAAAGTCTTATCACCTTACACTTCCACGGGTTTTGGCGCTGTCCTCCGACCAGTTGAGGCAGGACAACAGCGCCATCTGCAGTCTGTCTTCTTCAGGACAGTATCCTAGGTGTGTGAGAATAAAAAAACTCCCTCATCCTTGTTTACAGAGTGAGCAAAAATGTCATGTATGAAACTGTGGTCTGGAAAAGATATTCACTTAGAAATCTTTAATAAAAAGATGCAATAAACCTCAATTGTGAGAAATCATTTAGCAATTTTAATGCAAATGCAATTAATAATGCAGCTGACAATATATATTATATACAGCTCTGGAAAAAAATAAGATCACTGCAAAATTATCATCAAAATTATTAGGTATGTGTTTGGGCAAAAGGTACTTTTTTGTTTGAGTCTATAAACTACTGACAACATTTCATAGAATAAAATAGAATAGAATGCCTTTTATTGTCACTATTCATATGTACAATTTACATCATACATACTCACAATGAGATTGAAAGCATCATTTAAGTATGATATTTACAACACAGTATAGGAGAAACAAAATAAAAAATAGTGCAAAAAAAATTAGTGCAGAAAAAGTCCCATACTATGCATTAGTTGCCAGGTTATTGCAAGTCTTGCTCATATATTGCAGTAAGGGTGACACATTACAACCATATATACTCACACTATACACAATTTCAAATAAAATATTATCATTTAGAGCAGTGTTTCCCAACCAGGAGTACAAGTACCCCTAGGGGTACATGAGCACATTGCAGGGGGTACCCGGCAGTGTCGCTGCCAGGCGCAGGGGAAGATTTTTTTGATTTTTTTAAATTCTAATTTGAGTACATTTGAGTTAAAGAAAAGAGAGAAAATGCCTGAAAATTATTTTTTTTTAAATTAAGGAGATGAAATAAAATGATTTTCATTTAATAATCCGTTGTCACGTTCTACTTTAGGAGAATTATCAACACGTATGAGTGAGGGGGTACTCGAGGTATGACAAAAAGGCTCAGGGGGTACACAAGACAAAAAAGGTTGGGAAACACTGGTTTAGAGCATTTATTTGCAGAAAATGACAAATGGTCAAAATAACAAAAAAGATAATGGTGCAATAACCCTTATTTTTAATCACAGCTTTCATGCGTCTTGGCATGCTCTCCACAAGTCTTTCACATTGTTCTTGGGTGACTTTATTCCACTCCTGGTGCAAGAACTGAAGTAGCTCAGCTTTGTGTTTGTGTTGGAATTCAACAGATGCTGGAATGGAATGGCTATAACACATGTAGAGATGCTGATTTCAGAAAAAAATGCAGTGGTCTCTTTTTTTTTTCCAGAGCTGTATAATATTATTTCAGATTACATCACATGGATGAGCTAGACCCAATGTAATTCCCATATAGAACAAATAGAGGTGTTGAAGATGCATCGACCTTGAAGATGCATCGACCTTGAAGATGCATCGACCTTGAAGATGCATCGACCTTGTAGAATCTACTCGTGAGGTATCTGGAAGGCCCTAAAAACCATGCTCGGCTTCTTTTCATAAACTTCAATACTATCCAGCCTTAAAGGGACAGTGTGTAAGATTTTTACCCATTAATTACTGAAATTGAAGATACCCATTCAAAAATACATTGTTTTCCAAGCCTTTTCACTTCCATCATGAAATCAAAATATTCTTTTGGACTTAGATATAGTCACATAAAAGGGGGATCTTCCCCATATAGAGGCAGCCATTTTGAATACGAGAGCCGCAGAAGGACATTTGGGCTCATCCTTCGCCTAGCCTCCTGCTAGCAGCTGCTCAAGCAGCGGCTCCCGCTCCGGGAGCGGAGGAGAGGAGAGAAGGGGAAGGGGAGGGGGGGACGGGGGAGCCTCGTGGTTTTGACAAGCATGCTGCCGGATCAGACGTCGTAATGGATCTAACACATGTTTTGGACTAAATTGTTTTACTGGATTTTATTCGCTGGATCCTTACAGACAGATTGAGACCAAGTTTATGGTGAAATACAGAGTTTGACCTGTCCAGAGCCTTCAAAGGTAAGCTAACAAACCTCGTTTTGTGCTTTTCTGTATAAAAGCCCCATGTGCTCGGGGAGTGATTGTTGTGCAGGGAAATGAATTGCATAGTCAAAAAGAGGAGACTGTAAGGTTTCATTTGATGTGTAGAGTGTCATGGTAGATGATCAGGAATGTGTGTTTTCATGCGAAAAGAAAAAAAAAAAGTGACCGTGGGGCCGCGTTTTATTTATACCGTAGTTCGCACAGCGCCGGGTGCGCGCAACAACGCGAGCTGTCTGCGGTACGGCGCGCCCGGGTGACCCTCGAGGTCTGCCGTAGCCAAAAGAGGAAGTGGAATAGCTATATCCACCTATGCGCCACGAATCCTACACACTGTACCTTTAACTGCTGGCTGAGAAACTGATCTCCTTTTTCGATTTGAACTTTAACCTTGGTGTTTGGATTGTGGATTTTTTTTATCATGCAGTGTGTTAAAGTAAATGGTGTCATGTCTGCGAGACTGTTCTGTTCCACTGGATCTCCACAGGGCTTATTAGTAACCAGTGATTGCAGAAGAGTATTTAATAACAGGCACGTCCTGAAATTTGCACATGATACAGTAATTGTGAGTCTTTTAATAGACACTGAGAGTAGTCACGCATCTGTGGCGGATGATTTTATTGAATGATGTGAATGCTTTTATTTGTCTATTAATGTGTCAAAAACTAAAGACAGGCTGGGAGACTTTTCCTAGTGGCAGTCATTCTGTAATTCAGGGAAAAGAAGTTGAAGATGCTCTTGACCCTTTTGTAGACCCTTTTTTTTAAATCACAGTTTTATTGAATCTTGTGTTTTGTACTGTTGGTTCGGTGCCCTCTCTGTGTCTCGTAGAAATCGTCTGGCTCAGCTGGTCAAAGTGGCAGGTAAAATTGTAGGTTTACAGCAGACCCAGCTGCAGGACATCTACAACAAAAGGGTAATTTCAAGGCCCAACAGATAATGGAGGGCCCTGACCCCCCACGCTTTGAGGAGTTTAACCTCCTCCATCTGGGCAGCGTCTGAGAATGCCCCGGATCAGAACTCAGAGAGCTCGGACTTCTTTTATTTCTGAAGCCATAACTAGGATGAAAGCTCTCGTAGCTTGGATCAGTCGCGGTGAATGTGATTACATTTCCTGTTCTTTTTAGCTGTTTTTAAGGGAATGTGTGTCTGCATTTTTGAGCATAAGCTTGAGCTGTGGTTAAGTGTGTTATTGAATTGTATGTCTACTGTATGTCTGACACTGCTGCACAACAATGTTTGTTTTTCTTGTTACCATGGAAATGTTCCTTTGGCTATAATCTTCCACAGCAGTGACTTTATTGATCTCACACAGGAGAAATTCTTCTCTGCATTTAACCCATCCTGTTATTAGGAGCAGTGAGCAGCACATTACTGCGCCCGGGAACCATCTCCATGATCTTCTTGCTTCAGTTTGGTCAGGACCTAAGCTGGAGGATTTTACCTATGGTGATGGGGGAAACTGGAGTGCCTGGAGGAAACCCACACAGACACGGGGAGAACATGCAAACTCCACAAACTCGAACCCAGACCATGCATGCAAACTCCGCACAGAACACACACAAAGGCCTGGGCGACCCGGGGATCGAACCCCCTTCTTGCTGTGAAGCATGAGCGCTAGCCACTCAGCCACCGTGCCACCAAATACAGTCAAGTGTATCTGTATTCATGGAAAATGTTCCAAAGTATGGCTTTAAGTGTCTATTTCCATGGAAACATGCAGGTTACACATCACTTACATGTTTCCACAAACCCCAGAAACAGCTCCAGAAAGTTACACTGTACCTTTAAATTACATTTTTGATTATAAATTCTACCTAATTTTCAGTGTTATGTTTGGTCCACTAAATAGAAGAAGAAACTTTCCAACATAAACCCCCGAAAATTATTTAAAATAATACATTTCATCATGACAGCATTTAAGGCCACAGAAAGTATCATCATTTTCACAAAGTTCATGCTGAATCTGCTCTGTTTTTCTCTGAGCCAGTCCATTTGGCTGTGGCTCCTCTTCGGCGTCTCTGCTCTGGCGTCTCCTGCTCCGCGACTGTTTATTTAGTGAGTTAAAAGTATTTTTGATCACCTCCTGGCTGCGCTCCACTCACTGCTCACACAATGAATCACACCCATGTCATTAATACTATTATCTGGCAGAAAGTTGGACTGACCCGGGATTTACACCAGGCGCCATCAGCAACACGTAATGTAGGTAGATCTGCATACACGTGTACTTTTAAAAGCTTCACACCGTAGCTTTACACCAGAGCCGCAGAGCTGGTCCTGTGACGCCCGCCTCTGTGGATTCTCACGTTTAAACACTAAACATTTTACATTGCTTTTGTATTCATTGTTGATTTGATTGGAGTATATTTTAAATCACAATAATAATAAAAATCGATAACATGCCGTATCTGCGGTGCTGCATTTATGAAGCTATTCACAATTTAACTTTGGTTTTCTGCTCCACGGATCTTTTACTCCAGAAGTTGTTCTTGTAAAGTTGCTGTCTGATGTCATAAAGCGTTTTATATTTATCCTCCACGGCTGTAAACTTTCCGTAGTCCATCACGAGTCATTCCCCGAGCTCCTGATGCGACTCACATTGTTTGTGTGACTGTTGTGGTTTTAGAGAACATGTTTTGAAAGGATTGGAAGTTTATTTTGACACTGTGTGCCCATTTCCTGTCTTTCTCCTGCTTAAATCCTGGTGACTCTCCGTTGACGCTGCAAAATTAAAACTCCAACCTAAATTGAGCAGCGTGTAGCGTAACGACGGCTGTTAGGCACGTCCGAAGATGGAAAGCGATGCCTTACACGCTGTTACGCTTTGGTTCAAATTGGGTTGATGCTGTAGCTGTAGGGGGAGGTGGACAGGATGGAAATGTAGGAAGTAGATTTATCTCTAACACCGTATTAACTAATTAGTCTGAATAAAGCATGAACAAAGACTTAATTCATAATGAACTATTGGTTTATTTAGTTTTTATGTCATATGTTGTTTCCCCTCAGCATTTAGGGTGTATTCACACCTGCCTTGTTTGGTTTGTTTAAAATGAACCAGAGTTTGTTTGTTCCTTTGATTTGGACCTTTTGGGCTGGTGTGAATAAAAACCAAAAATCTCGATCCGGAGCAAACAAGCGAGCCGAGACCACCTAAAAAGCTCGAGCTCATTCGAATCCTGATGCGGTTTGTTTGAGGTGAGAATGCAGACCGGACTCGATCCGACACAAGTTGGCTTTTTGTACTTAAAGATGCCATGACATGGTACTTCTTGATGCTTTTATATGGTGCCTTAATGGTTCCCTAATTCTGTAAATGAATCCTTCTTCAAAATCAAGACTCAGTGCAAGAGAAAGACACATCTACACAGACATGGTTAAAAAATATCATGGTTAAAAAATATCTCTCTGAACACCTCATTCTGGGCTATGAGAAGGACAGAGATAGGTCAGAGCTGCGGGTGGGGTGGGGGGGGGCAAAACTCAGTGCAAGAGAAAAACACATCTACACAGGGGCAATGCGCCGCTGGTTCCTTGTTTTAGCGGTGTGCTGTGCGCTGGCCCCACTTCCGTGTTTTAAGAGCGGAGGAAGAAAGGAGAGCCGTTTCAATGAAAAAAACAAATTTTCACAGAAAATAAAATTAAACCACTGCTGTTTCAGAGGTCCAGAGGGTCGTATAAAGGACTTCCGAGCCTGGAAACCCTTACACGTGCCTCCAGGCAAATAAAAAAACACATTTCGCATTGCGTAGCTCCTTCGCGGTCCAAACTCTCTGGGCGTGACTTCAGAGAGTGTGGGTAGAAAAACAGACGGGGGGTGGAACTGCATTTTCCATGTGTCAGAAAGTTTCCTTGTTCAGAACCGCCCGTTTGAGCTGTTTTTTTTTCAAAGAAAAGGACCGCAAATGCTCAGTTTACACATTTCGCAACTTTTAGCTATGGGGGGGGGGGGCTAAACAGGGTAGGGGAGCTCACATTAACGTTTAAAAACCTCAGAAAGTGAAAATTTCATGCCCTGGGAACTTTAACAAGCTTCCGTCGTATGTCGAGCATTATGGGAAACCAAGGCTTACGAAACGAAATTTAACGAGACATACTTACGTTTTGCGTGAAGAGCAAGAGTCACAACTTGCTGTGCGCACATAAGCACTGTCCTCCATGTAAAATAGTGTAAACCTCATAACGCTAAGGCTAGATTGAAAACAGCACGAAATGCCATGATTCTCCTCCTTCACTTGTTTAGACACGGCGATTTGACATGGCTCATTTCTGTCCAATGGCTGAGCGACCTCAGCACGCGTGGTTTTGTTTACAGATGTTGGTCCACTTACAAAAACAGTGCAGTGTGAAAGCGAACCGCACCAAAAAAAAAAAAAAAAATTGTTCCGCACCAAAGCAAGTGAACTATCGGACTTTCCTGGTGTGAAAACGACCTTACTCACCCAAAGTTGTATTTGAAATGATTCGTGCATGTCTGAATAATCTTTAATCGCATTTTGCCGATCCACCCCCATTTTCTCCGGCACTTGTACACACCCACTCTCTGTATACACTTCCTTCTCCAATCGTATTTTTGATGATACACAAAGAATTCAGCAGCGTTGCTTAGTTATTATGGTCCAGATGGAAAAAAAATCTGCTGTTCACTAGTGCGATGTGCAGCTCGTTACGGCAACGTCAGTTCCCATTGGGCACCACAATTTTTACTTTTCTTTTTTGTTTTGTTTTGTAGTACTTTTATTGCCTGGAAGAATCCATGACTCATCGCTGTACCAGCGAGTGAGTCTGGTAACGCTTGATCCACAGAATGCGCTGCGGTTGCGCGTAGACAGACAGCTAAGTGAACCAATCAGAGATTGCGCCATCTTGATTCAAAACTGAGGCGGAACTTCCGCTGCCTAAGAGTGACTTTGCGGGCAAAGGCGGGTGCACTGACGTCACCATCTTTGAACGAATCAGAATCGCGGAGTCGGTTTGGAACCGGAGGAGCGAGAGTGGATGGAGAGTGTCCAAATGGTATCGCGGTGTATAGGAAATACAGAGAGATATCATTTGGCTGGCCAGGTAAGTACTTTTACTATTGCATAAGGAAATTGTCCTCTGCATTTCACCCCAGACCCATCTCCATGATCTTGTTGTTGGTCTTGGCTAGGACTACCACCGCTGGAGGATTTTACCTATGGAGCATGTTTTGGGTTGATGGGGGAAACCGGAGGGCCCAGATGAAACCCACCCAGACACAGGGGAAAGAATGCAAACTACACAAAATAAAGCCCAGGTCACCCAGGGATCAACCCCAGAACCTTCTAGCCCATCAATATTTAAACTGTCCAAATTATGACATAATGATCCATAGTGGTCATAGATTATAATTATATAGCAGACACAGACAATAGCTACGTTCAGACTGCAGGGCTTAAAGCTCAATTCGGATTTTTTAGGTTTTTTTGCGAGGTCGTTCACATTTCCAATTAAATGCGACTTGTATGTGATCTCCAGTGTGAACTTTAAACACCCCAAAAGTGTCCCGCATGCGCCTTGGAGGACACGACGAGGTCACGTGCAGCGAGCGTGCTCATTGTTCACGGAAGTCGCCTAAACATGGACACTAGCATTGAGCGCCTGGAGATTTCAAAGTTGCTGCCGTACCAGAGCCAGAACATGTACAACTTATTTGTTTTAAGGAAGAGTTTGAGAAGGAGATGGTTTTTGACCTTGGCTTTTTGTGGGGCAATGGCAGCAACGTCCGTAGAAAGGAAAGTGTTGGTGCTGAGAGTGGTGGGATTATTATGTGCTTCACCACTTCACTTACACAAGAGAGTTCATATCGAATTTTCATATAACGAGAAGAATGTTTGTGTACATTTGTGAGCACCTACTTGTACCACACTCGCTTGTTGATGACGTATATGTCAGATGAATGCGACCTGACCGTTCAGACTGAAGTCGCATGTCAAAAGATCGGATATGTATCGGTTTTAGGGCCACATATCCAAGTGGCCTGGGTCGCATTTGAAAAAATCTGATCTGTGTCGTTCAGACTGTCATTAAAAGATCAGATACAGGTCGCATAGGGGCAAAAAAAATCGGATTTGGGTCACTTCAGGCTGCAGTCTGACCGTAGCCAATGTATCTTCTTTAGGAATGATTCAGGTTTATCACTACTTAAAGGTCCTATCCTAAAAATCTTACTGAGAGCAGGCTCACTTCTCCACATATTATGTGACCGTGGCAGATAATCGACCAGAAAAGTTACATAGCGTACCTTTACAGTATAAATACCGATATTTTGAACTCAAACACGTAAATTATACCACCACCATACTGGGCATACTTCATACAGCATGAATGGTTTATTAAACAAAGTGGACATGCACTCAGATGGTGTACACACTGAGCACAAGCCCCTCATTAGTTTGTGTTATTTTGTATTAGCTGCTAACGAGATGCAGTGTCAACAGTGATTACAAACACTTTACAACAAATCACTCTAATCAAGTCCAGAACCACAGCACCAAACAATACAAGACAAAGAGCCCGTCAAGGACTGCCTTCTCTTGGTGTCCGTGACCAGATACATTTACTCATTTAAGAATTACTACACAAATATCTGGGCAAACAGTATTTTTAAAGGAGCACTACAAGTAAATTTTCAGGTACAGTGAACCCTCGCTGTATCGCGGTTCACTCTTCGCGGCCTCGCTGTTTCGCGGATTTTTTTTTCCAATTTTTTTTTTTTTTTTTTTTCAATTTTTTTTATACTGTAACTTTTTTTTACAGTGTAACATTCTGTCCTGCGCCCTGATTAGCTAAGAGACTAGACCAGGACTAAACCAGGTCTAAAGCAGGTCTAAACCAGGACTAAACCAGGTCTAAACCAAGACTAAACCAGGTCTAGACCAGGGATGGTGACGCAGGGTGGTAGGGACAGAGTCTCAGATGTCCTTCACGAGAGCGCCTGGGTGACAGGAGGTGTGGCCTTTGTTTACTTGCACGAGCCATGGAAGAGAGTGCGAGCCGGACCATGGAAGAGCCAAGAATCAACATGGACGGGCCTGGGGGGGAGCCGCAGCGGGGAGAGCCGCATTCGAGGGAGCCCGCAGCGGGGGGAGGACACTCGCGCGCACAGAGGAGACAGTGGCTCTTCCCCGTCACGCTGAGAGAACGAACCCGACCCCGTCCTAGAGAGCTGTGGAGTATTGGCGACGCATTGATAGCGGTCTGATTTTGGAGCCGGGGTGAAATGCAACCAACTCTTGTGAGCGCAGGTTGGTCTTACCTGGTCTTGTGGTGAGGACTGGTGCTCAGAGGCGTCTGTTAGCGGTTTGGCACTGTTAGCATTGGCTTGAGTCTTGCCCAAAATGATATCCAGGTCGCTTTCCACTCGACTTTCGCACATGGCATGGATATGTGGTACCAAAACAAACACACGTGTCCGCGCGCACGTGTCCGCGTGTCACGTGCCCCCCCCCTCACTATTAATATATTTTAATGAAAATCTACAAAAGTTTGAGTGTTTAAACAAGAGAAAAATGTTAATACCAGTCTCAGAAAGGTGTATAATGTGTCTGGTGAAGCGTTTTCAGCCTTAAAACATGTAGAATAATTGTAAAATATAAAATTGTCCTACTTCGCGGATTTCACTGATTGCGGGCTATTTCTGGAAGCTAACCCCCGCGATAAACGAGGGTTCACTGTATTCAGAATTTTGCTTGAAATATTCCATAGTATGGCATCGAACTATACCATTTTATTGCCTAAAAAAAAGCTTGAACAGGGTGACCAGATTTTCTAAATTAAAAACTGGGACAGCCCTGGGTGGGATGGTTGGTAATAATCATCCATCCATATATTGCACTTGCTGCTCCTTGCACTTCTGATTAGATGCTAAACTTTATTTTTGGAATTAAAGCTAGCTTATTGCAATAATTAAATACTCACAGGACTAAACAAGGACTAAACAAGGACTAAACCAGGACTAAAGCAGGACTAAACCAGGACTAAACCAGGACTAAACCAGGAGTAAACCAGGACTAAACCAGGACTAAACCAGGACTAAACCAGGACTAAAGCAGGACTAAACCAGGACTAAAACAGGACTAAAGCAGGAATAAAGCAGGACTAAAACAGGACTAAAACAGGACTAAACCAGGACTAAACCAGGACTAAACCAGGACTAAAACAGGACTAAAACAGGACTAAAACAGGACTAAAACAGGACTAAAGCAGGAATAAAGCAGGACTAAAGCAGGACTAAAGCAGGACTAAAACAGGACTAAAACAGGACTAAAGCAGGACTAAACCAGGACTAAAACAGGACTAAAACAGGACTAAAACAGGACTAAAGCAGGACTAAAGCAGGACTAAAGCAGGACTAAACCAGCACTAAAACAGGACTAAAGCAGGACTAAACCAGCACTAAAACAGGACTAAAACAGGACTAAAGCAGGAATAAAGCAGGACTAAACCAGGACTAAAGTAGGACTGTGTGTGTGTGTGTGTGTGTGTGTGTGTGTGTGTGTGATGTCCTATACTATTTTGTATTGTATTATATTGACAATACAGGTGATTTTTAACTTAACTTTTTAACGTAATTTAACTTAATTATTGAATGATTATATGGACTTTTTGTTATAAAAGCATTTCCATTTTAACAAAGTATAATTCTGCACTAAATCTGACCTGCCCTGAAACTCCACACCACAGTGATGGGGGAGGGCTTTGCTTAATGTCATGCAAATAAGCTCTGAAGGCCTGGAAAAGAAACTCTTTCGAGAAGCTTTTTCTCAAGATCATTATTCTGAGATGTCCCGCTTTCAAATGGCTACAACTTCTTCAAATGTTGTCAGATTTCCATGTGTAAGGCATTATTGGAAAGCAGAATCTACACTTTCAGAATCTGTGAATAAATCAAAATGCCTCTGGGACGACTTGTGTCCTGAATTGCTGTGGTAGGACACATTTCGTTACCTGTATTTATACATGTGTAATGACAATAAAGTTGAATCTAATCTAATCTAATTTTCTTCTGCTCATCCGGGGTTGGGTCGCAGGGGCAACAGTCTAAGCAGGGACTCCCAGACTTCCTTCACCCCGAACACTTCCTCCAGCTCCTCCGGGGGGACCCCAAAGCGTTCCGAGGCCAGCCGGGAAACATTAGCCGTGTCCCAATTCCCAGAGTGCATGGTTCGGAGCGTGGTTTGAAGGGAGCTCAGACTGCATCGAGGCTGTGGATACTTGCTCAGCCCTGAGTGCAGTCTGCGGACCACATGGGTGTCGGCGAATAAGTAGCGCGCGGTGCATGCTGGGATATATGATTGCGCGAAGCGTGGTTTTTTACACGCTTGGTCCACGCCCTGATTTCCATTGAAACAACTGCGGTCTTCAGCTCGCGTGTTAACTGTGCATGGGATAAAAAAGACAGCAGTCGTCGCGCCGGATGTGAAGCACATGCCCTTCAAACCGTGCACTCTGGGAATTGAAACATGGCTATAGTCCCTCCAGCGTGTCCTGGGTCTTCCCCGGGGCCTCCTCCCGGTGGGACATGCCCGGAACACCTCCTGAGGGAGGTCTCCAGGAGGCGTCCAGAACAGATGCCCGAGCCACCTCAGCTGCTCCTCTCGACGTGGAGGAGCAGCGGCTGGTAATAATCATCGACTGTATATTAGAAGTGAACTGAGGGAGTGTGACATCACCCATAGCGTTTGGTTACAACCAAATGAAGCTCATCAGGGCGAGTACCACTTTTGGAAATTCAAGCACAAAGCCAAAGAGCCAGTCCTGAGCAAGGCTGTTGAAGGTACACATCCCCTCCCACCCCACTCCCATTTAGCAATGCTGTCAATCAGCCTGTTGCAAACGCTAGCGGGAATGACCTCGGGGAAAACAGACACCAGATTTTGAAGGTTATTAATGTTATATCTTAATTTAGGGACACAATCATGAGGCAGTTACAGAGGCAGGCTCTGAAAATGTGTTGATTCAATCCATTTTTCTTGAGTTTTCAGACTAAAAACTTTCTTGGCTGTGTACATTGTGGATAAACTTTTCACTGGTAATGTAGACCAAGTTCATAGTCAAAGATTCCAATTCACTTTCTTTCAATACTTGGAGATAATGTTGATTATGATCTCGGTATAGTTTTATAACACCCCTGCTCACCTCTCCTCTCTTTTTGGTGCATAAGCAGGTTACACAGTCAGTAAAAATAGCAGTTTGAACCATAGTGAGTGATGTTACTGCCTAAACTCCACACATATTTCATTCTGGCTGCTTTTCAGTTGGTTATTTAAGTGCTTCCAGACACCGCACGCTCAGGGAAATATTGTGTATTGTAAATATTGTGAGATGTGATGGATTCCTGCCTGAATTGCTGCTGATCATGCAAAAGCGAGCGGAGGAGAGGAGGGGACGGATGCCATTTTGTTATAAGAGTTTGTATCACTTGGTTTAAAAGATGGCATTTATAGAAAGAATGAGTAAAGTGCAGGGGCGTACTGTATGCAGGAGTGATTAGAGCTCTAGTCTCATAGCAGGGCGGTTTCTGGTGCGATTCCTAGACGAAGTGAGAGCTTTTTGTATGTACTGTAGTTTGCATGTTCTTGTGTTTGGCACTCCACCCGCCTCTCCACCATGTCCAGATCACTTAAAGGGATATGCCACCCCCAGGGCGCATTCATATCGAGTGCAAATAAATGTGCAAATCAACACGGAGAGCTTGCCTTGGTCATTTTGGGTGGGAACTATTTTCCAGTGCGGAAGAATACAGTCGAATCACGCAGCACGCTGCCAGGGGAATCCCTGTTACGCACCGGGAAGGGAGTTCCCCTGTTGCACAACGTGGTGCCTGATTCGACTGTATTCTTCCGCACTGGAAAATAGTTCCCACCCAAAATGACCAAGGCAAGCTCTCCGTGTTGATTTGCACATCTATTTGCACTCGATATGAATGCGCACTACACATAAAGTAATTGGGAAAAGCATCGAGCAAATTAATTGCTTTTGGCCGAAATCTGTCTCTGGCGACGTTAGACTCCAGTCTAAGGCAGAGTAGCTGCAGATACCACGGCGGTCAGTGGCGACAGACTCGGACAATGGCTGGGTGAGCAGGAAAACGCTTTCCACCACTTATTTTAGTCTCTGGACTGTGGGGAGATGCCCAAATTTGACCTGGGGGTGGCATATCCCTTTAAGCGCGGTTCAGACGGATGCTCAGTTCTGTCAGTCTCGGGAGGTCTGTGCCCGCAGGTCAGGGCCTCACACGACTGGTATTTCAGTGTAAAATGCAGTACTTTTCGTTCTTTAGCCGACATCTAGAGCTTCTGTGTGCTCCGATACAGTGCCATTTTGGCTCTGATTGGTGATGTGTAAAGAAACAAAATTAAATTGCTGTTAAAAACTTACAGGTAGAGGGCAGACAAGAACCGAAAAAATAACATTAAATGTAAACAGCACCATTATTACCAATAGCTCAGAAATTAGCAACCTCTTTAATCAAAATTTAATTCAGTCAGTACAAATTCTAAATAATAACTTCACTCCGACACATTGCAGTGAAACTATAATACATGATGAAAATGGACTCCAACTGGAATTAACAAATGAAACAACAGTGAACAAAATCCTCTCCTCACTATCCAGCTCACGAACAAAGGATATATATGGTATGGACACCCTATTTCTAAAAACCTATAAAGACATACTAACTGCACCGATAACAAAACTCATAAATCAATCCATTGCTGAAAACTCCTTCCCGAGCACACTGAAAACATCCGCTATCATTCCAATCCATAAAGCAGGAAATAAACAGGACATCAACAACTACAGACCAATCAGCATTCTCCCGGTTTTATCAAAAGCAATTGAAAAAGTAGTCACTGAGCAACTCACGCAACATCTGGAGGATGAAGGATTATTACACCCCATGCAGTTTGGATTTCGGGCTAACCACTCAACAGAAACTGCATGCTGCCTTCTCACAGAAACAATAAAACATAATCTGGACAATGGTGGAGTTGTAGGTGCAATATTTCTAGATCTCCGTAAGGTATTCGATACAGTCAATCATTCCATATTACTCACCAAATTAACACATTTTAAACTGTCTACAAACATTCTCTCTTGGATAAAATCATACCTGTCTGGACGAACTCAATGCGTTCGGATTGAAAATATCGCATCCGAGATCGCAGCCACTAACATCGGCGTGCCACAGGGTTCAAACATTGGCCCACTTCTCTTTTCCCTATATATAAACGACCTGCCATCTGTGTGTGAGGATGTAAATATCCAAATGTATGCAGATGACACGGTCGTTTATACCTGGGGAAAAAAATGCAGAACAAGTGTCCAAGAAGTTGACAGCAACAATGGAAAAAGTCTCCAAATGGCTAACTGACTCATGCCTTACATTAAATATCAAGAAAACCGCCACAATGTACTTTGTAAATAACAATAAGAAATCATCCTTCCCAAACATAACTGTGAACGGAGAAAAAATACAAAATGTAAAAGAGTATCGCTACCTGGGCGTCATCTTGGACCCACATCTCACCTTCAAAAAACATATAAAACAAATGTGCCATAGCTTAAAATACAATATCAAAACATTCAAATGTATAAGAAACTCACTGACACTAGAGGCAGCCCAAATCTATTTTAACAGCATGATTATGTCCCGGTTTCACTACTGTATAACCTGCTGGTCCCAGGCCAATAAAACCACACTGAGACCTTTAGAATCACTCCACAAACAATCACTCAAAATTTTAGACAAGAAGCCACGACAACACCATCATTGCACAATCCTCCAAAAATACAGACTCTTAAACTTCAACAATATTCAGAAATATGCCTCAATTAGAATGGCCCACAAAATACTAAATAACTCTGCACCAGCTCCTCTTAAGAACTTCATCAAGTACACATCCACAGTAACAACACGAACCACACGAGCTTCCACCAACAGCCACTGCAATATACCAAAACTCAAAACAACATTCGCACAATCTTCCTTTTCCTACAGAGCCATTAAAGACTGGAATGATACACCAACTAATCTCATAAATCTAACGGACTATTCCACCTTTTCCACAGAACTGAAAAAGTGGCTGTGGAATAATCAAAACTGCCAGCACACACCACATTAACCAGCAGGTTATACAGTAGTGAATCCGTTAATCCGTTCATACAGCATTGAAATCAAAAATAAGAAGGATGTTTTTATGTGTTATGGTTATTGTGAATGATATGGTGTGTAAATAGTACATGGATGTGTGTGATTGTGTGTTTTGGGTTAATGTTAGTGGGTGTATATTATGTTTTGCTGTGTTACTGCGTAATGAGATGTGTGTCAAAGTTAAATGTGTGATGCTGTGTGTGTGTGTGTGTGTTTTAAGAGAAAATCTTTGATTGTTTTTAATTATATAGACCGTTGTTTTTTATCCATGTAACCAGGGACTGCGGATGGAAATTAGCTTTGTAGCTATACTCTGGTGCAGAACATCTCTGTCTTTGTACATAATGGCTCTGTACATTGTCCCTTCAAATAAAGACTAAACTAAACTAAACTAAACTAAAACATGTTAAAGGTCCTTTGTTTTCATGTTAGAATGTTGTTACCGCCTCACAAACTTTTTTATTTTATTTTTTTTACAGCACGGAGTAGCTGGCACTCATGCTTCACAGCAAGAAGGTTCTGGGTTCGTCCCTGGGTCGCCCAGGCCTTTCCAGGAAAGAAGGTTCCAGATTCAATTCCCGTGTTGTCTGGGCTTTTCTGTTGTCTGGGCTTTTCTGTGTGGAGGACAGGTGGAAATTAGCTCTAGTGCTACAACCTGGCACAATGCATCTGTCCTGTTAAGGTTAATGTTTATTCTGCACTGTCCCTGTCTCATAAATAAACTCAATAGAATAAAATAACTAACACAAGTTTAAGTAAAACTTAGTTGTCTGGGGCCGCAGTAGCTCAGTTGGTAGAACGTTTGTCCACTGATCCAAAGGTTGGCTCTTGACATAAGAAAAACATCAGTGGTTGAGCGGTCAGATCCACTGACCCATAGGTTGGTGGTACAATTCGAGCTCCCACAGATGAATGCTGCCATTGTGTCCTTGGGCAGGACACTTAGTGTCTGTGTACACTGGTGTGTGAATGGGTGAGTGGTTCCTTGTTGTAAAGTGCTTTGGGTGCCTTGAAGGTGGAAAAGTGCTGTATAAAGACGTGACCATTTAGATCTCCAAAGGTCAAAATGCTCGCCTCCACCTTGTGATGTCATGGATCTGTAGTTTTCAAGTTACCAGCTTTTTTCAGCCATAGAGATGGGCAATTCCAGAGCTGAAATCATCCAAATGATTCTAGTGAAGGTGTATGGAGCTTAAGAAACACAGTGGAGCCCTACCTGTATTACCACATGACATCACAAGGTGGAACAGAGTGTGTGAGTGAAACAAAACGCAACTCCAGGTCTGTTTGTGATGAGGAAACAACATTATAACAGAGATCATTAATATGCCCTTTAAAATGCCCTTTAAAATTGAAACGGTCAGCCGAAATACTGAAACATACATGAACGAAGCACAGGCCACATTTAGAGGTATTTTATTGAAGACATTATTAGAAAATGATTATTATTATGATTATGATATGATTTTAATTGACTTTTTGGAGTTTCCCACCGTATCATGTGTTACCTCATGAAAAATATACATCAGTTGTGATTTCCCTCCAATCATTACATAATATATTGTAAAAAGTGAAACTATATTTTCCTTAGAACCTCCAGAATTCTCTTCCTGAGCTGCAGAGGCCGCACTAGCACTGACTCATGACCGGCTGTAGGTGCTGGGGTTTAGGTAGTGACGGTTCAGATCAGAGAGAGACATTTTAGGTTTAAAACACCTGGATTTCAGCATTGAACCTGGCAACGCAAATGAGAAACTCAGCCTTCTGATGTTGTGTGTTGTGTTTTTTAAATCAAGAATAAACCAGTATTACAGTTATTTCCAGTAAGAACTATATTAGATGTTATTTTTAGTAGCTTTAAAGGGCGCTGTTTTAAAATGTTAAAATTTTATTTCCTCATCAAAAACCTGGAGTTGTGTTTGTTTCATTCACACATTTGTGAATGAAATTTCTAACTGAAAACGCTCTGTTCCACCTTGTTATGTAATATGAATAATAACAACTCCGTACATCTTTACTAGAATCAGTTGGATGATTTAAGCCCTGGAATTTCCAATCTCTAGGTAAAAGGTACCACTTCTTGACATCACAATGTAGACAGACTAATAATAGACTGAAACATGTGTGAATGAATCTAAACACATCTCCAAATATATATTTTGAGGAGCTAACAATATTATAACTAGTGCTGTCAGGCGATAAAAAAAAATCATGTAATTAATTACAGGATTTTAAATTAATTAATCTAATAAATCACATTTTAATCTCATGTGTGAGAGAGAGAAGCAGAGAGGCGCAACCCAAATTCTACAAGTGTGGTTTGCGCTCACGCTCGCACTATCAACGGTAACAATGGAACTTGTCCGGACGTGTTTATCGTTCAAATCGTTTATCGTCAAATCATGTTTATGCTTCGATGATCAGAAAATTATTTTTGACAAAAACTACAAATCACCGCATTCTTGTTGATCGTCCCGTTTTCGTTTTTTTTTTTACATAAACTGCCGTTCAAAGGCCCAAGCAGCGATTTGTTCGCCGCACGCGAAATTTAAAAGGCGCATTGAACTCATAATTAATTGTGTTAATTTTTATAACACGTTCATTTGTAGTGTAATTATTTAATGTAATTAACGCGTTAAACTGACAGCCCTAATAATAATAGATTCAAACATGTGTGAAAGAAACAAAACTCATCTCCAGATACGCATTTTGAGAAGGTAACAACATTATAAGCCAATTTTGAGCAATATAGGACCTTTGAGAATAAATCAGCCAATTGTTGCCAACAGTATATCTGATTTGACAGAGTTCCTTTAAACATGAACCTGAACTTGCCCTAAAGTTGTGAGTGTGCGTGGGTGGTCCAATGTGGGAAGCATAATGTACGAACTGTCAAACCTGCCTGAGCTCTGCCTCTGACAGCTCGTGCTTCTCTCATGAGGTAAATGCAGATTTTTGGAGAGTTTCACAAACACAAACATGATGCAATGGTTACAACAGAACCCTACTCCAGGCTCCTTCTGTCACTGTCCGCAGGTGAGACGCTTCTCTGTGGAGGATCTTACTAAAATATGATTCAAGATTCAAGATTCAAGATTGTTTATTTGTCATATGCAGAATCAACACAAGGTCAACAATGCAATGAAATGCTTAGGATCAGAAGAACCGTTGACTCGCTAAGATAGTCAGAAGTACTAATAACATGCAATAATAGTACATGGTAAAAAAAAAGTGTTGCAAAAGTGCAGGGGAAGAAGTAAACAATATAATAAACAATATAATAAAATATGTAATAAAAATGTAGTAAAAAATACAAGGTACAATGTGCAAAGGTGCAGGTAGGATTAAATCAAAGATCAAATAAGGTGTAAGTATTTCACAGATTGCACATATGGTGTGGTGTAGGTGTTGCATGTGGATTTCGTATTGCACATAGTATGGTATAAGTATTGCACATAGGTTATTGCACAGATTATTGCACAGGTAACGGCAGTTTACAGTGAGGTAGTGACAAACATGATATATTCATAAACATAATTATGCATAATAAAAGGTAGATTAGTGCAGTGTTATTGAGAGTTCAGTATTATTTAGAGTATTATCCAGAGTTCAGTAGTCTGACAGCTTGGGGGTAATAGCTGTCTTTGAGTCTTTTTGTGCGTGCTGGCAGGCTCCTGTATCGTCTACCAGAGGGTAGCAGACGGAAGAGTCCTTGTGCCAGATGAGTATGGTCCTTGGTGATGCTGCGTGCCTTACGCAGACCCCTGCTGTGGTAAATGTCCTGGATGGAGGGGAGACTGCTGCCAATGATGTCCTCTGCCGCTCGCACCACCCTCTGTAGTGCTTTGTGGCTCTGAGTGGTGCAGTTCCCATACCACACTGTGATGCAGCCCGTCAGCAGGCTCTCGATGGTGCACCTGTAGAAGTTTGTGAGGATGCTGGTGTTCATACCAAACTTCCTCAGCTTCCTCAGGAAGTAGAGTCTTTGTCGGGCTTTCTTAACCACAGTGTCTGTATGTAGTGTCCAGGACAGATCCTCAGTGATGTGTAGCCCAAGGAACTTAAAACTGCTGAACTGCTCCACCTCAGCGTTGTTCATGGAGATGGGGGGATGCTGGTCTACACGCTGTCTCCTGAAGTCCACGATAATTTCCTTTGTTTTACTGACATTCAGAGAGAGGTTATTTTCCTGACACCAGCTGGTCAGTGATTTCACCTCGTCTCTGTAGGCACTCTCATCGTTGTTGGTGATGAGGCCTAGGATGGTGGTGTCGTCAGCAAACTTGAGGATGATGTTGGAGCTGTGCCTGGCGGTACAGTCGTAGGTGAACAGGGAGTACAGGAGAGGGCTGAGAACACAGCCCTGGGGTACCCCAGTGCTGAGGACACGTGTGGAGGAGACGTGGCTGCCGATCCTCACCGCCTGTGGCCTGTTGGTAAGGAAGTCCCATATCCAGCAGCAGATGGACGTCCCCAGGCCCAGGGCGGTGAGCTTAGAGTCCAGTTTGGGGGGGATTATGGTATTGAATGCCGAGCTATAGTCAATGAAGAGCATTCTGACATAAGTGTTTCCTCTCTCCAAATGACTGAGAGAGGTGTGGACTGCTAGAGCAATAGCGTCGTCGTCTCTTTGCTCTATATGCAAACTGCAGGGGGTCCAGGATGTCGGGGAGGGAATCACAGATGTGTCTCTTAATGATTCGTTCAAAGCACTTCATGATGACAGATGTGAGTGCTATGGACCGATAGTCATTAGGACAGGATGCTGTGGGGGTCTTTGGGATGGGGACTACAGTGGAGGTCTTGAAGATGGTGGGCACGATAGACTGGCTCAGAGATAGGTTGAAGATGTTGGTGAACACCCCGGTGAGTTGGTCAGCACAAGCCCTCAGCACTCCTCCGGGGATGCCGCCGGGTCCTGGTGCTTTGCAGGGGTTCACTCTCTTGAATGCCCGTCTCACTGTAGCAGTGTCTATACAAAGTACAGCGTCCTCACTGTCCACATGGGGTCTGGTGACAGGCATGGTGTTATCTGCATCAAACCGGGAGTAGAAGGTGTTGAGTTCGTCCGGAAATGATGCGCTGGACAGTTCCACGGGCCCGCTCCTCCCCTTGTAGTCAGTGATGCAGCGTA
The DNA here is from genome assembly GCA_036785185.1 of Paratrypauchen microcephalus. Classification (NCBI taxonomy): domain Eukaryota; kingdom Metazoa; phylum Chordata; class Actinopteri; order Gobiiformes; family Gobiidae; genus Paratrypauchen; species Paratrypauchen microcephalus. The sequence goes on along the minus strand of JAVJIX010000055.1, from coordinate 918,735 downwards.
GCCCATGCCACACCCGTCTCGGGTCATTGCTCTGCTGGGCAGACTCCACTCTCTCCCTGTAGTCCCTCTGGGCAGTCCTGATGGTCTTTCTGAGGTCATACTTGGCTGCTTTGTAGGCTTCGGGGTCTCCTGAGTTGAAGGCGGCGGTGCAAGCTTTCAGTTTAGCACGCACCTCCGGTCCCGCCCAGGGTTTCTGATTTGGGTAAGTGCAGATGGAAATTTTGGGCACCGTATCCTCAATGCACTTCCCTATGTAGCCTACGACAGAGTCTGTGTACACATTAATGTCACCATCCGCTGCGTCTGCAAACATCTGCCAGTCTGTTGTTTCAAAGCAGTCCTGTAACACCTCATCATACATACTGCTCCATTTGTGTATTTGTCTGGGAACCGGTTTTTCCAGTTTAAGCCTTTGTTTGTACGCAGGCAACAGCAAGATGGCGCTATGGTCAGACTTATCAAAGGCTGGGCGGAGGAGGGGTTTGTAACTGTCTTTAAATGGGGTGTAAAAATGGTCTAAAGTCTGCCCCCCCCCCCCCCCCCCCCCCCCATCTGGTGGGGAGGGATATGTGCTGGTAGTATTTTGGTAGGACTGTTTTCATATTGGCTCTATTGAAATCCCCCACCACAATGAAAGCTGCATCAGGGTGAGAGTTTTCAAGTCTGTTTATGATCCCATACAATTGTTCCAGGGCTTCTGTTTTAGCAGTTTGTGGTGGTATATAGACTACTGTGAGGATTACAGCGCTAAAATCTCTAGGCAGATAGAAGGGTCTGACGTTAATGGTTAGCAGCTCTAGGGCTGGAGTGCAGTGAGTTGTTAAAATACGTGCATTTGTTGCCCACAAGGAGTTAACCATAAAGCACACACCCCCTCCACAAGACTTGCCTGAGTCCTCTGTTCTGTCCTGCCTGTATATAGTGAAATTGTCCGGGGTAACGGCGCTGTCAGGAATAGTCAGGTCCAGCCATGTTTCCGTAAAGGCAAAAACACAACAGTTCCTCGTGTCCCGTTCGAAATAAATCCAGTCATCCAGTCATCCAGTTTATTCCTCAGAGACTGGACGTTTGCAAGCAGGATAGAGGGAAGAGTAGGTCTGTTGTGTCTCTGGCGGGTTCTCCACAGCACACCAGCTCGTTTCCCTCGGCGCGTTCTCCTCTTATGGCGCCAGAGTAAACAAAGGGGCAAGATGTCCACCGCCGATGCCTTGAAAACCGGCTTAAAGTCCGTGCTTACTGACGGACGTAGCTCCAAAAGTGAGCTACGGTCGTACATATAGCGTGGGAGTGCGGTGCAAGTGCAAAAAGTGAAAAAAGTGATTGAAAATAAAATAAAAATAAGGTAGAGGGAGCAAGTCGGCACGGAGTGACTGATCAGTACGTCCATTCTGCGGCGCAACCTGATAACCTGATGCACAAGTAAGCTACAGAGAATACTTTATATTAAGTTGCATGTTGCTGAAATAATTGCACATGAAAATCTCAGAGCTTAAAGGTATTGAAAATAGATGTCCCTTGTCTGACCTGCCAGTCGCTTCTACATTCTGCTTGAATCCAGAAAGGAGTTGGATTGGATAATAAAAGGTGAAAATCCTTTGTCCAAAACTTGAGATGGTCACAGCAAGGTTATAATAGTTTTGGATTTTTCATTATAGTTTAGTTTTAGTTCGTTTTGACTTACTACCAAGCCCTGGAAGTGTCATAGGTGGATAAATAATAATAATAATAATAATAATAATAATAATAATAATAATAATAATAATAATAATACATTTTATTTATAAAGCGCTTTTCAAGACCCTCAAAGATGCTGTACAGAAGGTAAAATCAGTAATAAAACAAGTAATAAAACAATAAACAATCAGACAAACATTAAACATTAAAAGCAAATAAAATAAAGCATGGGAACGACTTATAACCCGTGCGCACGAGTTATAACTCCACCCACGAGTTTTTCCCCTCTAATTCAGATAGTTTTAATTAGTTTTTTAAGTGGCTCTGATAAGTTTTAGTCAGTTTTTCATTTTTTTTTAACTGCTTAGGTTTAGTTTAATTTTTATTAGTTTTAGTTTTTGGGTTATACTTTGGGTTATTTGTCAAGTGCAGGTTTCAAAAAGAAAGTATTGTGTTATCAAACTTACAACAAACAATTTTAAAATATTTATTCAGGTACATTTATTCCCAACTTTAGCCATTTTTCCAGATGCGGCGGTCGACACACGTGTGCACAAGCCGACTGTAAACAGGAAGTGACGGACAGGAAGTGACGGACAGGAAGTGACGGACAGGAAGTGACGGACAGGAAGTGCCGTAAGGTGCCGCCAGCTCATGTAAAACTGCGAGAGCGACGGATTGATTTATTTTATAGCGATCCAAGGCTTAAATAAATTGACAAAAACAAAAACAAAGAGCAATTTATCTGTAATTTCCGTTTTGTAAACACACAATACAGTTTCACTTTTTCTTTTACTTGTGTCTTATACAGGATTGGGTAAGAACTCAAAACTTTAAAGCTGTACCATGTAACTTTTTGTTTGGGGCTCTGTGACCTCCTTGTTTCTATGGGAATGTCATTGTTCTGCCTGGAAAGTTCCACAGTATGACATTAAACAGCTCTAATTTGTATTTATTCAATTACAGGTGGGTTTATACCTCAAAAATGCCTAGAAAAACAAACATTCTGACTGTCAAAGGGGTTGCGTCTCCACAGACCTGACCTGTAATTTGGTCTGGTTTGGTCTCCATGAAGATAGAAAGGTTTAATACAATACTGAGAAACATTTCAGATGAAGCATTAACATCTACAGCTCTGGAAAAAAAATAAGAGACCACTGCAAAATGATCAGTTTTTCTGATTTTCCTACTTATAGGTATGTGTTTGGGCAAAAGGAACATTTTTGTTTGAGTCTATAAACTACTGACAACATTTCCCCTAAATTCCAACTAAAATATTATCATTTATTTGCAGAAAATGACAAATGGTCAAAATAACAAAAAAGATACATGTTTTCAGACCTCAAACAATGCAAAGAAACAAGATCAAATTCATTTTAAGACAACATAATACTGTACTTTTTGGACTATAAGCCGCTTCTTTTTTCTCACACTTCAGACCCTGCGGCTTATAGTCAGGTGCGGCTTATGTATGGATTAATTCTTTATCAAGACCTTATCAAATAAGTGAGGAGAGTTCATGAATTGATGAAGCCTTGTTTTAGCCACTTAAAATCTCCTACACAGGTATCAACAGTTCCGTGAGATTGAGTTTGAGGGTTTACCCTTAAACTTGAAACTTTATTTCTACAGGCTACAGGCTGGCCATTTTACAGTTGTTTTACTGCCGTGTTTCTGCCGTGTTACTACCGTAGGCACTGTTCAAAAAAAGCACGTACCGGTATTTACGTTAATTACAATTTTTTAAAAATCCTTTTGCGTACCATCTTTCTGTGTAAATATCTCAAGTTACAATGTGGACACCTGCGGCTTATAGTAAAGTGCGGCTTATAGTACAAAAAGTACGGTACTAATGTTTACACTTAAGAAATCTCAGAAATCAATATTTGGTGCAATAACCCTTATTTTTAATCACAGCTTTCATGCGTCTTGGCATGCTCTCCTCCACGCTCATCTTTCACGTTGTTCTTGGGTGACTTTATTCCACTCCTGGTGCAAGAACTGAAGTAGCTCAGCTTTGTGTTTGTGTTGGAATTCAACAGACGCTGGAATGGAATGGCTGTAATACATGTAGAGATGCTGATTTCAGAAAAAAAAATGCAGTGGTGTCTTATTTTTTTCCAGAGCTGTATATGTTTTCAAAGTGTAGACTTTTAGACATTTTACGATTTTGTCAGTTCATTCTCCATCACACAGAGTGAAAGACATGGCCCTCCTCTTCTTTCGGGATCATCTCGTTCTGAGCTGTGAAAGACGGAGCAGCCAAAAGAACAGTGGACCCTATAGATCTCTCACCACCTACCGCAGAGGAACACTCTATAAAGTGGAATCACACTTTCAACTCCACATCAGCTGAAATGTGGCAAAACACTGGGGGCGTTTCAAAAGCTGTCAAATCTTTAATGTAAATAATCATTTTTACATAGAACTACAAAACTATAGACTGGATGAATATAGAGAAATGTCGTCAATAGGTTGTGTTCTCATAATATTGCTGTAAATTGCCCATAATTAACTGCATTATTGATTTGAAGGACAGATAAGAATTCTATCTGTCAAATAAATACATTTTGACCTGGTTTATGGTCGATATCTCTGCAATGACTTGATGTTTTCAAAGGGAACAAAGATGGACAGAATGAATATGTGAAATAAATGCAGTTTCAAAGTACATTTTCAGGTTTCTTCACTGATTTCTTTGATAGGCTCTTGTAGTCAATATGAAGTCAAGGCGTCAGGGCGGTTCGCAGCCGAGTGTGAAGTGGCTGGGATGAGGATCAGCTCCTCCAAATCCGAGGCCATGGTTCTCGACCGGAAAAAGGTGGCTTGCCCTCTCTGGGTGGGTGGAGAGTCCTTGTCTCAGGTGGAGGAGTTCAAGTATCTCAGGGTCTTGTTCACGAGTGAGGGGAGGATGGAGTGTGAGATTGACAGGCGGATCGGTGCGGTGTTGGCAGTGATGCGGACGCTGTACCGGACTGTTGTGGTGAAGAGGGAGCTGAGCCGAAAGGCGAAGCTCTCAATTTACCGTCAATCTACGTTCCTCCCCTCACCTGTGGTCATGAGTTCTGGGTAATGACTGAAAGGACAAGATCGCAGATACAAGCGGCTGAAATGAGTTTCCTCCAGCTGAGGTGGCTCGGGCATCTGTTCCGGACGCCTCCTGGATGTCTCCCTCGGGAGGTGTTCCGGGCATGTCCCACCGGGAGGAGGCCTCGGGGAAGACCCAGGACACGCTGAAGGGACCATGTCTCTCGGCTGGCCTGGGAACGACTTGGGGTCCCCCCGGAGGAGCTGGAATGAAGGAAGTCGGGGTGAAGGTAGTCTGGGAGTCCCTTCTTAGACTGTTGCCCCCGCGACCCGGCCACGGATAAACGGAAGAAAATGGATGTATGGATGGATGGGACATCACTTTCTAGATTTTACTGCGTCGTGAATTGAAAATATTGGTCCAGAAACTAGTTATCATGTCAGTCAGGGAAGACAATGGCATCCTTGAGAAACCTTGCTATAAAGGAAACAGAATAACGACATTTAACCTGGCTGACACGTGTTCTTCACATTATCTGGAACAGCTCTGCACAAAAGGTTGATTCTAATGGAAAACTCAGACCTTGCAAACCTCAAGCTTACAGTGCAAGGTTAAACAAATTTGATGCTTACATCAAATCTGCCATTTTGTTATTAAAGAAAAGCATTTCAATAACAATGGTACCTGCTATATATTAACTTTAGATGAAAGCATATTTTATGTTGAATACTCAGGGTTTATTTCAATAGCTTTTTTGTCAGACTTACCAAAAGCAGGGCAATTTTTATATCATACCAATTTGACGTTTTAAATCTACCACCTGTAAGTTTATTTGATTTTTTTTTTGCCAGCAGATAACAGATGTGACCTGTTCAAACCTGTCCCCCGTCCCCTCACCTGGTCTTCGTCCAGACTCATCTGTGCTCTCTGGTCTTCTTCTGTCAGTTCAAAGTTGATACACTGCCACGTCTCAATTCTCTTTCCTCGCTTCCTTCTCTTTTATTCCTCGCCTCCATCCTCCATTTTTCAGCTGTCAGTCAAATATAATGTTAAGTCGTGTCCAAAAGGAAACCACAGAAGGAATGAGTAAACCTGGGGGAGGCTTCGGGAGCAGACATCAGATAAAATAATCAAACTTTATTGATGTCAGTGAGCAGTTTATATCCTCTCTCCTCAATGTGTCTCCTCTGTGGGCGGGACTTCCTCACCCATTTCCTGCAGAATCGAAGAGAGGAATCAAGCAGAAGGAAGCGAGGAAAGAAAAATGAGACGTGGCCGTTATAGATAGCATCTCCTGGTGATATGTGAGAATACAACAGGCTGGGTCGACCAGATCGTGACTTTAAAGCTTATTACTGTCAGCTTTCTCAGAAGGCATCCTGAAACAAGAGTCTAGGACACTGGGTGAAAATTCACAAAAAGGTCTCTTTATTTCGGCTTAAGCCGACAGGTCATTGATTCTTGTTGATTCATCCTTACCCCATCTCCTCCTGAACAGCAGAAGAGAGTTGCTTATATACTGTTGACATTCTGACAATTATTAGCTCATTACTTAACTCATTACGTAACATTACATAACATGTTTTAATAAATGGTACGTGGCTATATCAAACTACACAAATATAGTGCTTTTGTCAGGAATAAATTGATTACACCACAATTATAAAATACCAAAGCACATGTATTTGCCTGAGTTTAACCACTTATATAATCATAATAATAATATATAATGATCTTAATCATTAACTCTACTTCTCTTCAGACATATAGAATATGAGTTGGCTACTTAATCATTATCAACATTATATTACCATATTATCAACACACATACAGAATATGATTTCAATTATAGAAGAATACAATTCTTACATAACCATGCCATAATATCTGAAACACTGCACATTTGTTCTGCCTCTTTCTCTCCAGTGTTTACCCACACCTGGTATGCATCCTCTAATAAGCTCTGTAATGGAAATCTTTACAATAACTGTTCATGTAATCAAGTATATTTAATGAAAAAGGGGTTTCAACAAACAGACTGTCTTGCCATGTGTAATCTCTCTGTTAATCAGTCTTGGATTTAGTTTTCAGAGAAGAGGGCCTTTAGAGGCTCCATGCTGTCTTAAAAAAATTCACTTGTTATTCTGTTGCGAAGGACGCAGCCTGGTGCTGATCTGTCTTTGTAGAGGTGTTATGTCTTGACTTATGTATTTGCAGCATTCCTTTGTCATTCCTTTGGGGTATAAAAGCTCAGTACACTTTGTTATGATCACGAGTCTAGGGACAGACGCCTCTGCCAGGGACAGTCAAGGTGTGACTGTATGCACAATTGCTTTATTAAATCAACTCTTTGATTCAAGACAACTTTCCAGTTTTATTTTTATAGATGAGAAATTCCAGAACACTCCACTGTGTTTTTAAAGATCATTTCACTGCCCTCACCATTGCAGCCTTCATGCTCATACTGTGGTCCAGAGCGCAGAGCAGAGGGACAAACCCACAGGTGATCCATGGTAGGTCCAGATGGATAAACTGTCCCTCCACACAGAGCCAGGATCTGGACAAAGCTTTCTGAAAGAGGATGCAGATTAACAGCAGCCTTCTCGTCACACTGGGCCTTACGGAATGCATTTGAGGACACAGGCTTGGAGGAGGGAGGCTCATACTGTGGTGAGACTCTAGCATATTTTATTTCATACATTATTCTTTTTTATCTACCGCATTTTATACAGGTTTAAATTTGCCCTAGCAGAAGATACATTGATATGTGTAGCTCTCTTGAATTGAGTTCTACACATGATTAATCTGGGATCTTTCTCAGTGATAATGATTGTGAAAAGATGGAGCCAGCGAGGCAGACTTCAGGCTGATTGGTTGAAATGTCACAACAGTGGAGTAGCAGAGACATTTGTTGAGAGAACTTGTTCAATCTAGTTGAGAGAAAAGCACAGACATCTTTCCCACCTCACTGAAAGAAACAGAAAGCGATAGAGAGAAAGAGAAAGAGACTTTATTGATCTAGAGGGAAATTCAAGCTTTGCTGCAGCAACATTTACATTTCTTCTCAGTCGTCTTTGTGTCTCAAAGGTCATTTCACAAAATCCAACAGTTCTTTACTTGTGTCCTTTAAACTGCACATGCTGCATTTCTTAGTTTGTTAAAATCCCATGATATTATGTTACAAACTGAGCTAAACAACAAATAAAAGTGCTCAGTGTGAGTCAGGTCGCCACAAAAATATTTATTCGAAAGAATCTAGCTATGTACCTCTGAGATGCTACAGATTTTTCAGACCAAATGTGGCAGCAAATGTGACAAAAGACCTTCCAGAAAAAACACTTTGAGGGAATAACCTGTCTCATCATTGTCTGGAACAATAGCTAAGGAGCCAATGTGGCGTAAGACCTTCCAGAGGAGATACCAGCCAAAACAATCAAGCAAGGTCAACCACGGTGTTTGCGGCGGCCTCAACCATCACATTTTTTTGTGCAACGCGTTGATTCTTCACCATGTCCACGGCCAAATGTGGTGTACAGAACTACAGGAAGGCTTTCTGCCAACAACAATGAGGCTGTTAAATCAGACTCTGATTAGACTCTATATTACTTTTACTACATCTGCTGTTGCACCGAATTGTGGTGGCTGTGAAACATCATTTAATTTTTTATGTAACATAAAAATAAACGAATCTAATCATCACTTAGCAAGGCTTGTTAAACATACGCAATAATAATTTAATGGTTGTTTATTTTGACAAAAGTAACGTTAATAAAAAGCAGCGTTTGATGTACCGCACCCCTCCTCTTAATATTCTATGCCAAACTTCTATCTTCATGGAAACTAGTTACACAGCTGATCTGTGAAGAGGCCAGCCCACTCATAAGTATGCATGTTTTTCACTTCCCTGTAATTGGATAGACACAAGATCAGTTAATGCTCCACTGGACTATCCCTGGCAAAGCAATGACATCTTCAAGGACTCAAACAGATGGAAAGTTATGTCGTGCATATTTGAAAGTTAAATCCTAAGTTCAGTTATTTCCAAAGTGGACCTAACTTGTTTTGAGCGCTTCCAAAGATACAAAAACTTGCTCTACTTGATGAAATAAAGTGAAATTGTTCCACATGTCAGTCACAAACAGTGGGAGAGCAGAGCCTGGGCAAACTCTGTGATTGGACAGAGGAGATGGAGCGATGGGGGTCTAAGTGAAGACAGATGGCCGTTCCACTGGACTGACAACACATAAACAAATATATAGAAGGAAGTAGGTCACCAAATGTTCCTTCAGCTGAGCCTGGTCAGCAATTATGAAAATGCAAAGCCAAGGACAAACTATATAAGACTGAGTTTGTGAAATTTGAGGATTATTGATACTTTGCAGCTGAGGTCATCAACATTGTCTGGGGGTGTGATGCTAACTGATCTGTCTGCAGGGCCGTTGCTCAAGTTAAACGTTAATCTGAGCTTTGTTTTGACACATTTGGGTCGTAAATCGGAACTACAACAGGTGAACTGTTTTGTAGCCTACTATTAGAGCCTACAAACTATACTATAACTATCAACTATACTCTAGAGTCTATTTTTAAGTCCATTTTTAAATTATTTTAAGCCATTATGTATTATCTTGTTTTATTGCATGCTACATTTTCCTGCTGTTCTTGATCTGTACGTTGCAACACTGAAATTTCCCCACTGTGGACTAATAAAGGCATATTTTATCTTATCTTTACATTACAGTCACTAGCTAGAGTTAGCCAACAGTTTTTCAGTCAGTTGCTTTCACCTTTTTTTGGGGGTGAAAATCAAACATACATGATTTTTTTTTTTTCTTTAGTTTTATTATTAAACTGAACTGTACTGAACATTCCACCATAGACATAAATTAGTACCACTAACATAATGTGATTGTAAATTTTACCCAAAATAAAAACATGTTCCAGATCTGTGGGCATGCTCTATATGTGCCTTGGCTTAATTCAAGAAAAAAGTTCCGGAAGATTGTTACCCTGATCTTATAGTAAATGATTTGTTAATGAAAAGCAATAAAAACTCCTGCAGTTAAATACATGTAAGATAGATACATATACTTTGGAAAGTGTTAAAAATGGGGTATTTTACTTCTATGGGTTATTAACTACTAACACAACATATTTAGATATTGTATGTTAGCTTTTATTATTTTGAAAATTCTATATTTGCTGAAAACAATGTATTAAACTGTTGAATGTGTTTCATCAAGGTGATTCCCACTAATGAAAACACTACACATTGCATCAAGTTTGTGTATGAAAAAAGGCCATGGGGGAGCATGGGTGACGTAGGCTTGTGTGAGTCTTGAACAAGATCGTACAGCTAACCTTAAAGGAAAATTAACGTTTTTTTTTACAATCTGAGCCTTCTTTCGGCAATAAAACAAGTAGTTTTACTCACCCATAGCAGTTTGGTGTCAATTGGAGCAGTATCGCAGAACTTATGTTGAGCCGTTCTGTTCTACCAATGATCCCGTATCCGTTAGCGTGAGTGCTCGGGGCACTGATTTGCGGTGTCCAAATAACACAAACTTTAGCACTTTTCAAATCACAGAAGATCGCTGTGTCAGGGTAGACTTTTAGTAGATTCCAAAACGGCCTGAAACCCGATATCGCAGCAGAAAAGTAAAGTTCAGAGCAGTGTTAGCTTCTTTCGGACTAGCGGTGTTTACAAAACAGCTGAGTTCACGCATGCGCACTGTCCTCTCTGATGACGTCATCAAATGAAACTATAGCTGTCGTTTTGGAATCCACTGAAAGTCTACCCTGATACAGCGATCTTCTGTGATTTGAAAAGTGCTAAAGTTTGTGTTATTTGGAGAGCGCAAAGTAATGCCCCGAGCATATGATACGAGCACCATGTTAACGGATACGGGATCATTAGTAGAATAGAATGGCTCAACATAACTTCTGCGATACCACTCCAATTGACACCAAACTGCTATGGGTGAGTAAAACGACTTGTTTTATTGCCGAAAGAAGGTTCAGATTGTAAAAAAAATGTTACTTTTCCCTTAAGGATGGTGCGAAAAGGGGCCCGGGAGAGATCACAAGATGAAAAATGCCTGTATGTCATGTAAAACCACTTCAAGGATGTTTTTGATGAGGGAACACTGCTATAACATGGTAGAAAGCTCAGATTTTGCATAATACTCTTTTAAATTTCCATGGAGACAAGAAAGTGACAGACCTTCAGCTAGAAAAATCGCATAGACTACCATTAAGTTTAACTACATTTCGGAACATTGTGATCCGTTGGCGCTCTTTAGCACAATGTAGGCCTTGTCCACTGTCACTGTGAGAATAACCTTCACGGTCTGCTGAGCTCGGGGCTGTGACGGCCACTGCAGTCTGGCCCTGATTAAGACACAGGAGACATGATGTAATAGATCTCTGGAGCATCCACTCGCTGTCTTTGAACCAACCTAAACATGCAACATCCCAGTTTTAACATGTTTTATATCATGTATTGACAATTTAAGTAAAGAACAGCCAAATAACATCTTTTACATTTCTCTATGGTATCTTCTGGACATCATCATTTTTTGCATTGTGTTATGTTATTGCTTTGTCTGGAATGTTTCTCAGTATGGCATGAAACCTTTCTATCTTCATGGAGAGCAAATCAGGCCAAGTTGCAGATCAGATCTGTGGGGAGGCAACCCCGCTTACAGTCAGAATGCATCTTTTTCTAGGTACCACCTACCACCTGTAATGGAATACATGTAAGTTGTAATGCTGTGATCGGCTGTGAGCTGGAGACATTTGTCACAGCGAGGGACAGGAGGACACTGGACAAACTGCTCTCCACTGCTCACCCACTGCACCAAACCATAGAGGGACAGAGGAGATAATACTTCCTACAACTGTACAACAACTCACCCTTATGTAACAGATAATACTCCCTACAACTGTATATAGCTGCGCTTGGATATTTTATTTTATTCTCATTTGTACCTATACATTTATTTTATTTATTATTTTTATTTATTATTTTTATTATTATTTCTCATTTGACACCGGTCTCTTGCTCTTTTTTTTGCTATTCCATCTATTTTTTTGTTACCCTCTGTTATATATTATATTATGAGGTGTGAGCCACTGTACCCAAATAATTTCCCTTGTGGATCAATAACGTTTGTCTAAGTCTAAGTAAGGTACAGCTGTTTAAAGGGATAGTGTGTTTTTTATGTTAATCTGTATGGGTTTCCTTCTAAAAGTTACGTGTGTTGACACCGGCTTACCTCTGACACTCTCAGCTGATCCCGGTTCGGCTCGTTTTCTGGAGCCCACGTAAGTAGGTCCGGTAACTTCCCTGGAACATGAAATAAAACAAAACATTTTTCCTAAAGGTGATATATTTGCGACTGAAACAGTTGTCCACGAAACAGCGTATTTTGCATTTGTGTATGGTCTCTCTCCACTCGTATCACTACGCCCATGTTAATTCTATCAGCCTGTTCACCTTCAGTGGATGTCTACGCCGAAGTTTACAAGTGAACAGGCTGATAGAGTTAACATGGGCGTAGTGATACGAGTGGAGAGAGACAATACGCGAATGCGAAATATGCCGCTGAATGTTTCGTGGACAACTGTTTCGGACGCAAATATATCACCTTTCTAACAAATGTTTTGTTTTGAGAAGAAAAACAAGCTTTATTTCATGTTCCAGGGAAGTTACCGGACCTACTTACGTGGGCTCCAGAAAGCGAGCCGAACCGGGATCAGCTGAGACTGTCAGAGGTAAGCCAGTGTCAACACACATAACTTTTAGAAGGAAACCCATACAGATTAACATAAAAAAACCCAGCAAAAAAACGCACTACTCCTTTGATGTCATACCGTGGAACATTCCAAGCAGAGCAGTGATATATCCAAAGAAAAAAGCAGATGGATTATCCACCAGAAAAGTTACACAACGCATCATTAAAGGCACTGTACTTAATTTTTTGCCTTGTCAAACATTAAAAACAACTATTTTATTTTAAAGGTACAGTATGTATCTTTCTAGAAGTGTCACATCACCTGCATGAGTCCATGGAAAAAGGAGGTTTAAACCATACTTTGGAACATTCTCCATGCAGATAGATGATTTTATGCCATAGTGTGGGATATTATAGTCAAAGGAACAACATTTTCATACTGTAGAAACAAAGAGTTTTGGAGATGCAATCCCACTCGCAATAAGGATGCAAGCTTTTGTTTCATTTATAAAAAAAAAAAACAAAAACAAAAAAACATACTTGACTAGTCTATTTTTGGATTGAGTGTTAAATACTGTGGCTTTAGGTTTTCAGTGATCCGAAGTTATTCCTCACTTACCTTATAAATGCATCCCAATTACTCTCCGTAATGAGCATTTAACAGTTTTCAGAGGCCAGATATGAGTTTTGCCATCACGATTATGCTAAGAACAAGTAGCATCCAAGATGTAGATGGCACACAAACATTTTAAGAACATTTCTGCCAGAACAAAATTGGATGTGACGCTCAAGACGGCACCCAGGTAAGTGGCTCTTCTTTTGTTACGGTAAAATGTTTAAAAAATACACCACCACCACACCACACATAAAAGCAAGAAGCAACTTTCACAGATTGTAGGGAAATTAAGAGCATAGATGAGACACAGAAGAGGACACAATCACAAAAAAAAGAAGACTGCAAAAAGAATGTCTTTTATACTATAAGGAAGGGTTGTTAGAAGTAAAATGTGATACTATCTAAACTAGATACTTATTTGAGCAGGTATCGATACTGCAAAAATCTTACACGATTCGAGTGTTCCTGAGCAGTTTTAGTGTCATTTTGAGCTTCAAAGTTCAAAGTCAGCTTTATTGTCAAAAACCATATGTACAGGTTGCACATACAGGATTTGGAAATTGCATCGCCCCCTAGGCCCACAGTGAACATAAAACAATTGATAAACATGACAATAACCATCCATCCATCATCTTCCGCTTTTTCATTTCTGGGTCACGAGGGCAGCAGTCCAGACAGATCTGCTGCCCACAATGCACCAGCCCCCATGAATCCCCCATGAATCCCTGACATATTTGTGTCTGGTGAAAAACTACAATTGGTTGAAGAACATAAGTACCTTGGCATCGTAATCGACTTGCATATTAATTTTAAGTCACATGTTAAACAAACTATCAAAAGGGTCAAATTCTATGTCCACCCAAGCAGCCAATATTTATCAATCAATCAATCAATCAAACATTTATAAGGCGCTTTTCATACAAAATTGTAGCACAAAGCGCCTTACAGTGGTTACATGCACTCCATGATTTTCTCGCACCTGACTTACTGCCTGACGAGCTTGTCCCAGGCCAACCATACCACACTCAGACCACTACAAACACTGTATAAACAGACACTCAAAGTCTTAGATAAAAAACCACGCCACATCCATCACTGCAGCATTTTATCTAAATATAATATTTTAAGTTGGGAGAATCTGATTAGATTCACAGATGCCTGCTTTGTTTACAAAATCTTTCATGGACTCGCCCCTCCACCGCTCAATGACTTTGTTAGCCTAAGATCACGCTCAAACCGCATCACTAGAGGAGCCTCAAGAGGAGACTGTCTGATCCCTCTCAGAAAGACAGCATTTGGTCAATCAGCCTATTCTGTTAGAGCTTCTAAAGGGTGGAACAGCATCCCTACAATTATCAGGGAGAGCTCCACATACAGCTCCTTCAGGTCTCAATTTAAACGTTGGCTTTTAACAAATCAGACCTGTCAACACCAAACTCCTGCTGCTGCCATCTAGTGTTTGTCCTCTGCATGTGCTTCTTTGTAATTCTGTTTTAACAAATCTTTTATTGCCCCTTTGTTTATTTTCTTGTGCCTTTTTTATTTTTTTTTATTTTAACATAATCTTTTACTGTCATTAATTGCAAGCTATTCTTACCTGTCTGTTTTAATTATTTGTAAGATTTTAAGTTTTTAATTTATTTTAGACGTAATGCTTTTCTACTTTTTAACCATGCCTACAAATGTTTTTACAGGGAGCCATCTGTACACCATGGCAACGGACAACAGATGAAAACTAGCCTCTTGGCTAATTCTGGCATGTTAAACAGTTACTGTTGGTCAACTTGCACTGTCCGCTATAAATAAATAAATAAATAAAATAAATCCTCCCGCGGGTGGTGGGTCCACAGGAGGACAGGCCACGTCACACCCGGCCTTGATGCACTTCTGTCATGGGGGCTACCAGTGTACGCAGACACTGGGGGCGAGGTGGGGTTAAGTGTCTTGCCCAAGGACACAATGGCAGCTCTCATCTGTGGGACACACGGTCAACCAGTCAAGAGCAGGACTCGAACTGCCCACCCCTGACAAACGCTCTATGAACTGAGCTACTGCCGCCCCAATAAGTAAATACCTATTTACAGATGTCCAAAAGTGTGCATCAATGTCACGGTCGTCTTTACAAAGCCGCGGTCGTCTTTACAAAGTCACGGTCATCTTTACAAAGTCACGGCTGTCTTTACAAAGTCACGATCGTCTTTACAAAGTCACGGTCATCTTTACAAAGTCACGGTCATCTTTACAAAGTCACGGCTGTCTTTACAAAGTCACGGTTGTCTTTACAAAGTCACGGTTGTCTTTACAAAGTCACGGCTGTCTTTACAAAGTCACGGTTGTCTTTACAAAGCCACGGTCGTCTTTACAAAGTCACGGTTGTCTAAAAAAATCTAAAATCTACAGTGCAAAGAATAAATAAATACCCATCCACAGATGTCCAAAATGTGCAGCGCGCATCAAAATGTCACGGTCCCATGACAATAACATAATGACTAAAACATCACATATACCCGTAGCAAAAATACAGTAAACTTGTATAATATACAAATAGGTAAAACACACAATGTGTAGCATAATAAAGCTCAAATGGGGTCATTTAAAGGGACAGTGAGTAAGATTTTTACCCGTTAATTACCGAAATTGAAGATACCCATTCAAAAACACAGTGTTTTCCAAGCCTTTTCACTTCCATCATGAAATCAAAGTATTCTGTTGGACTTAGATATAGTTGCATAAAAGGGGGATCTTCCCCATATAGAGGTAGCCATTTTGATTACGAGAGCCGCAGAAGGACATTTGGGCTCCGCCTTCGCCTTTTCTTTATACAGTAGTTGTCAAAGGGCTCGTAGTTTTCACACAACGAGATAGTACGCGTTTGGATAAACAACGACAAGCATGTTGCCGGATCACACTTACTCCGCACATACATCGCAGGAGCAAGCACCTTCATCTAAGAGGAAAAGAAGAAGGACATAGTACCTACCGCGGCTGGGGCTTTGTTGCAGCGCGGGCCCGCACCCCGGGTTCAGACCGACCTCCGTGGTCCGGTTCCCGATTCCCCCCACTCGCGCACAGCGCCGGGTGCGCTTCACACGTGCGCATGGTTCGTGCGCGGCTGCCGCTGAACCCACCACCGGGTACGCCGAGCTGTCCGCGTTACGGCGCGCCCGGGTGACCCTCGATGTCTGCCATAGCTAGGACAGGAATTGCAATACCCACCATCCACCAATGCACCATCAATCCTACACACTGTCCCTTTAAGCAGCAGTGCCAGTGTCCTTTAAGTGTCTTTTAAGCAGCAGTGTCATTGGGGGAGGGAGGGCAGGGAGAGAGTTCAGCATCCTGACAGCTTGGTGGATGAAGCTGTTTTTCAGTCTGCTGGTCTTGGCGCTGAGGCTCCTCAGTCTCCTTCCTGATGGCAGCAGACTGAAGAGGCTTTATCAAAACTAGTGTAAGATATGATAACATAAATAAAGTACTCTTATTTTAAGTTGAAAATTAAATTCTATTGTATTGTTAATATATATTCTATTATCGTGTATTGTTGGAATCAATACTGAATATCCAGCCTATTCCTTAGTATCAAAAACAAGTTTGAAATTTTAGGATTGTGACAACTCAACTAAAACAATCACATTCCTCACAAGGTTAAAGAGGGGGATTATACAAAATCCAAGTTCCCTCAACAAAAACATGTTTGCAGTTTTCCATGCATGTTTGACTAATTTTGTGATCTCTCCCAGACCCTTCCTTTCAGTTAGCAATATGAGCCCACACATCCTGTACAGCCATTTTTCACAGATAAACAAAAGCATGATACAAAATAATTTATTTTTTTATTTATTTAATTTAATCTATTAATGTATTGACTATATTAATCTCACACAGGAATCCTCTGCATTTGACCCATTCTGTTATTAGGAGCAGCGGGCAGCACATTACTGCGCCCGGGGACCATCTCCATGATCTTCTTGCTTCGGCTTGGTCAGGACCTAAGCTGGAGGATTTTACCTATGGTGCATGTTTTGGGTTGATGGGGGAAACCGGAGTGCCCGGAGGAAACCCACCCAGACACGGGGAGAACATGCAAACTCCACACAGAAAGGCCCAGGCGACCCGGGGATCGAGTCCAGAACATGCATGCAAACTCCACACAGAACACACACAGAAAGGCCCGAGCAAACCAGGGATTGAACCCTGAACCTTCTTGCTGTGAAGCTTGAGCGATACACTCCAACTTGATATCAGGAGGTTGTTGATGTTAAATAAATAAATAATTGTTAAGAAATGACACCAGACTCAGGTGAATAGATGCTTGATTAGATCAGAATGCGCCATTTCACATGCTAAGCTTCACATAAGCCAGTCACAAGAGACGACACGCATATATACCTTTACTGCATGCTAATGAGAGTAAAATGAGGGTGTCTTTATGAATATAGGAGTTCTACGTAGAGCAGGTATATTTTAAGAATGTGCCAGAGGAAAGCGACATGGGGGGCTCGACTCTGGAGTGACTGGAGAGTGCAGAGCTCAAGTACCTCTGTTTAACACAAATATAGGTCCACTCAGAGGGCTGACTGACTTTACATACATAGAGAACAACAATTTAACTACAAGATTTATTGTACTAGGAAGAGTTATGATCTTGAGCTGTATCAGAACAAGTGTAAGAGCACATACAGTACATTACAAATACAGTCATACCTCACCTTACGAAATTAATTCGTTCCAGAAGTGGTTTCGTAACGTGATTTTTTCGTAAGTAGAGTCGCAATGTAAAAGGCCTGATTCGTTCCTGGCCAATGGGAGGCCAGCGGGGTGTTGGGAGAGTGTATTTACAAGTGTATTTACATTTTGGGTGATTCGGGCGGCTGCGAAGCTGAGCGCGCATCCGAGGACGCATTATTTTAATTTTTGAGATTAATTTTTGAGGTTTCGTAACTTGAATTTTCTTTCGTATTCAGAGATGAAAATTTTACGTAAAGGCGTTTTCTAACTTGGATTATTCGTTACTTGGATCTTTCGTAAGGTGAGGTATGACTGTACAATAACGTAGTGAAGACTGCAATGGGCGCTACACTGGAGAAACAAAACAGCCACAACACAGACGGGAGAGCCAGAGTGGACCTCAGTCTGCCGTACATGTCCACCTAAAAGCCACGGGCCGCTCCTTTGAGGACAGTGAGGTACAGATCTTGGCCAGAGAAAAGTACTGGTTTGAGAAGGGAGTTAAAGAGGCTATTTTTGTCAAGAAAGGGAAACCTTCCTTGAACAGAATTGGAGGTCTCAGACATCATTTGTCTCCCATCAAAAACGCTATCCTCAAACCTAAATCAAAACAAACAAAGAAAACAATAGGGCAGCAGGTCAGGTCCAGAGGTGTGAAAACACCCATTATGGCCCTGAATGGTTCTGCTAACAAGACCCACACTCCACTCCCACTGCAGATCTAATAGGCCAACCTAACTAACACAAACTGTAAACAAGTAGGTGTGATAGTTTCAGAGTAATTTCAGTGTAGTTAGCTCCTCCCTTCAGGCAGAAATAGGCAGTGTCCACCAGCGTCTGACCAGAACTGAAGAAGCTTGGTTGAGCTGCGAAACGTATTTGACCAAATAAACTTTTGTCCAGTTGACAAATTGCATTTCTCCTTTTGCCATACAGTAGATTAGTACACGCCCATGGACCACTATGGAACCTATCTGGATGACTGAGGAATTTCACAGTTATAAGACCTCGTGATAATATAGTACTATAATTTAATGTTGAAAATCATGTTCTATTGTCAAATGTGTTTGTGGCTCTATTCCTTAATGCTTATTGAGTTTGAAATTGTAATATACTGACAACGCTACAACTTCACAAACCTGATGTGATGGGCAGTAGTTTCATTAGTGGGATGCTGATTGTGTTGCGATTGTGTAGCACTCTGCACAGGGACCAAGGGGCGGGGGGCCCAACAGTAGTGAGCAGTCAAGTGTTTTCATGCAGTGTGATTCTTTATTCTTTATTATGATCCTCATTAGCGGTTACTAGTGGTTGCTTGTCCTGGGTTCCAAAATGATAGCATGTCCACTGTTATAAAAGACAAGTTCATATGATTTTGTGCAGAAAGAAATTGTGAAGGGGAGAATTCTGTCGACTGAGGCCATAGTTCCACAGAGAGCTACAGGAGCCCTCCCCGCAGTCATCTTTCCTCTGACTGAACCAAACTATTTTGCACATTTAACAGAAAATGTTTACTCTTATATTTTATTTGTCCCAGCAGCACTTTTATTCTTTATAAAGGACAATTGCTACTAAGTTTTTGTTGTTTTTTGGATATTTATTGGAGCCGCAGCAACTGAATAATTTCCCTGAGGATCAATATAACATGGAGCTCAAAAGTGACCGCCTACCCCTGAGTTCCACAAGCGCATTTCTTATAAAGCTTGCTCATTGCTCAACAGCTAGGTGGTAACTCATGACGACAAGACCTTTAATTTTATGTAAAATCTGTTTCTGAAACTTTATAAACCGTGAAGTTATTAAAACATTTTGCAGAATCTTGCATTTTAAATGTACTTTTAGGACTTAATACAACTGCGTTATGGTTATTAGTTAGCATATAGCTTGTTTCTCTGTGATGCCTTTGAACTGGGGATGCACTGATACAGATACTGGTATTGAATACTCGAACCGATATTGATAAATTTGCTGGATCGGGTATGAGTTCCATATCAGTCCAGCCGGTATCTGTAATTGGACAGGCTAATTTTGGCCCAGAACATCTCATAATGTTAAAACTTTTACTCCTAAAAATCTGTTCTTTAGTGATGTGAGAGATAAATAACAGTTACTTAACACAACTGGACTGCTTGTGTATTAAGTCAACAGTTTTAAGAAAATAAGTGCTATTTTCCATCCTTACACTGTTATCAGTTAATATCGAGTATTGACAGATACTTAAAAGTATCAGTGTCGGTATTGGAAGTGAAAAAGCAGTGGATCCCTCTTATATTAGATGTTTTCCAAAAGTCTGTGGGAATTAATAGAAAATTTACTTCTGTCCAGAGCGGACTTCAAAGAGGGCGGGGCGGTTGAGTTTCATTCTGATTCAGATAGTAAAGTCAATGTCTGAAAAATGCATGACCAAAATTTGCATTACATCTGGGCCCGAGGAGATTGCAATATTGTCTGTTTGCATGTAGGGAAAATGCAAGGCCTCTAGGCACGAAGAAATCCCCACTTTCTTAATCATTCAATGGGTTTACCGGCAGGAATGGGTAACAAACTCAGTTATAGTCACTCGAGTATGTAAAGATGGAACCAAAGAGTCAAAAACCTGGTAAAAGGAGAAATTCAGTTTGTCAACTGGACAAAGTTTATTTGGTCGAAAACGTTTCGCAGCTCTGGTTAGAGTGCTGATGGACACTGCCTATATCTAGCTGCAGGGACGAGCTAACTACAATGAAATTATTCTGAAATGATCCCACCTCTTTGTTTTCAGTTTCTGTCTTTTGTTTTCTGTTTCTCTCTGGCGTCTAGTTTAGCATACCCATTCAATAACCCTAATGGCCATTTTCACACCTCTGGACCTGATCTGGCTAGCCCAATTGTTTCCTTTGTTTGTTTTGATTTAGGTTTGAGAATGGAATTATAGATGGGACACAAATTGTGTCTGACCCCTCCATTCCTGTTCAAAGACACATTTGAGAAATAAAACAACCACTTCACAAGAGAATGTACTAACACAGACGAGAGAGCCAGAGTGGACCTTCATCTGCCGTACATCCCCACCTAGAAGCCACGGGCCACTCCTTTGAGGACAGTGAGGTCCAGATCTTAGCCAGTTAGAAGAATTGGTTTGAGAGGGGAGTTAAAGAAGCTATTTTTGTCAAAAAAGAGAATCCTTTGAACAGGAATGGGGGAGTCAGACATAATTTGTCTCCCATCTATAATTCCATTCTCAAACCTAAATCAAAACAAACAAAGGAAACAATAGGGCAGCAGGTCAGGTCCAGAGGTGTGAAAACATCCATTAGGGTATGAATGGGTATGCTAAACTAGACGCCAGAGAGAAACTGAAAACAACAGACAGAAACTGAAAACAAAGAGGTGGGATAATTTCAGAATAATTTCATTGTATTTATCTCCTCCCTGCAGCTAGATATAATCAGTGTCCATCAGCGCTCTAACCAGAAGTGACGAAGCAACTCTGATGAGCTGCAAAACGTTTTCGACCAAATAAACTTTGTCCAGGTGACAAATTGAATTTCTCCTTTTATCCTGGATTCTACCTAGACGACTGAGGGATTCTTCCCCCAAGTCAAAAACATGTTCATTGAAAAACATGTGATCAATATCTGTACATTAAAGGGCCCATATTATGCTATTTTCAGATCTGTGCTACCTTCTTTGAACCAGATCAATCCTGCATCAGGCCTCACGATTAGTTGGATGTCAACTGCACATGTGTTTGGAGGTTACTGTGCTTTAAATGCATGTTTACAGGACCTGTATTACACAAAATTGTCTCATTTGAGCTTTAAGCCATGTTTAAGCCCAAAAAACATACCCGGAGTTGTTTGTTTTTTTTTCATTCGCACATGTTTGAACGAATGACTCAATGAGAAGAAGCAAAGGAGTGTGGGAGGGTCAGGTAGCATAATAGCCTTGCCTAAAGCATGTTCTGTAGCTGTGATTAACAAACAAGGGCACAGGACTTTCATATTTGCATGTCTTACACAAAGAGGACAACTTTAGTTCTTATGCAATTAAAGGCAAATGAAAATAGCCAAAGACGAAAAAAGGCGCATGTGTCCTTTGTGCACAGAGCAGGTTATGAATACAGTTTTATAGCTACGCAACTGAACTACACAAACAATGCTCCAGCGTGAACGAGGCACAAATCACACAGGAATGCATGATGAAACAAACAAAGCTCCTCACCTGGACGGAGACCAGAGCAGGAACACGATGCAGGTACTCCTCACTCCATGATGTAAGTGCTTTAGTCCCAAAGTCTACTCAAAGCTTCTGTGTGCACCATCTCCTGTGAGTGCGTATAGGCCATTTCAAACAGCTTCTAAACAGTACACTTGACTGTAAATAGTAAAATGGAGTGGAATTTTAACACATTGCAACAACAGAACCTTATCTCGGGGTGAGCTGGCTGGGTCAGAAAAAAAAGCTGGTCTGCGCTTCACTGTCTACAAGCTCTGAAAGTTAACGTTTACTTTTGTTCAGTAGTGTGACAAAGTATTCTCACCTTAATTTCATATACATTTTTCCATATTCAACTAAACTGCTAAATACAACTGTCCCGGCTTTGTTTTATTTAGATGTGTTTATGATCAAAGGAGAAGTTCAATTTGTCAACTGGACAAAGTTTGTTTGGTTGAAAACGTTTCGCCGCTCATCTGAGAGGCTTCGTCAGCTCTGGATGTCAGCTTAGATGTGTTTAGTTAATCACCACACATGAAAATTTTAAAAGATTTTATTTGGTTAAATTTGGTACATTTTGTCAAACACTTCACTTACCTGCTCACCTGTTACTCCACTAGGGTGACCACTGGCATGAAACAGGAAAGGAGAACACTTGTGTCCAAAAAGGAGGACAAAGGCCCTAAAGTGAGGACACCTTGTTGTTGTTGTTTTTTTTTTCCCCCCTCGGGGGAGGAGGGGGCTGTTGTAATGCTGGATATTCTACAGTGTAGCCATGTCCAACGTTTACTCTAAGCTGCGCGCCTGCACAATTGCGCACTGCTCGCACATTCTCAGCGCACAAGAAAACCTGTGCAGCGCACTGTAAATCAGGGATGAAAGAGCTTTTAGCGGATCTCCGCTGTTTATTCAGCCGCGGGGTCATTTTTAAAAATATCTGCAAAGTGCAAAAGTGCAAGCCGTGCGGGGGGGGGGACCACACTCCGAACCGTGCATTCGCTGAATTGGGAAACGGCAAACATCGCAGAGTAAGAGAGGAAGACAAAATGTAAAAAAGGACACGTGACAGACGGCCGGACAGACAGCTCTAAAACCGGACTGTCCAGATGAAATCCGGACAAATGGTCACCCTATACTCCACATGGTCTGGAGACAAAAGAGGGGGCGTGCCCTGAGGCTGCCATATTTATAGCCTCTGGGGGCCGGTTTGGGCCAGACCATGTGGAGGGGGAGAATTGTTTTCAGTTCCTTTTGTTTGTTGGGTTTTGTATATTTGATTTTGATGTTTTAGTGTTTATAGATTATGTTAAGTATTTTTGTTTAAAGGGGGACTTTTCAGTAAATTAACAGGGGAACTTAGATAAAAGTAAAGTTGTCGCACATCCAACCTGCTAAGATTGTGGACTTACCTGGAGGGAGGAGCTTCCTGGGGGAGTAACTACAAAAGCAGGTCAGCTCAGCCTTTCGGGAGGTCTCATTGGTGTAACTGTGAACACGTGGGTTTTTCCTTAGTTTCGTTAATTTCTTGAGTTTGAGAACAGTTATTTTTGTAAATATGTATTATTTTTTGATTGCCACAAATGCCACGATGAAATGTTGGAATAAATCTTGGGACAAAAGAAATATTTTCAGAGTCTGCCTCCTACTTAAGACCACATTGGCCAGCTTCCCCACAAGTAGAGATTGGCAATTCCAGGTCTGAAATAATCTAAATGATTCAAGTGAAGGTGTATGGACTTTTAAAACACAGTGCAGCACTTCCTGTATTACCACATGACATCACAAGGTGGAAGGTGAGGTGTTTTTCATTTGAGAGAAGAAATCAGCCAAAATATGCAGGGTTTGTGTGTTAAACATTTTTGAATGAAACAAAACACAACTGTCTGTTTGTGATGATGTAACAGCATTACAACATAACATGGTTTAAGTCCTTTATCAAACAGACGGCGAAATGTGGGCTGCAGTGAACAAACTTTATGGGAGTTTCAGCGATTGGGGATTATTTTTGTGCGCCAGAATGAAAACTTAATAAAAGATAAAAGAAAGCCTGAACTTTTTACCGGATTTACAAAGCTTGACAGTTGAAGTGGGTTTCTGCAGCTAAACGGGCTAGCAGCTAATATTAATCAAAATTAAACAGGAAACTATGAATGTATTTTTACACTGATATTTTTTTCTTTATTTGAATGATTAAACCATAGTCTTATAACAATAAAAAGAGCAGTTTTGCTTTTTGAGCTCAGTTTTTAACATCATATCATGGGATTTTAACCAGCTAAGAAGTGCAGCATGTGCAGTTCAAAAGGCACAAGTAAGAGACTTGGATTTTGTGAAATGAACTGTCTGTTTATCTTGTATCCATAGAGACTGTGCAAGAGAATACTGTCACATCCCAAACTCCAGTGATTGAAGATAGCGCCTCTCACAGTCTGACACGACTGCGGCCATCAGACAGATCCTGGAGCAGAGAGCACAGACTGTGGAAGCTCTTAGTGAGGGGCAGATGGAGCTGCTGAGGAGCTTGAACCAAGACTTGGAGTACGCACTATCATGTCCAATATGGTGGATGAGTCTTGCACCGAAAAGGCTCGACGGAGGACAGCTGCTCGTAAAATGAAGGCTCTCTTAGTGCCGCGCTGAGCCAAGGCCACGCTGGACCAGGCTGTGTGGTCGTGCTGCGTTCAGTGGCGTAAGATTAACAAATCACATATTTAGATAATGATATTAAAGACTGATTTAATGAGTTTTTTCAAAATGCCTGACTGAGTTCACAAAAAGTTGGGATTTTTTTTTAAATATTTAAAAGCTTTTAATTCTGTCAAATACAATTTTGTTCACATAAATTGAACTGTCTGTACCTTGATGAAAGAAACACAGAATAACATTATCTTCAAATTTTTCATTTACATTTATGTCAAAATGTACCAATTATGTCAGTGTCTGCGTGGTGTATGAGTGTGTGTGTAAAATGCTTAGAGTGCCTTGAAGGTGGAAAAGTGCTATCAGGGTGCTGATCTCCATATTTATGCACAGTTTGTCCATAACACCCGCTCACTCAGTAAACAGTCATTAAAGGGCTCTGCGGTCGCACTGGCACCTGCTGCAAATCCAATCTCACCGTGATTTAGCCTGACCGTGCTGTGCCCAATCCCCAGACCTCCCCGTTCACCAGCAACCACCTGAAAATATGTGCAGATCAGTACTTTGTATTCATAACAGGGTGAAGCAGGGCTAAACAAGGACTAAACCAAGGCTAAATTACGGCTAATAAAGAACTCAACTAGATCTAGAACCTCATCTTAACCAGGTCTAAACCAGAACTAAACCAGGGCTAAACAAGGACTAAACCAGGGCTAAACTATGGCTAATAAAGAACTCAACTAGATCTAGAACCTCATCTTAACCAGGTCTAAACCAGAACTAAACCAGGTCTAAACTAGGACAAAACTATGTCTAAAAAAGTAGTCAATTAGAACTAAGAATTAGTCTTTACCAGGGCTACGCCAGGTCTAAAACAGGTCTAAACCAGGACTAAACCAGGGCTAATCCATGACTAAACTAGGACTAGGTTTCATTCAGGGCTAGGTCAGGACTAAACCAAGACTAAACTATAGCTAAAAAATAACTCAACTAGGACTTCATTTTAACTAATCTAATCTAATCCAGGTCTAAACCAGAACTAAATCAGGTCTAAACTATGGCTAAAAAAGGACTCAAGTACCACTAAAACTTCATCTTAACCAGGACTAAACCAGGTCTAAACCAGGTCTAAACCAGAACTACATCAGGTCTAAACTATGGCAAAAAAAGGACTCAAGTACCACTAAAACTTCATCTTAACCAGGACTAAATCAGGTCTAAACTATGGCTAAAAAAGGACTCAAGTACCACTAAAACTTCATCTTAACCAGGGCTATGCCAGGTCTAAGCCAGAACTAAACTAGAACTAAACCAGATCTAAACCAGGTCTAAATCAGAACTAAACCAGAATGAAACTGGGGCTAAACTATGGTCAAAGGTGCCTTAGGTAACACTTCTGGTGGTTTCCATGGAAATGCTATTGCTCTGCCTGTAATGTTCCCAGTATGCCATTAGCTAATCTATCTTCTATCTCAGTAACATCTATTCTACTACAGGTGTATTAAGTGCTCCAAATAAAAAATAAAAAAAACACATTCTTACTGTGAGTGGTGTTGCCTCTCCACAGATCTGACCTGTAACTTACCTACTTGTGTCCATTGAAATAGACACGTTTAATGCTGTACTATAGACTATGCCAAACGGTCTATCAGAAAACTATTATAAGAAGGTTCCAGATCAGTATTCATGAACAGAGGGACACATTTTGTCTGCTTGGGCGGACATAATCACAAACTCTCCATCACGTCCTGTGTTCCGCTGACGGAGAGCAGTTGTCCTCCGCTGCCCCCTGCGTGCCTGGAGGGCTCTGTTTGTCTCGATGCATAGGCCGTTTAAATCTCTACACAATAAACAGGAGGTCGAGTCTTATTTGGAACTTTGCAAAACTCTAAAGTGACTTCTTCTTGGTGGTTTACCCGAGGCAAGTTTCAAATATTGACCTCTTTTTGTATTAAACTATGAAAAGCAGGAAATTAAAACATAAAACTACAGAAAAAGGAAAGTTCGGAATCAGCTTTTGATGCCTTGGTTTTAAACATCTGTGTTAATGAGCCGGTAAATTACGAGTCACAAATAACAAATGGCACAAACAGCATGCACATTTTGATGATTCATTTGATTTATTTGATTTATTTTTTTATCAGTAATTAAATTTACATAAATCACAGCATGTAACCACTTAGGCCAAATAGACTTAAGAGATGCTTTGTAATCCCTAATCTTTTAAATAAAATCTTGTGCAAGATACTGATACAGCTTTACACTAACACATTATAAACAAAACACAAGTTGTTCACAATATACAAAAGTACAGCTCTTAATTTTATAGGTAATTTTGATAGTCACCAATAACTCTCGTACCACACAGTGATGCAGCTAGTCAGAACGCTCTCAATGGTGCCTCGGTAGAAGGTCGTCATGATGGGTCTTTTTTTTTATTTTGTCTAGGTCATCATGACCACCATGTCTTGCCCAAGGACACAATAACAGCATTCATCTGTGGGAGCTGGAATCGCACCACCAACCTCTGTGTCAGTGAATCTGTGATTTAAACCGCCAACGTTCGGATCAGTGGACAAAAATTCTACGAAACTGAGCTACTGTCACCCAGAGTAGCCCAAACAAAGCACGGTGTTTTAAACGTACAAATAAAAACAGAAACGCTTCAAAAAAATCATAGGTTCTCATAGTGGGAGTGTACATACCTATGTTCTCACAGCTTTATGTTCCCACAGCTCTACGTTCTCACAGCTCTACAGTATATTCCCACAGCTCTATGTTCCCACAGCTCTATGTTCTCACAGCTCTATGTTCCCACAGCTCTACAGTATGTCCTCACACCTCTATGTACTCACACCTCTATGTTCCCACAGCTCTATGTTCCCACAGCTCTACGTTCTCACAACTCTACAGTATGTTCCCACAGCTCTATGTTCTCACAGCTCTATGTTCCCACAGCTCTACAGTATGTCCTCACACCTCTATGTACTCACAGCTCTATGTTCTCACAGCTCTATGTTCCCACAGCTCTATGTTCTCACAGATCTATGTTCCCACAGCTCTACAGTATGTTCCCACAGCTCTATGTTCCCACAGCTCTATGTTCTCACAGCTCTATGTTCTCACAGCTCTATGTTCCCACAGCTCTACAGTATGTTCCCACAGCTCTATGTTCCCACAGCTCTATGTTCCCACAGCTCTATGTTCCCACAGCTCTATGTTCCCACAGCTCTATGTTCCCACAGCTCTATGTTCCCACAGCTCTACAATATGTTCCCACAGCTCTATATTCTCACAGCTCTATGTTCTCACAGCTCTACAATATGTTCCCACAGCTCTATATTCTCACAGCTCTATGTTCTCACAGCTCTATGTTCTCACAGCTCTATGTTCCCACAGCTCTATGTTCTCACAGCTCTATGTTCTCACAGCTCTATGTTCTCACAGCTCTATGTTCTCACAGATCTATGTTCCCACAGCTCTACAGTATGTTCCCACAGCTCTATATTCTCACAGCTCTATATTCTCACAGCTCTATGTTCCCACAGCTCTATATTCTCACAGCTATATGTTCCCACAGCTCTATGTTCTCACAGCTCTATGTTCCCACAGCTCTATGTTCTCACAGCTCTACAGTATGTTCTCACAGCTCTATGTTCCCACAGCTCTATGTTCCCACTACTCTATGTTCTCACAGCTCTACAGTATGTTCTCACAGCTGTATGTTCTCACAGCTCTATGTTCTCACAGCTCTACAGTATGTTCTCACAGCTCTATGTTCTCACAGCTCTATGTTCTCACAGCCCTGGTTTCTCACGTTTCAAAAATATTTTAGTAAATCTATAGCCCTTAACCCGAACCAGAATCTCAAAAGCAGGCTCTAGCTTTTGTGCAACATCGTATAACTTTTCTGGTGGAGGGTCTGTCAAATGCTTTTCACAGTGTGGCATTAAACCTTTCTATCTTCATGGAGACCAAACCAGACCAAGTTGCAGGTCAGATCTGTGGAGAAGCGACCCCACACAAGGTCAGAATGCCTATTTTTGTAAGTATTTTAGTCATGGTTCATGTTTTGTAGTCATTGTTGTTGCATATTTTGGTGTATCTTATTCCTTTAGTGTAGTGTGCCCTTAGTGTTTTATTTTGACATTTGTCCTGTCAGCTTGTTACTTTGAGTTTTACTTCCTGTTGATCGTTTTCCCCGTCCTGATGTGTTACACCTGTGTCTGTGCGTTTATACCCCCATTGACATTATCAGTGTCTCGTCATGTCATGCAGGTTTCTAGTGATGGTGAGATGAAGCCTCATGAGGCATTGAACCACTTGAGCCAATTGGTTTGAGAAAGGGTTCATTTCTCGAAGCTTCATGTGTGCACGAAACCACCTACTGGCCAAGTGTGTAATCACAGGCAGCTGTATCTGAACCACAGAATGTGTGGTTTTTGTCTGCTGGGAATGACTATAAATTACAAAACATGTTTGACCAAATAATTTCTGTACATATATTGTCACATATGTGTATAATAAATTTTGTATGTATTCTGTGTGTGTAAATTTTCCCAAAATGATCATATATGACAGGTTAAGCTGTTTTTATGAAAATGGCAAGGGCGAAATCAGGCAGAGGACAGTGAAAGTGTTTGTGGAACTAGGAAAAGGGCACAGATTATGCTTGTGTAACTTGGACTTGGAATTTTTATTCAGAAACAAGAGTTTCTCAACTATTTTTGGTTTTCAGATCAATGTGTTCCCACACAGGGGAAAACCTCCTCTTCCTCGCTGGCTCCATCCTATCACCTATCCTACTCTCCTCACTCTCCTAAATCTCTCTCCCTAAACTCTCCAAACTCTCTCCAAAATATCTCCAAACTATATATCCTAACTCTCAACTGACCGCAACTCTCAAACATTCTAAATGGAGCCTGAGTGGTCTATACAGCTGGAAAAGCTCGCGGCAAAATCTGAACCGCTTCCCGAAGCGATCACATGGTACAGCCGGGCAGCAAGGCTTCGGACATCATCATTTTGGCTCCTCCCCCAAATGAAGCAAGCCTCGATATGGAAACACCCCCTTCATTACTCGACACACGCTTCGAAACCTCGGCTTATTTCGTAACATCACTACCAGTTTTGATTTTTTTGATTTTCATTTTTGTTTGTTATTAAAAAACTTAAACAGCAGTCCTGCATTTAGGGTCCTCCCTCTGTTTCTACATGACAATTTTTGAGCTATAAAACCACCTGTAATTGAATAAATGTAAGATATTTGACGAGATGTTTAATGTCATACTGTGGAACATTCCAGGCAGAGCTATGACATATCGATAGAAACAAGCAGGTGACGGATCCCCAAAAGTTATATAGTGCCTCTTTATCCATAAGTCTATAACCTAACAAATGTGGGAAGAGCCTTGCGATCACAGAGCTAACTTACTTAAAGTTATCTTTTCTGTAACAACCCTGTCCCACACCATTCACCAAGTCAATTAACCAACAAAATACAGCTTAATTACCATACGGAAAAACCAACAAAAATACAATTAACAATTTAGAAGCGTCTCTGCACCTGTAGCACACTCAGAGACACAATTAATCTTGCGTAAAAAGAAGTGGTTTAAGGGAATACGATAGGTGAATTTGGAGGAGAGTTCCGTATTAGGAAAAGGAATTGATTTACGGACAAAACAGCAGCAGTTACAGAGAGAGAGGGGTGACGTTTTTTTCAATACAAAGTGAACTGGAGCCAGAGTCGATGGAGCTGGAAGCGTGCCGATGAACGCTTCGTATTTGGAACCTGGCAGCCAGCAGGTTAGCAATGTTCACTTGTTCGGAACTCATGAACGGGAGAGGGATACCAACTGAAAACTAAACCAGGGCTGTACCATGACTGAACCAGGGCTATACCAGGAGTAAACTAGGCCTGTACCAGGACTGAACCTGGGCTGTACCAGGACTAAACCTGGGCTGTACCAGGACTAAACCAGGGCTGTACCAGGACTGAAACAGGACTAGACCAGGACTGAACCAGAGCTATACCAGGACTAAACTAGGCCTGTACCTGGACTAAACCAGGGCTGTACCAGGACTAAACCTGGGCTGTACCAGGACTGAACCAGGGCTGTACCAAGACTGAAACAGGACTGAACCAGGGCTAGACCAGGACTGATTCAGGGCTAGATCAGGACTAAACCAGGGCTAGACCAGGACTAAACCAGGGCTAGACCAGGACTAAACCAGGGCTAGACCAGGACTAAACCAGGGCTGTACCAGGACTAAACTAGGGCTATACCAGGGCTAAACCAGGGCTGTACCAGGACTGAACCAGGGCTGTACCACGACTGAACCAGAGCTATACCAGGACTAAACTAGGCCTGTACCTGGACTAAACCAGGGCTGTACCAGGACTGAACCAGGGCTGTACCAGGATTGAACCAGGGCTAGATCAGGACTAAACCAGGGCTAGACCAGGACTAAACCAGGACTAAACCAGGGCTGTACCAGGACTGAACCAGGGCTAAACCAGGACTAAACCAGGGCTGTACCAGGACTGAACCAGGGCTAGATCAGGACTGAACCAGGGCTAGACCAGGACTAAACCAGGGCTAGACCAGGACTAAACCAGGGCTAGACCAGGACTAAACTAGGCCTGTACCTGGACTAAACCAGGGCTGTACCAGGATTGAACCAGGGCTATACCAGGACTGAACCAGGCCTAGACCCGGACTGAACCAGGACTGTACCAGGACTAAACTAGGGCTATACCAGGACTAAACTAGGGCTATACCAGGACTAAACCAGGGCTGTACCAGGACTGAACCAGGGCTGTACCACGACTGAACCAGAGCTATACCAGGACTAAACTAGGCCTGTACCAGGACTGAACCAGGGCTGTACCAGGATTGAACCAGGGCTGTACCAGGATTGAACCAGGGCTATACCAGGACTGAACCAGGCCTAGACCAGGACTGAACCAGGGCTGTACAAGGCCAGGGAATTGAACATGAGACTTTCTATTTACAGGGCAAGAGTAGACCCATTGACACTCTCTACCATAGTATGTAAACTTTTATTTTTTTCATCCAAGGAGTCCATTTTATGTTTTACTGTTCGACTTACTGACCCAAACAAATCTCAACAATGCACTTTTGCTGTCCACAACCTCTCCTCTGCCCGCCTGCTTCATGTATATTTATTGACACTATATTTTCTATACTGTCACGTGCAGTCAGGGCATCTCTCCACCACAGACCCTTTGTCTCAGTCCAGCAGCAC
This sequence comes from Paratrypauchen microcephalus, assembly GCA_036785185.1. Taxonomy (NCBI): domain Eukaryota; kingdom Metazoa; phylum Chordata; class Actinopteri; order Gobiiformes; family Gobiidae; genus Paratrypauchen; species Paratrypauchen microcephalus. Next base: position 886,847 of record JAVJIX010000055.1, on the reverse strand, counting down.
AGTTCAGCATTGGTCATCATGTCTGCAAATGGAAAAGGATTACCGCCGGAGCCCGAGAAGCAAACAAATGTGAGGAGGGGAGGCAGAGGAGAGATAAATCATACTGAAAGTGTGGAGTCGGGATTTCTGTGGTGCGGCTGTAGCCAATCAGGAAGGAGCGAGCGAAGTATGTCCCACAAAAAGAAGCTGTGGAGATTAGAGGGCAATAAAGCAGAAAGGACAAAGAGAGAAGGGGGCAGACGGAGTGTGCTCTGTGAATGTAAGGGCTGATCTAAGACTATATCAGGGCTGTACCAGGGCTAGACCAGGACTAAACCAGGACTAAACCAGGGCTGTACCAGGACTGAACCAGGGCTAAACCAGGACTGAACCAGGGCTAGATCAGGACTAAACCAGGGCTAGATCAGGACTAAACCAGGGCTAGACCAGGACTAAACCAGGGCTAGACCAGGACTAAACCAGGGCTGTACCAAGACTGAACCAGGGCTAGACCAGGACGTAACCAGGATGTAACCAGGGCTGTACCAGGACGTAACCAGGGCTGTACCAGGAGGTAATCAGGGCTAGACCAGGACTGAACCAGGGCTAAACCAGGACGTAACCAGGGCTGTACCAGGACTGAACCAGGGCAAACCAGGACTGAACCAGGGCAAACCAGGACTAAACCAGGGCTGTACCAGGACTGAACCAGGGCTAGATCAGGACTAAACCAGGGCTAGATCAGGACTGAACCAGGGCTAGACCAGGACTGAACCAGGGCTAGACCAGGACTAAACCAGGGCTGTACCAAGACTGAACCAGGGCTGTACCAGGACGTAACCAGGGCTAAACCAGGACTGAACCAGGGCTGTACCAGGAGGTAATCAGGGCTAGACCAGGACTGAACCAGGGCTAAACCAGGACTGAACCAGGGCTGTACCAAGACTGAACCAGGGCTGTCCAGGACTGAACCAGGGCTGTACCAAGACTGAACCAGGGCTGTACCAAGACTGAACCAGGACTAGACCAGAACTGAACCAGGGCTGTACCAAGACTGAACCAGGGCTAGACCAGGACTGAACCAGGGCTAGACCAGGACTAAACCAGGGCTGTACCAGGACTAAACCAGCCCTGGTACAGCCCTGGTTTAGTCCAGGACTGAACCAGGGCTGTACCAGGACGTACTCAGGGCTAGACCAGGAATAAACCACAGCTGTACCAAGACTAAACCAAGGCTCTACCAGGAATGATCCAGGACTGTACCAGGACAAACCAGGACTGAACCAGAGCTATACCAGGACTAAACCAGGGCTGTACCAGGGCTGTACCAGGGCTGTACCAGGAGGTAATCAGGGCTAGACCAGGACTGAACCAGGGCTAAACCAGGACTGAACCAGGGCTGTACCAAGACTGAACCAGGGCTGCACCAAGACTGAACCAGGACTAGACCAGGACCAAAGGGTTAAACTAAACCAGGCCAAACAAAAGGGACATTTCTACAGATACTTCTGTAGCAAAGAATAACAATAATATTAGTCATACTTGTAAATATGATCTGATATCTTTGGCATGGCAGGCCAGTTCTCCAGACATGGAAAACACATGGAAATGAGGAAAAAATGACCAAATGTTCTGGAAAATATATATTTTGTCCTTGGAAATGTCTTCACCCTTTAATTTGCTGTAGTATTGGATCAAATTGAGACTTACTGTTGCCTATTGCAGTTGTGTTTAAATAAAAACATATCTAAAAATCAACCAAAATGCAGGAAATCACATTTATTTTGTACAAAATGAAACCCCCCAATATCTCTCATCTCACCTGCTTGACAGAACTTTAGTGTCACGAATAGGCTTCTCTTATTCTCCTGTGTTAGTACCACACTAGACTCAAAAATACAAGTCTTCTTGTGTTTGCATTGGTGTATAATTAATTTGCAGTAACTTCAGTTATAGCCTTAGGCTTAGAGTACATCTTTATTATCCTTGGCGTCTTTTTGTAGACGCCAAGGCTGCACAACTGAAAATGTCCTGGAAATTATTTAGAGCAAAATGTTGGAACCCTGGCATGTTTTTGCCACAAACCTGATTCTTATCTGGTCTGTAGGAGGGCCACTACCTGCTGTTTTTCCATGGAGACACAGTATGGCATCAGTCTTATATCCATATCCAAGGAGAATGTTTAAAACTTTAACTTTATATTTCCACGCTGGGGACATTTTATGCAATCCCAAACTGTGTTAAAAATGAAGTAGCATAACATCCGCCAGAAAAGTTACCTAGTCGCCTTTAGACAGAAAAACAAAATCACTGACATTGACAAAAACAAAAAACAATTAGACAATATTGTAAAAGCTTCAAACGCTTTATTTATACCATGGCTTTCTTTGGCCTCGCTTTATGACGTCAAAGGAAGCTTGACTGACCCCATCTAGCCCCGAATAGACATGAGGACTCAAAAAGTTTTGGCATTAACTCGATGTTGTGGTTTCAGATTAGATTGGCCTGTGCGCAGATGTTTCTCATATCTTCTCTATTGTTCCGCTCCCAGCAAATACGAACTGTGCAGTTTCAATAAAATGTAACTTACAGAAAGAAAAGAAACCGTGCAATTTACTTTAGACAAAATGAAAACCCATCTTCAGCTTTGTAATATAGGATGAGTTTGAGTTTGTTCACCCTTTTTTTTTCCATAAAGGAGTAATAAACCTGACTGGATCCTCCAAATGACCGAAAATAGAGATATACACTATTCTTCTGCAGTCCAGCTTCAGATGTTCCACAGTATTACCTTAAAGGGTCCATATTACGCTATTCTCTAATCTGATCTGTTATAATGTTGTTTCCTCATCACAAACAGACCTGGAGTTGTGTTTTGCTTGAGTCACACACACTCTGTTCCACCTTGTGATGTCATGTGGTAATACAGGAAGTGCTCCACTGTGGTTTTAAACCCCATACACCTTCACTAGAATCACTTGGATAATTTCAGCCCTGCAATTTCTAATCTCAACGGCTACCTTTTAACTTTTGTTCAGTTAACTAGAAAACTACCTCTTCATGACATCACAAGGTGGAACAGAGCATTTTGAGCTTGCGGATGTAGACAAATTAATATTAAAGGGTTACTCAAACAACTCCAGGTATGTTTTTGATGAGGGAACGGCATTCTAACATGGCTTAAAGTCACTTTTTGTGTAATATAGGACTTTTAAACTTAATATTCTCGCATTTATTCAATTACTAATGTTTTTATTGCTATGATAATAATATAAATTAATAATAATAATAGATTAAAGAACACATTATGCATTATTTGTATAGTTATTGGTCCTTAAATTTGCTCTTGAATAGCTTTGTTTTCTCCCTGGAGTAAGCAGCAGAGGAAATGTAAGCACAGTTGTAATTAACACAATTTGACCACTGAAATGTGTAGTGTCTGACCATGATTTATGGACCAGAAAAGTGTGCAGGGTTTCTACCTGTGACGCAACAATTTTTGGAGAAAATGATTTTTGCAGAGTTTTACTGAAACGCGTGAATGAAGCAAAATTCAATTCACTCTTATCTAGTTATTTATATAATTGACCATCTGCTTCTTTATTTTGTTTCATGGGTTTTCACTTCAAGGTGCATTGTGTAACTTTTTTGGTGGAGGTCCGTCACCTGCCTGTTTCTGCCTGGAATGTTCCACAGTGTGACATTAAGCAGCTCTACTTTACATTTATTCAGTTACAGGTGTTTTTTATAGCTCAAAAATACCTATTAAAACAAACATTCTCCACAGATTTTACCTGTAACTTATACAGTGGTACCTCACCTTACGAAATTAATTCATTCCAGAAGTGGTTTCGTAACGTGAATTTTTCGTAAGTTGAGTAGCTATTTCAATGGAAAAAGCCTGATTCGTTCCAAGGCCCCGTTCCAAGTTTTTTTTTATAGTGTAACTTTTGTTTATAGTGTAAGTCTGTGTTCTGCGTCCTGATTGGCTAAGAGACTGTAGACCCAGGACTAAACCTGGACTAAACCAGGACTAGACCAGGTGGATTAAACGACCGCGTGTGGGTCTATTTCCTGGTTTCGTGCTAGCTCTGCCGGTGTACCTCACGAGTCACGGCTGAGGCGAGCAGCGAGGAGGTGAGGTGCCTCCCCGCACGCAGTCCGAGCTCATGAACGAACGCATGCAAGAGCCGCGGTGGTTTAATCCTCTGGTTTAGAGGAGGCACGGTTTGAGCACGGGTCTCATACTCGCAGCCCCGCGCCGGGTCATGCTGCGCTATCACACACGTGTCCGCGCGCACACTTCTCCGCCCTCCCCCTTCCCCCCGCACTTCACTATTAATACATTTTGGTGAAAATCTATGAAAGTTTGAGTGTTTAAACGAGAGACAAATGTGAGAAAAGTTTAAATCCAGTCTGAGAAAAGCGTATAATGTCTGTGGCTGAGCACGCATTATTTGAATTTTTGAGATTTCGCGTTTCATAACTTGAATTTTCTTTCCTATCTAGAGACCAAAATTTAACGTGAAGGCGTTTCGTAACTTGGAATTTTCGTTTGTTGGGTCTTTCGTAAGGTGAGGTACCACTGTAGTTGGTTTAGTCTTCATGAAGATAGAAACGTTTAATGCCATACCGTGAAACATACCAGACAAAGCAATAACATTTCCATAGAGAAAAGCATTTGGTGGATGCCTAAATATTATTCTTTAACCCTTTCTTGCATTGTGAACACATTGTTGATGAAGTTCACAGAATGTCAGTGTTACTTCAGGGAACAATATGTTGCCACCATGCATTAGCTGCATGGTGGCAACATATGTGACACCCCTAAAACCCCCAATTTAGGAACTTTATTTGAGGAAAAAAAAAAAAAAGTATGGGGTATGTCTAATAATGTAAAAATATATGTCTGATTGGAATTTGGCAGCTCTGGTACAATTTTTTTTTTTTTTTCTGTGGAAGAAAGGGTTAATTTATTTAGGCACATGAAGTAAAGATTGTCAGAAACATTCCTTTAAACATGCATTTATTGAAGGCATGGTCACCTCTCTACTGATCTGACCTCATTGTGTCACCTCCTTGTCTCCATAGAGATGGTAGACGTGTAATGCAATATTCTGCGACATTCCAGGCAAAGGCACTAAGATCTCCTTGGAGATTATGTGACAGACTCTCAACCACAAAAGTAACTGTGGAAAGTAGCTGAGTAGCCTACATTGATCAATTGATTTGTTCTTTGTGGCTTGTGTGCTTATTGCAAATTATTTGTTGTACAATATGGTCATTTACAGGCACCATAGTATTAAAACTTTTAGAGCAACTTTATAAAAAATCTATCAAAAAGTCATATTCAACTCATCACTGTGAAACTGTAGAGAAATACCAGCTTTTAAGTTTTGAAAATTTTAAAAACTTTTAAACTTGCTTACCTCATCTATAAATCCATTAATGAGCTAGCCCCTCCTCCACTGAAGGAATTTATTAAACATAGAGAAAACAACCTCAGGACTAGATCTGCTTCCAGAGGGACTGTGAGGTGGCATTTAGACGAACTGCTACAGGACAAAACACCATTTCTGTCAGGACTGGACTGGGACAAAAAAAACAGCCCTGGCATTTTTGGCTTAGACTGGCCCCTGTGGAGCACAACGGACTAATTTATGTTTGTGTTCCCCGAAGCAAAGTATTTTACTATTGTTACGTCTTGGCCGAGGGGAAACCAGGGCGCAACTTTTAAAGGTCCCATGGCATGAAATTTTCACTTTCTGAGGTTTTTGAACATTAATGTGAGCTCCCCTACCCTGTTTACCCCCCCCCCCCCCCCCCCCCATGGCTAAAAGTTGCAAAATGTGTAAACTGAGCATTTGCGGTCCTTTTCTGCGTTTGAAAAAAACACAGCTCAAACGGGCGATTCTGATCAAGGAAACTTTCTGACGTCACACGGAAAATGCAGTTCCACCCCTGGATGTCTACACACCATCTCTGTAAATCACGCCCAGAGAGTTTGGACCACAAATGAGCTACGCAATGCGAAATGCATTTTTAAAATTTGCCTGGAGGCACGTGCAAGTGTTTCCAGGCTCGGAAGTCCTTTATCTGAGCCTTTGGACCTCTGAAACAGCAGTGGTTTAATTTATTTTTCTGTGAAAATGTGTTATTTTCATTGAAATGGCTCTCCTTTCTTCCTCCTCGCTTAAAACACGGAAGTGGGGCCAGCGCACACCGCACCGCTAAAACGAGGAACTAGCGGCGCATTTGTCCCCCCCCCCCCCCCACCTGCTGCTCTGACCTATCTCTGTCCTTCTCATTTGCATTCAAGCAACAACGCCCAGAATGAGGTGTTCAGAGATTTTTTGACCATGTCTGTGTAAATGGGTCTTTCTCATGCACTGAGAGTGTTGATTTTGAAGAAGAATTCATTTACAGTATTAGGGAACCATTAAGGCACCATATAAAAGCATCAAGAAGTACCATGTCATGGCATCTTTAAAGGAAACACCACCAGCAAACACGCAGTAACTACACATTCAACAGTTTATTTAAAATGCATCTTGCACACAAACTTTTCTCATCAAATCTACACGATTCACATAGGTCACCTGTTTTGACTTCAAAACTGTGAACCGTTTGAAGCCAAAAGGTGAGTGATTTTCATGTCTGTCTATCACCTAAAAGTCCCCAGTATTATACCTGCTGACCTGCTGTGCCTGTGCTACACTTCCCTGGCCACTCTGTTCCTCAGGTTCCCTCGAGTTCCCTGTCCAACTTCAGCCTGGGCTGCAGAGGACGTGGAGGCTCCAGCAGCCCCTCCAGAGAATATGTCTGTTATTTTAAAACATTTTGCAGCGTCTATAGTGAGATTTTTAACTCTTTTAGCCCATAACTTCTCCACACCCCCTTTCTGCCGCTTCTCCATGTTTCTACGCTCAACACTGAAACTGGCGGGGATCAGCGCAGAGAAAGGGGTGGGACCGCTCGCGTAAGCTTCTATATCCTGATTGGTTTAGTCCACTGTCTATATTGAAGATGGACCAATGGAACGCCTTCTCTAAACTGTGGGCCAGTAAAAGAAAAAAGGAAAAAATTCAACAGCATCGGCCCCAAGGACTGTCAGCCCACCAGGAAAATGCCCGGTATGCCCGATTACCAGTCCAGGCCTGATTTCTGTTGAGGGTTGTATGCATTGGGATAGTCTTCCAAGAACTATACGAGAGAGTTCTACCCTTATTGCTTTTAAATAAGAGCTCAAAAAATGGCTCAAAATCAACCAAAGCTGTCAACATAGGTGATGTTCATTGTGTACCATGTAATGTATTGTTCTGTATATATTATAAATGCTTTTTGTTATTGTTATTGTTTGTCATGTTGTTGTCTTTAAATGTCAGATGGAAATTAGCTTCTAGCTAAATCCGGCATATTTACACAATGTCATGAAAATGTACAAAGTGTTCATTAATGTGCACTGTCCTCTTCAAATAAACAAATAAATAAATAAAAATGTAGAAAATGTAGAATAACATGAGAGGGTTTGCATCGCATCTCCACAAACCTGACTCTTATTTGGCCTGGAGGTGGGCCTCTTCCTGCTTGTTTCATTACTAGGGTTTTAACTTTGTATTTCCACAGAATCATGCAGGCGATATCTCTAGAAAGTTGCATATTGTAGGTTTAAATCAAAAATATTACACATTTTAATGCATGTTTATGAATCTACTTGGTGCGAAGGAATTAGAATGAAAAATATCTGCAATAAACAAGGCAATTACGCAGAGTACTTAAATACCTAATGGAGAAGTTAGAAGCACATTTGTTGAACTTCCGAGACCTTCCATAATCAGGATCAGAACGGATCAGGAACAGGCTGCTTCATCTCCCAGGGAACAGGGAGTCTCAAAAGGAACACAGGACACAGCAGGGGCTCGGAGCAATCAAACGGTAATATGCAGATGGGATATGCCTGGCTCACATTTATGAACACAATGACACTATAGATTTTTATACTTTTACCATGCAGTATTACCTCTGTGACTCATATGACTAATGGACTGAACTCCATGACTAAAATTTGAGAAACCCGAAGTAAGATACATTCATCATTTTTATTGTCACTACGCAGTTTTACAAATGAGGCTACCAGAGCACAGGAGACCACATTTTGTAACATTATATCTATATATTTTTGCAGGATGCACTACTCACTTTTGGGTTGCCAGTTTTAGCTACTTCAGAAATAAAGTAACCCTAAAATGCCTCTCTGTGACCTGAATAGTTGCTCCCTAAACCCCGGCACCTGCAGCCAATCACGAATCAGCTCAGTGAGGGAATTCTGGAGTTTCGGTGCTTCACAGGAGGCATGTTCTGTCCGTATACTGAGAATGAGATAAACTTGGATGTGTCCTCGAACTGCAGGTTAAGGCTCTGGCAACACAGGTTCAGTTGGGATTATAGTTCCCTCTACCTTTAAAGCCACACTGTGTACCTGCATGTTTCCATAAAAAGAGAACATTAACCCTTTCTTGCATTTTTATACCAGAGCTGCAAAATTCCGATCAGACATGTATTTTTACATTATTAGACATACCCCATACGTTTTTTTCAATTAAAGTTTCTAAATTGGGGGTTTTAGGGGTGTCACATATGTTGCCACCATGCAGCTAATGCATGTCACAATGTCAAAAATGTAAAAAAATGTAAAAAATGCTAAATATTTATTGTTCCCTGAAGTAACACTGACATTCTGTGAACTTCACCAACAATTTCGTCAACTTTCAGCAGTGTTTGGTTGTTTAGCCAATTCAAACAGATAGAGATTGTTATTACAGTCATACCTCACCTTACGAAATTAATTTGTTCCAGAAGTGGTTTCGTAACGTGATTTTTTCGTAAGTAGAGTCGCAATGGGGGATTCGGGCAGCTGCGAAGCCGAGCGCGCATTCGAGCATGCATTATTTGAATTTTTGAGATTTCGTGTTTCGTAACTTGAATTTTCTTTCATATTCAGAGATTAAAATTTTACATAAACACGTTTCATAACTTGGATTATTCATTAGTTGGGTCTTTCGTAAGGTGAGGTATAACTCTATATTCTATATAATATTTAGTGCATATATAATATATAATACATATATAATAATATATTGCAATAAAATGTACCCCTAAACTTTCGTACTATTGCTGCTTCATCACTGTATGTGTGGTGTGAAAGTTTATTACTATATCATTACTTTAATACAGTACACAAAAACTTACATGCATACTGGCCACATATGTGTACATATTTGACATTTATAAGGTCAGTACTATATGCATAATGGCCATATATGTGGTCAGTTTATAAAATACCTCCTGGTTTATTTTTCTTTTAAAATCACCAAATACTAGTGATGGGCGGATCGATACCAAAGTATCGATATATCGATCCTGATGGGGTATTGAATATGCATCGATCCTGGTATTAAAATATCGATACCAAGTCATGTTTTCTTCCTGACTTAACTTTCAGTTTATTTAGTTCAAATTCATGTGTTTTGTTCATTATTCAACCATTGCCAGTTGTCAGGCACTACTTTTTCTTCCGCGTTCTCACCAAATGTGGGGTAGTACGTCATCCCGCGATAGACTCACTGCTGTGAGATTTCAGTCTAAGCAGCGCATTGCTGCGGGAGCCATGGGAGACCGCAAGCGAAGTGTGGTGTGGAGTTACTTCCACACCGTGGACGACAATGTTGCGAAGTGCAATGATCCGATATTCTGGCAATACCACAAATTTTAAATAAACACTTGATCATAAATCATAAACCTCAGAATGACGAAATGCTACTGACCAAACGACGACAGGAGGCTAGTCAGGCAGCTCCCTCCAGCACAGCAGAAACAGCAGTACGACAGAGGTCAGTTGCCGAGGCGTTTGAGAGAGGGAGAATCCAGGTAACCATCAAGCATGTAGAAGACTAAGAGTAGTGTATGTGAGGAGAATGTATGTGAGAGTGAGAATAGTGATACTTCATTTGTTGTCTTTTTTCATAGGCTGCAAGTGCCCAACTTACAATAGATTTATTTTATTTTATTTATGTATTTATTTGATAGGGACAATACACATTAATGAACATAAGTATAAAACAAATGTAAATATGCAGAATTTTAGCTACAAAGCTAGTTTTCATCCGCAGTCCCTCGGCAGGCAAATACATAAAAATACAACGTGCAATACAAGCAGCACAAACAAAAGTCTAGTGGTCACATTTGATGTCTGCATTGCCATTTTCATTTGATCAAAGATTTTTTTTCAGATATCTGGTGTTAGAATATGTGGAGCTAAGCCCCCTGGTGGAGCTTTGCGAGGCCAAGGTATCTAGTTAGAGTAGGGTGACCACAGGCATGAAACAGGAAAGGAGGGCACTTGTTTTATTATTATTATTATTATTATTATTATTATTATTATTATTATTATTATTATTATTATTATTATTATTATTATTATTATTAGGGGACAAGCACCGTAGGTGCTAGGCACCTGATAGTGTTTGTACTGCGTTGCCTAATGACTTATTATTCTTTTTATTATTATCTTCTTATTATTATTTATTCTCCTCAACATGGGAGTCTATGGCAACCCCTAGAACCGTCTGGTAAAAAGTTGTGAAATTTTGCATGCACATTCCAGCCAGTCTCCTCATTACCCACAGCGATTTATAGGCCCCCAGCCCCAACCATCTAGTGCCACCAGCAGGTCAAAGTTGCAGGAATTTTCAGGAATTGCCAAGCAACGCACCTAGCAACCGATCTGTCTTTGATGTGTCTTTGATCTGTTAAACCTTGTTAGAACATGTTAAACTCTGTTAGACTCTGTTAGACCCTGTCAGACTCTGTTAGACCCTGTCAGACTCTGTTAGACCCTGTCAGACCCTGTTAGATCCTGTCAGACTCTGTTAGACCCTGTCAGACCCTGTCAGACTCTGTTAAACCTTGTTAGACCCTGTTAAACCCTGTTTCTGAGTCTGACAGGGTCTAACTACCCTGTTAGACCCTGTCAGACTCTGTTAGACCCTGTCAGACCCTGCATGCGGCCTACATGCTGAGGCCTACGTGCACCTTCGGTGCTTGGCCCCACATTGCTGCTTGCAGCTATATTTATTATTATTACTAACGAGGTCCAACGTGCTCCATAAGCATAAGAAATCCAGGGTTCTCTACAAAGGCGAATGGTAAGTCACTCATTGCGATCATTTGTGCTCCTGGCTGTGGTCTCCTGGGCCTTTGCACTGTCAAGGGGCATTTTTTTGTCTCCTTTTCAAACTCTCCTGCAGCGTGAGCTGACTCGTCTTTGGCTGGGTTGCCTGTAACTCGCTGTATTGTGTCGGGTGTTTTTGAGGTGCCGTATCGGTTTGTTGTGTTAAATGTCACCCTTTCCTTTCCACCCCTCACAATCCCAAGTTTACATATCCCACCGTTTGCTATGTCAATGTTGTTGTCATCAACTTTATAGTATTTCCAGACCCAGACATACTCGCCAAACATTATAGCGTTCTTATAGCGCTCATTATAGCGCTCTTCTCATCTCCTCTCTGTACTCGCGCTTTGCGCTTCGAGCTGCTTCCGTGTATTTAACCAATAGCGTGTCATGATGCCGCACGCGTTGATGTTTCTGTATGAAGTCTCACTCTGTGCCACCGCATAACCATAGATCTCGTCTAGGATATGTTAAAAAATAATAAGAATACTTGCTACTAGCAAGTGTAAATAATGAGTGGGGATTTATGTCGATTTATGCAACGGTGGGCGACGAGGGTCCGAAAGGAGGACAAAATGTAAAAAAGGAGGACACGTGACAGACGGCCGGACAGACAGCTCTAAAACTGGACTGTCCGG